>JAHWFO010037919.1:1842901-1902777 GCA_023313115.1 Rhysida immarginata | reverse complement strand
GCTATTAATATCGTTATTTCGTTACGTTTCAGTTACGTTCCACAGCCCTGCACACAACACGGTAACTTTAGGAGAATGCAATGGAATTTGGTGGAGAACATGAGGGGGACTGGTGGCCTAAATCCTGCAGTTATGGGTGTAGACATCCCCATTCAGGTAAAAATGGGCCTCGTCCTTCCACAAAATGTTTCATGGCCAATGCTCGTCCACCTCCATCCGTGCAAGGAATTCCAATACGAAGGTTTCTCGTTAGGTTCGAGTTGTTGGACAAGGTGGATTTTGTATGGGTAGTACCGCAGCACTTTACGTACGATCTTGTACACCGTACTCAGTGGTAAGTCCATTCGACGTGCAACAGCACTTACGCTGCACACCCCTTGTGAAGTTTCCATTTTTGCTTCCTGTGCGGCTACTGAAACAGCCTCCACGGTTGCCTCAGAGACGGGTTTCCTTCCTCGGCCAGGTGCTACCGATAACAAACCTGTGGCTTCAAACTTTGTCATCATCTTCTTCAAACTCTGCGGTGTCGTTGGCCCCCGACGTACATGTATTCGTCGAACGGTACGATAATGTTGCAAAGCCTGCCGTACATTGCTATTGCATTCATAATAACATTTAACCAGAAACGCACGGTCTTGCATGGTAACAGGCATCGTCGACTAGTAACAAATGAGGCGTACTGACAACGAGGCTCCCTTTCTTATTTCTGAAAACCAAATGACTTGTAAAGCGCATGTGTATAAACCACATTGTTAACCTGTGTCTTCGTGTCTAATTTCGTATACGAATATTGCATAGAGCGCCATTCCTTGCTGGTGGTGACTTTTTGAACTACTTTTTTTTTGGTGCGTATGAACTTCCCATGCGCTCTTGTATAATATTAGTTTTTGTTCCAGTAGTTTTTTTTATGGCCATGTCAAAATGGAACTTTAATTATAAAGACCTTGTATTTTACAAAATACTATATTTTGTCTTATATCCAACGGGATAGAATTCCAACTATCAATCATGTTGTAAGGGAAAGTTCTGCTACAGAAAGGGGTAATCACTACAGGCGTCTCAAGGCGATATCTTCTTGGAGCTCTATCGTCAGCAAAAGTCTTTAACCAGTCAACAATAAAATGTCTTTGTAATGTTCTTTTAGATTCGTGTTTAAAAGGATCGATTCATACGTAGGTACTTGATATTTATTGAATTTTCTGTTATAGAGTCCAATTTTTTAATGCGAGAGCTATACGTATAATTCTATTATAGGTTAATTTTAATTTCATTAATACGTATTTCGGAGTTGAGGACCAGATAGGAGCTGCATAGGACAGTTTAGGAATAATCTTCGATTTAATAATTCTAATTAGTTCTTTTTTAATAAGGAATTGTCTTAACTTTTTCATAAGAAAAACAAGTCTATTTAATTGGGTCACTAAGTTTCAATGTGGTTTTGGAAGTCAAGTTTTGTATCATAGGTAATTCCTAAGATTTTGTGCGTGGATTTTACTAACGATTTATCTTTTGAGATTTTTGGTATTGCTGTTTTTTCAGTATTAATTGTCATATCTCGTTCGGCAAACCATTCTTTTAGGATACCAACATCCCAATCAATATCCATGTGAGCTTTCTTCTCATCTGCAATTTCATAGGCATTTGTTAACACAATATCGTCCACGTACGCTTCACTCTTCATCGATAATGGCAAGGAAAAGATGGGATTTATCAAAGCCGCAAAGAGGGCAACGCTGATGGCGGACCCTTGTATTATGCCCCTATCCGTGGGGCTCTGATAACACTTATTGTCGTGCCACATAGTGTTCAGCCTGTCCGTGAAAAGATTTTTTATTAGGTCTAACATCGGTTCTTCAACTCCAAGAGCTTTTAGTTCTTCTAAAATTTGGGCCCTTGGGCATGTGTCAAAGGCCTTTGCTAAGTCAATTCCCACAATATAAAAGTTCTGCTTTCGATCAAGAGCCATAGCGGTTTGCAGGAATTTGAATGATTTTGGTCGGCCTCCTACTTGGTTGATTGGTAGAACCTCCCAGAGCTCAGTCAATAGCGGATCAAATATTACCTTCTCCATTATTTTAAATATAGAGGGGCAGTTTCTGTTATCTGTTGTATCACCAGATTTATAGATGGGGTGAATCATTGTCTCTTTTAAAGTCGATGGGAATGTTCGTGCTTCTATGATCTGCTGGATGAGGTAGGTTAATATCGAGTCACCAAATAAACCCCATTGTCTAATTACTTGACCTGTCAAGAAATTGTCTCGCTTGTTATGTTTTAACTTTACTTTACGTGTAGCACGATAAATTTGATGATATAGTTATCCGGGCATAAGTCGGCATTGTCATAGTCAGATGTTAACCATGTTTCAACAAGGACACAGATTTGACTGTTTATTTGTTTCAGCCAAATTTCTAAGCCTTATGTTGGCGTACGCTAAGTTTAAGATTCTGGTGGTTGCAGGTGCTGTTGGTTGCCGAGTGCGGTGATTAGCTGTTGTGAGGCCTCGCATATTTAGGATTTACATAGGAATTTGTTAGTAAGGTTGGGTTTCTACCTCGGAAAGATCTAACCACGACGCCCAGCGGCCATTTAAAATCCTGCCAAGAGGGCTGGTGTCTCGAACACTCAATCTCACGAAGTGGTAGTGAGAGGGCTTGCCGCTCTTGGTGATTCATCTTCCACATTGTAGGACCACCAATCCATGCTCAGTCAAGCTTTGTACAAGTCTGTTGGGTGTCACTTCTTCGCTAAGATTGCCTATGCAGAGCCGGATAGTGGATGAAGATATAGTGGGCAGTCCCTAATCTTCCGTGCCATGTACCATCTCAGGGTGGTTGTTTGGGGTGAATTGTTGTGAACTAGTGTTGGTTGTTGTCCATGCTGGAAACTCTTTCTGATAAAGGTGGCGTCTCTAATTTGAGAGGGTGTTGTTTCTTCGTCTGAAAAGACTCTGACGTCCTTTGAGAGTGGTCCTGCTGCGTGGTCCTATCCGGGCCAGCAGTGGCTGTGGAATCCTCCAGCATGGGTTCCTGTGTCGTAATTATGTTGATGGGCATCTGTGGATGGTATTCGGGCTGAGGGGTATCATTGTCGTGATATTTAGAGAAATGTGTGACATTATGTGAGATCTCTCGAGTAATAAGTTGTGTATTCGTCGCTGTTACAATTGTATCCCTAGTTTCTTTAAGCATTTCGTGTATTTGCGCTTTTATTCCGTTTAATAAATCTCCCATTATCCCTTTGAGCGAGTCTATCGCACTGTTGTACATTGGTGCCGTCTCTTGGAAGCCGTGCATTTGTTGCAATTCATCTGCCGAGGGAGGAGTTGCGCCTTCAGTTTGAGTATTTTAGAGTCTACTATAATGAATTTTAAATGAGGCATAATTAAGTGCAACTAAATCTAAAGTGTAATTATTAGATGTTCTTATGAGGATTTTTTTACACCTTATATGGTAAATAATTGATGAAAACAGGAAAGAAAATTCCACAACCTGAATTCGAACCAGGAACCTTCTACTTACCGTGCAGATGCGCCAACCATTTGAGCCACTGCGGACATGGAAGCATTAATGCTATCTACATGCCCTTAGGGCTGGTTGGAGCAGTACCCAGTTCGCAGACTGGGACTATCTATCCTACTGGCGTAATATTCGTTAAAGAGTAATTATTGGATGTTTTAATGAGGATTTTTTTACACGCCAAACCTCAGATGTTTAAATAATTGATGAAAATAGGAAAGAAAATTCCACAGCCTGGGTTCGAACCAGGAACTTTTTTCTCACCATGTAAAAAATTTCTTTCCTATTTTCATCAATTATTTAAACATTTGAGGTTTGGCGTGCAAAATGTCCTCATCTTTTGGAACATCTAATAATTACTCTTTAACGAATATTACGCCAGTAGGAAAGATAGTCCCAGTCTGCGAACTGGTTACTTCTACAACCAGCCCTACGGGCATGTAGATAGCGTTAATGCTTCCATGCCCGCAGTGACGCAATTGGTTGGCGCGGCTGCTCGGTGTGCTGACGGTTCCTGGTACGAATCCAGGCTGTGGAATTTTCTTTTCTGTTTTCGTCAATTATAAATCTAAAGTTTAGAAACATACTCTTAAAAGCAAATTATAATAGCCTTCGGGGAAGTATAATTCTAAATTATACATTTTTATTGTACCTCTGAGCAAACTAATAATAAATTAACAAGTTATATAGAGGAAATGATATTATTTGATAAAATGGAAGGAAATATTCTGCGAACTGGATTCGAACAGGAACCTCGACTGTCATATGCTCGACACTTCTACCAATTGGGCTATCGCAGACACACGTATAGCCATGCTGTCACTAAGTATCTTAGAGACAACCAAGTTGTCAAGGTGGAAAGCCCAAGGAAGGCGAGCACCCGTCTCACAGATAGAGAATTTCTCCTATCCAACCATCAGTAAGTTTGATGAACGCACATAATAAATAATGAATAGAAACTGGAACTGATACTCCAAACACCAGGAAATGATAATATTTGAAAAAATGGAAGGAAAAATTCTGCAACCTGGATTCGAACTAAGAGCCTCAAGTGGCATATGCTCTACCAATGAAATTCTCGATCTGTGAGCCAGATGCCTCGCTCTCATTGGTTCTCCACCTTGACAACATGGTTATCTTTAATCCAGGTCGCAAAACTTTTCCTTCCATTTTTTTCAAATAATATCATTTTCTGATGTTTGGAGTATCAGCTCCAGTTTATTTCATTATTTATTAAGTTATATAGAGGGACTCTTTGAACGATACACAAGAGAAATCTTGTTGACTGTGGCGCTTTCAGCCAGGGGGCTATATACAAACTCAAACACAACATGGTTCAAGTTTGTATTTAAAGGAAATGAACCGTTGAAAGTGTTTAAATCTGATTTGTTCAGAAATAAGAAGGATTAAGATTTAAAAAATTCTTTAAATTAACATGTGGATGAACAGGAATAGGAACGAGGCGATATTCGAAGAAGGGGTTAAATTCAAGTTCTCGTGAATAATTCGCCACAAAATTTCATCATTTCAGATTTCAAATTTAATGCTTTCCTCTTATTTCGCCTCAGGCCTATGCCTGTTCACCCATGTGTTAAGTTAAATACGTTATAAACTTAAATCCTTCTTATTTAAGAACAAATAGATTTTAAACGTTCATTTCCTTTATAAACAAACTTTAATAATTGACCGTCCGACTTTGTAAATAGCCCTTGGCAGAAACGCACCAGTCTCTTCTTATATTGTGCAGACTCTCCCTTTCCTCGTACTTTATATAATAATAGAAACATATTTTTTAATAATAAACTCATAAACTCAGTAGATAGACAAATATTATATTCACTTAACATTAATATTTCACACACCTTTGTGTACTCTCCTAAGATCTCTGCATTTTGGCATGCAACTCGGAAAAAAACGAACTTGCATTCGAGTTTGGAGTGTAGACAAAGTATATTTTCTTAAGTTATTTACTCATTAGAGTTAAAAAATGACAGTGGGTCTACATATGTATGATGCTATTTTGCTTCCTTGTTAACTCCGGTTTTTATTGCGCGATTGCATCGACATTTTACAGACATATTCTCAGACATTTCATTATTCGTCGAAAGGTCCCTGGAGGTTCACCATCTTCTGAATGCAGTGTTTAATGACAATTGTCAGATTGAGGAGGGCCTATAATATGATCTTCTAATCTTCGGACTTGATCCCGCCAGATTTCTTTCAAGAACATTGTCTACGGCCTATACGATTTAAAGAGGAAAGTCGCCGCAGCTATTCAAAGCATAACGTTGGAGACGCTAGAAATTACGCAGAAAGCAATATACGCCAGATACTGTATGATCTTTCTGTTTTGCGCAGCCGGGTACATGTTGAAATTTAAAAAACGTAATAAGTCTGAGAATACGCCTGTAAAATGCCAATGCAATTGTGCAATAAAAACCAAAGTTATAAGCAAGCCAATACCGTCATACCTTTATACCCCTGTATTTTTGACGTCATTAACCGTTTTATGAATTCATAAACTCCGCAGAAACATTTTGAAATAATTTTTTAACCTAAAACAAAACGAAAACTGTGCAAGTTTGCTTTTACATGAATTTTTTAACTCTCTTAAAATACATTTTCGGCAAATTTTATTAAGTAGAAAGTAATGTTTCAAATTCTGTGACTTTTAGCTTCCTAGTAATTTGAAATGGTTTACAACCATGTGCAGAAACTTGAAAAGGTATTTATATTTGTTGGCATTTTAACTTTCCTACAAATGAACCATAGTCGACGCGATAAATAATTGGCAAATTGTGCACGAGATCTAACAGGTTTAAGGTGAAATCCCTGGTTATCCAGATTTGGAATAATATTATTGATATCAAAAGTTGTAATTTGAGTTTAATAAACCATTTATATCACTCGTTGTTTTTAATATTTATTTAAAAACTCTGTAACCAGGGAAATTTGTTCCTACGATTATCTTAAATGATTTTTGTCACTTTGCTTATGTTAATTACTAAGTGAATTACTAAAATCTATTTTTAGCGTAATAGCAAATACCGATCAACCGTTATGACCCCCCCTCCCCCTTCCCCACTTACATTGCCAATTATGTGTGACGACTTTATGAATGATGATTGTGTTCTCCAGGGGGACGCATTCTATCAGCTAGACAATGTATCATGCCACAGTACTAAGGTTGTCAAGAAACGTTCGCAATACGAGAGGAGTGTTTCAGGCAGTATCATGGCCTTCAAATTCGCTTAACATTCAACCGAGCATTTTGGTTTCATTTGGACAAGCACGTTCGTGATGCAATCATATAAATTGCAGGGAGTGAAATTCAGATGACAATTTGCTTCCTATATCTTGCTTCCAGGATACCTAGTAAGATAGCGTAAAACTCATGCTTTACCGGGTAAAGGCTATTTGGACGTGATAGAAGGATTGATATCATATTTAGCAAATGATCATAGTGTTTCAGTTGGTTGGTGTATATTTAATTCATCACTTTATTAGGATGATATTGCACGTGCCTAACGGTGACCGTTAAGATATTCTGTGGGATATAGAATTCGTCGAGAATGAACAAAATGTTACTTTCAGTTTAACTTTTAAGCATTGTTGACGTGGGCACGCACATATTATGATCGCTTTGTCTAGGCAAATTTATTCAATTAATCATGTTACACTAATAATTGTACGAGACATATAATGGTTGCCATAAACCAATGATATTACCTGGTAAATTGAAATTGCTTTATATTTTAAAGTAAATCTTTGAACAATAAAATAGACGTAAATTTGGAAGAATTTAAATAAAGTAGTTGTTTATTAGGAAGTTCAGCTAAAATTTAAATTCTCGAATTTAAAATTACTTCAGAATCACAGCTAAAGCACATTCTTGGAATTTCAATCAATTTCAACAGTAGATTCGGGACACGGTAACTTTACTCGTCCTGGTAGTCACCTTGGTCGACATGTAAACATCCGGTTGTGGTGACAGCACTATCGGTTTAAGGCTTGGAGACTGCTTAGTTTCGTTTGGAACACCACAGAATTGCGAGTGATTCACTTTTCGATCTGTACGCAAGGCCCTCGGTGGATCAGTGGTTTCGTGACCATCTCGGATTCCCGAGGACGCGGGTTCGACCCCGGCCGAGGACGACGAGGATTTTTTCAGGGGGAAAATCCTGAGATCACGTACTTCCTTCGGAAGGGAAGTAAAGCCGTTGGTCCCGTGTATTCGTTTGCCGGCTGCACGTTAAAGAACCCTTGCGAGGCAAAATTTGCGGCCCTTATAATGTCGTCCTGAACTGACCATGGGAGTTGAAAAGGACCTTAATACCAAACAAACCAAACCAAACCAAACCGATGTGTACGCTGTTTCTCTCTCAGCATTCAACAATGAGCAGTGCTTATTTCGATAGTTTAGACCAGCGTTTCTTAAAGTAGGGGCCGTAGAAAATTTGGTGGATGACCCATTTTTTTCCAAGTATTTTATAAATTTGCTAAGTGTAAATATTTGTATTCATATGGATAACATAGGCCGAATATTAGACCCAATGGGGGTCTAAACCTTTGGTTAGGGGGTTCTTTGGAATTTTAAGTGTGAAACGGGATCGCGAGAACAAAAAAAGTTTTAAGAAACACTGTTTTTTACAACACTTAAGAACGGTATAAATAAAAGCTAAAGTATGGAAATCACGTTTCACCGCCCATGAAATTTTCCCTCATGAAATTGACATCACAACTGGAAATAACCTTGGGGTTATTTCGCCCCACAATCAAATATTTGTATGCCCGTACTGCTTGAAATAATCAATACAGTTATCTTTAATGAAAATAGATAACTCACAGTAATGATTTTAATTAATTCAGACAAATATTCATTTGAAGGGGAGGGGTGGAATACGAGAGATGGAAGTAAAAAATATTAGTTGTCGTTACCTAATTTTCCGGACGATATCGTTTAGCTCGATCGTCTTTATGCTCTGAATTTCTGTATCTCTTTAGTAAACGAATGATTTACCATATTATTAAAGCTTAGGACATTCACGGGGGGAAAATACGACGAAAGGCTCCTGCTGGCGTACTTAGGGTGTGTCTAAAAAGTCAAACCGGTCGCCAACAGCTTACGTGGTACGATCGGCTGCTGTTTGCTTCCCTTTGTTCGTTCATGGACAGCGCAGTCGTGAGCATTTTGTTACAAAATGGCGTGCAGCAAGTTTCCTCATCATATTTCGCCATCTCCTTTCTCCAAAACATATTATTACGTGTCGGGGACTCGAACACTTGATTTTTCTACGTTCGTCCGCCATTTTGATTCTACTCACCGAGGCAGCCATCATAACCATTGTAACGCGACCGGTCGTTACTTTATGAATCGAGGGTCGACCGAATCGGGAGAAAATTTAAAATGAATAAAGCCAGTTACGTATGCCTGCATCGTTCCCGCGTCGATCGGACATAGTCGAAATTTCGAGTCAGTCACTGGTGGCTCCAAAACGAGCTTTGCGACGGGCTTTGTCCGGTAGCGACCGGTCGGACTTTTTAGACACCCTTAACTACGGTCGGCATTCCTTCCTCGAGTGGTAGACAAAGCGGTCGTCTCGCGCGTGCCCATCTCAACAATGCTAAAAATTATAAACAGAAAGTAACAATCTACTCATTCTTTACGAATCGATTGTTATATGGCATGCCATTATCTTGGTGTTCTTTACGGTCAATGATTTAGCACATGCAATCGAACTTGAAGGTGTCTACGAAAAAGCCTGAAAAGTTGATAACGCTGAGCTAAGACTTAAACGATTTCTGAAAACAGAATTTGAAAAAGTCAATCAGCTTTCAAGTTCTCGTGCAAACGGCGGACGGCTGGCAGGCCGGATAAATGTGCAGATCAAGCGTTCATTCTTATAAGTAGCTTTTTGCTAAAGCTCCTAATAAGTATTATCTGTTTTATTTAGATAATTCCTAAGAAATTATACATGGAAACTGGAGATAATATTTCCTTATGATTGGATTCTCAGAAAAAATGAAAGGAAAATTCTGTTGGTACTCATGGTTCCTGGTTCGAATCCAGTTCGTAGAATTTTTCCTTCCATTTTTTTGGATAACATCATTTTCTTATGATTGGACTATCATCTCCAGTTTCCATTTATAATTTCTTATGTGTGCTTATCAATTTTCATGTGGGGGACGGTAGTCTAGATGCTGGGCACAACTTAGTCGTGAAGTTAAGCAACGCAGGGCACGGTCAGCTAGCGGATGGGTGAGCACTAGTGGCATTCAATCTTCGTCCCCCTCCGTGCTTCGGAAGGGCACGTAAAGTTAGAAAAACTCTTTTGATGGCCACTTTTTCAATTAGATTGGCCGCCAGACCATACACAATCAATCAATCAACTTTTCTGATGGTTTGGATAGGAGGAATTCCCGATCTGCGAGCTGGGTGCCCGTCCTATAATTGGGCCTCCTTCTTGACTACCTACACTCTTTTAGAACACTTGAAGACAACCTTACTGTACCGTGTTGACGATGGCTCAATTGGTAGAGGCAACGAGCGTGATACACGTGGTTCCTGGGTTCGAATCCAGTCGTGGGATTTTTCCTTCCATTTTTTTCAAATTCCTTGAGATAGGTGATATGAGAATGTCTATCACCAGGAAAAAAAACTTTAGGTCAGTATTTCCCAAACTGTAGTTCTTTCAAGGGGTTCGCCAAAATTTTTCCGTAATGGCGGGTTATTAGGAGCTTTAGCAAACAGCTACTTAAAAGAATGTACGCTTGATCTGTACGTTTATACGTCCAACCGTCCGCCGTTTGCACGATAACTTAAAAATGGATTAACTTTTTTTTATTCTGTTTTCAGAAATATGACCATCAATATTTTAGCTCGGCTGTATCAACTGTTCAGGATTTTTCGTGGACCCCTTCAAGTAGAAATCACGTGTTAAAAGAGTGACTGTAAAGAACACCAAGACATTGGCACGTCTTATAACAATCGATTCATCAAGAATGAGTACACTGTTACTTTCTGTTTATCTTTCTGAAAAATGCGCGCACGCACTATTCACTGCCGGAGACAATGCTCTCCAGCGCCGCTGAAGTTGATCAGTCGAAATTTCCGATGGAGCTGAATAAGTCCGTTAGGATCGTCCTCCTTGAGTCGTTCCAAGCTGCTATTTTCGTTGGGCGCCGCTAAAAGACCTTCATTATTCTTGGGGACATTAGAATATCCTTTCGTAAGAGTAGCCGTAATGGCGGCACCTTGTTGAATATGAACCTCCGGCGTAGAACATAATTCTCTATTGTCCAAATGATAATTGTCTCTAATTTATTCTAACTCAAAAAAGGAAGTTGCACACAGTTCGTTACATTTCTAAAAAACATCACTTTTTACCTTTTCAGAAGAGATATGCGAAGAATCAAGACCTAAGGAATAAATGTAATGTTTGTCGTCTACCTGAGCTGTAGAATAACAAGTCAGAAACTAGCTCCTTTTTCTAGAAGTATTCACCTGAGATGATTCGGAGTTTTCTCACTCCGTTGATGAACCCTGACAGGACCTTCCACTGCTTTTTTTAACGAAATAGGTACCCTTGTTGTGCCGTGTTTCCTATGTGGACGACGACGGTTTCTTCTATTTTTTCAAAATGACGGGATAAAATATTTATCATCAAATTTCAATTCTTTCCTGTGAAATTGTCCCTGAGGAGGTTTTGAATTACCTTAATGGTTCCGCAAGTTCAGCTTCGCCGTGCAGAATATCTGAAATCCCTCTGAAAAATTTTCTTGTGCTCCTCGATATATTCGATTTTTGATTGCTTTTCGATTGGTTTGATTGCTTCAGGTTTTTGCATAACCAATGAACAAACAGCACGACTCTTGTTAAGAAATTTGCGTCACTGCGAATCTGATTGATCCGCAAACGCTTTTCTTTATTTTGCCCGCGAGTGCTTGCTCATTTTTAGCTGTCGTCTGCTTAAAAACTTTCGTTTGGCCGAGATTGCATGGCGCCCCGATTCAGGTGTAATACACTGCTTTGCAATGAAATTTCCCCACCAACAAGAAGTTATCCGACCTTATCCATATTTAGTGGGGGGGGGGGGGCGTCGTCTACCTCCGAGTAGTAAACGCTTAGATGCATGCTCACGGGGCATGACCATTTGGGTTGATACAGGGTGTCCGGGTGCCTGTATAGGCTCATCAGTTGACACCTTTTCAAGACGTTCCATGCAGTAGGAAGGAAACAACTGCCTCGTGAAAGAACAGTACTGTAATCCACACAACGGTCTCAATGCCGCGACGACGACAAGGAACCGTTCACAGGAAAGTTTGGCCAAACGTGTGAACAAAACTGGAAATCCACACATTTGGGTGTTTTCTAAAGGACTTTGAATGAGGTCGGATTATAGGCCTCTCCGAGGCTGGATGGTCAACCAGACGGATTGCTGTCCATGTGTCGCGGAACGCCCGGACGGTAGGCCGATGTTGGAGGCACATGGCGAGAGGAAGGCACACATGCCAGAAGACCAGTCTTTGGGGCCCGGAGAAGCACGTCAGCTCGTACCAATAGGCGGATACTGCGAACAGCGCTAGCGGACAGAACCATCAACCTGCGGCAACTGCGCGACAACATCATTATTCCCGGTACTGCTCCAGTCTCAATAGCGACAATAGCACGCCGGTTACACGCCGCGACGTCTGCCAAGCGTCCATTGTTGTGTCTTCCTTTGACACCTGACCACCGCGCGATCCGACTACAATGGTGTCGTGAACGAGTGGGCAGGCGGATGAAATGGCGCGCGGTGGTCTTCAGCGACGAATCCCGCTTTTGTTTGGACACGCGGATGGGTGTGGCGCAGACCATTGGAAAGTGCCAATGAACAATGCATCCGCTATCGCCATCGTGGACCAACACCCGGCATCATGGTCTGGGATGCCATCGGCTACGAACCAGAACGCCTTTAGTCACCATCCAAGGCACCCTGACAGCAGTACGGTACGTCATAGGGATTCTACAGCCCGTATTACTGCCCTTTCTGCACACCATACCCGCCACAGTCTTTCAGCAGGATAACGCCAGACCGCACACGGCAAACATGAGCATGACATGCCAGCATGTTGTCAACTGCCTGCCATGGCCCGCGAGGTCCCCAAAGCTATCGTCAATTAAGCACGTGTGGGATATGGTGGGACGTCGTTTACGATCACCCCGCAATCTCCATGAACTGACATAGCAGGTCCACCAGTTAATGTATACCTACTTTTGACTCATTCGGATAACTCCATGTGGGTGAGGCAATTTCATTGCAAAGTTGTGTAATTGCTAGAGAGTTCACACAATAACCAGTATCATCATCATTCGACGCGAACTGAGGACTCTAGGTTTCCAAGGACATGATATTGCTCCTAAACCCTACATCAGCAAAATCGATGCAAACCTCCGTTTAGAATGATGTACAGGTCATTGAAACTGGATCTTGGGACTATGGAAGCATGTCTTATGGAGCAACGAATCTCGGTAAACATTCCGACAATCAGATACTCGAGTTTGGGTCCTGCGGATGGCTGGAAAAGATCTCATGCCTTTTACCATGGGCCCACTGTAAAGTATGGAGTTCAGCTTCATGATTTGGATTGAGCTAACTTGTTCCAGTAACAGGCATTATGACTAAACCGAAAAATGAGGAGCCAGAAACTGTGGATGGACATCAAACAACAGAAGACAGGGAAACCACTAATCCACATAACGAATTTATTCTGATGAATACGTACGTATTTCGGCAGCCAAGCTGCCTTCTTCGGCATCGCACAGCCTTGGATGCCGAAGAAGGTATCTTGGCTGCCGAAATACGTATTCATCAGAATAAATTCGTTATGTGGATTAGTGGTTTCCCTGTCTTCTGTTGTTAGGCATTATGACATTTGCAACTTATCTTGATATTTTGGACATTTCTGCTCTGCCGATATTGTGGCATCAGCTTGGCATTATTCTATTACTGTCCAATTATTTTGTTACTGATGCAAGTGTCGCAAAGCAATATTGCTCATTGTCGCAAAGCAAGTGTCTGCAGGAATGGTTTGAGGAGAAAGAGGCTGAAGAAAAAGATTGGCCTACACAGAGCCCGATATTAAATCCACTGGAAAAAAAGTGGAATGAATTGGAACGATAAGTAGGGGTTAGACTATATCGCCCAATATTTGTGACTGAATTTATCAAAGCTCTTCGGAAAGAATGGAAGAAAATTCCTGGAGCTTAATACTAAATTCTGGTGGAAACTTCCTCGGAGAGTAGAGGCCATAGTGATAGTAAAGGGGAAGGGGTTCTAACCATATTCATTTTCATAAAATCTTGGTTGCAGTACAAAAGTATAAGTGTACCAGATGAAACTTTTGATCACTCTTTGCGTCGAATTAACGCAAGGATGAGTAGTCGTGAAACTCAATTTAAAGAAAAAAAAATCATGTTAAAGCAGATTCTTTAAAGTATCGCTATAAAGGCTGGGTATACAAATAAATATGAAAATATCTGAGAAGAGAACCTTTATGTAAATTTGCATAATTCTTATAACGATGGAAACTTAAATTACCTGAAATAAAGGTGCAACTATTCATAGCACTAATCGAAATTTTACTTCCTTAATCTTGTCGTTTTTCGCCTAATGCGTTTTACCAGTTAAAACATTAGTGCTAAAATTCTTTTTAATAAAATTCTTGTCACACTTCTTCACATTTACTTCCCCTACCCCTCCTCCCTGCATCTTATTTATTTCTTCTTTTTGGTCTTCTTCGCCCGCTCACCTTGGACCATTTGATCCGATCACGATCAGCGTCGGCTCTCTTAAAAGTAGAAGTAAAGGAGAGGAGGGCACTTTAGCTTTTTTCTCTTTTTTTTTTTTTTTTTGCTTTGGCTGAGGCGTTTAGGTATCCGGTCGACTGGATCCGTGAACAATGGGTGTTGCACAAGGCATCGACAAGGACTGGTGAACAGGACTCGGATCCAATTGATTCTATCTCCGCCTGCTTCTAACATTAGATGGCGTGACGGTCAATGCATTTCGCCTGAAGGACGAGCGAATCGGCCGTCGGTGCCAGGAAGCAAAACAAGATCAAGAATAAGGACGAAGAAGAGGAATATAAGTAGAAGAGACCTTTTTTATTTTTATAACGGGAGAAAGAAACCAGAGGGAAATGGGAATAAATTCAGAAAATGTCAAAGTTTTTGGAACGTTTCGCTAAAATAAGAACCTCCCCACTCCCACCCGCGTAAGGTTCGTCTTCTCCGCCTGGCTTAAGCGATTTTGGTGAAGCCAAGACGAGCATAAAAAAGTTTTGTGAATTTTCCCGTGAAACTCCCGCGATGTGATTGCACTGGGATTTTTTTTTAAGAACACGGAATCTCTTTCATTTGGAGAAGACGATTACATTAAAAATAATCTCTTGGGAACTATCGCTGCAGGCCATCATGAGGGGCAATATCTGGAAAATATTTTTTTACAATATTTGAATGAACGAAATTTTTACTTAATGATTTATATAGTTAATTATATTTTGCCAAACATTTAGATACGTTCATGTTGTTTACATTTAAAACCTTATATGCTGAAATCTCAATTTACGCGAGGTTCCCGTTCTCCGGAGGCATTATGTAAATGGAGATTTAAAAAACTGGGTTACTCATACATAGTTAAGATTCAAACAGTTTGAAAAAACTAACATTACTAAACGTTTTAGATAAAATTTATTTTTATAATTTTTCCATACGATATCTAAAGCCTTTTTTTTTTTATTATTGACAATATCTAAATCGCTTTTTCTTTGAAAATTTTTAATTTTACTTTTTAATTTTTAAACTTTTATTTTAAATTTAATTTAATAATATTTATTTTAACCAATTTCATAATTATTCTGCAAAATTTATCATTTTCTTTACTCTCATAACGGATTGAAGTTTATTTTACACGCGTGTATATTCTAAAGAAAGAATGCTACGAAAATTCACCTCTTTGCATACTTGAAATCTATGGCTCGGATAAATATTTACTTTATGATTACCCGTTATATACTGTTTACCGGTCGGTTACTCTACTCACGGTGGCTCAGTGCGGGTTGTAAAGAAAGCACGGCATTGATACATGATACGAGTGGTGTTCAAATGAAAGAGATAATTAATACAACATTCTTCATTAATAATTAATAATACAAGCAAATAGGAGTGTTATTAATGAAGAATTTTGTACACATGGTTCTCAAAGTAAGTTGTACGCATACCCTTATTTGGGAAGACTGGAAATTCCGGCCGCGAAAAAAGAGTTGTGGGTTTCTATTTGAACCAATCCGTATCTGCTTACTGCACCTCTTGACTTTATCAGGCAAAGATAGAGCTTCTATTTGGTGCAATTTTGTCATGTCATTTTCTCAGATACGTATGCGACTAACCTCCTTTCAATATAAATCCTGGCTATGGACATAGATATTAGTGGCGATAATTTGTGAACAGCGACCTTGTGCCGTCGTTCCATTTGCAATTCTTGGTTACTAATGCGACTTATGACTCCGACGGAAGAGAAAATGTTGCGTTGCGTTTTCGGATTTACGGTTTCGATGCTAACCTTGATTACTTCATCATTCAGTATTGTACAGTCAACCAAAGGAAATAATCCACACGAGTTTAATACTTAATATTACATGTCATGTTAATGTGTTGTTTTAATAGCTTTTTTAATTATAATTATTTAATTTTAATAATCTTAATAAGGTTAACTCTAAATGTAATATTAAATTATTAAAAATAAATTAATATTGAAACGGAAAAACTTAGAGTAAAATTCAAGTGTGGATTATTTCCCTTTGGATGACTGTACTTTGGGCTAGGGTGCTTCTTAATGGTTGCGCTGAGCTTGGATTTTCTCCCAGTGTACATTTGTTAATCCGGCTCAATATGTTATGCACAGCTGCCTTAGATATAGTAAATTTATGACGATTATCATTGCCCGTTATCTGAGAATATGATCCTAGGTCGGAACGGGCATTTATATACCCTTTCCAAATCGGGATTATTCGCGATGGCATTGTTTCTCCTAAGCCGAAAACTAAATCACGTGACCGCAATAACATAGAATCGCGACAATAATTAAGCAAACCACACGCATTCCACATAAACGTAAATGAACTTCTGTGTGTCTAAAATATAGGGTGATTACAAAAGAACTTCATACTTTTAAAAATTTATTACATCAAAGCTATTCAGAATATAGACACACAACATTCGGATTCTTAAAGAAAAACTCTTAAAGTTTATTGTGACATAGTTAAAGATGTTCAATATGCCCCCCTGTCGTGACACGGCATACATCAATGCGGCATACATCAATGCGGCATACATCAATGCGGTAGTGACCTTAGGGCTATTTATATATAATAGGGACCAATCAGGTTCCTTTACAAGTGGATGAACATTTTCGCAAAGCCAATCAGGTAAATTACAGCCAAGAATACAGAATAAATTTGACGAAATTTCGCGGCCTTAAGCTTCCAGGTACTGATTTTTCAGTTATAAATAGCACTGAGCTTGTCGAGAAACTTGCCAATGTAGTTCTTAAAGAAGGATGCATTCTGGTTTCCTTTGACATATGCGCTCTTTTCCTTAGTGTTCCCATTAAGGAGACCATGGAAGTGCTCCAATCGGTACTCGATGACAACTATATTTCACTTGGTGAGTCCAGGGATATTATGCTCGCCACTAGGTTTTGTTGCGAGAATAACCTTCTACAGTTTAATGGTAAATTTTATAAAATGACAGATGGTACCCCCATGGGATGCTGCATTAGTCCCTTCCTTGCCAACTTATTCCTCAGGTATTTTGAGAATCAGGCCCGCGAAACTTTTCCATATTTCCCTGATATTTGGTGCATGTATGTGGACGATGTTTTCGCTGTCTTTGATACATCAAAATATAATCTGGAACAATTTATGACTGAACTGAACAACGTGTCAAACAGCATTAAATTTACTAAAGAAATAGAGAAAGAAGGTAAATTACCCTTCCTTGACATCTTGATTGGCAGAGACACTGGCGATGGCAAATTAACATTTGGGGTCTATAGGAAACCTACATTCGTACCAGCAAATATCAATAGACACTCAAACCACTGCTTCGCCCACAAGATATCAGCCTTTCAACAGATGATCATCAAGGCTTTTAACCTCCCCCTCACCCCACAACAGAGAGAGGAGGAGTTATCAAAGATTAGAAGTTATGCTGCCAGTAATGGATACAGCGAAGACATGATTGAAAACCTCATCAGAAAATACAAGGAAAAAGGCAATACTTTAAGCAACCACCCTGGAACCAGTGAGTGATAAACCAAAGTATTGGGCGATTCCTTATAACAGAATATTCAGTAAAGGACTTGAAAAAATCGCCAGAAGATTTGGACACAGGATCTCCTATAGAAGGTCGCACACGCTCAGGAGACTCCTGGGGTCGGCCAAGGATAAGATACAACCTGACCAAAGTTCTGGCGTGTACAAATTAAATTGCGGGACGTGTGACTCCTTTTACATCGGGCAGACACGGAGGATGGTTACTACCAGGATCAAAGATCATTTCAGGTACATCCGCTACAATCCGGAAGCTTCTGCCTTCGCGCAGCATATTATACAGACTGGACATGACGCTAAACCTGACAACTTCAAAGTTCTCCACCGTACCTGCGACTGGAGGAAGCTCAATTTCCTTGAAACTTTAGAGATTTACAAAGAGCAGGGAAGCAAACTCCTTAATGGTGACAAGGGCCCTATGGACCTTATTGGCTGGGATAACCTGCTTAGGTACGTGCACTAACAGCTTTTGGGTTCTCTGAGTGGACCCTGGCTTGAGGCTCTTTGTTTCGACCTTCTTTTTTGCTTTTACCGGATTGGTCCTTCTCTCTGACTTATGTAGTGATAATCTTTGAACCCCCCCCCTCCCGCGCTCGTTTATTGGCTACTTCACCCTCTTTTTATTTTTATTTATTCTTTGGTGTACTTGTGTCCTGCTCGCAATTGATTGGCTTATTTTTTGTTTCAAATTTATTCTGTATTCTTGGCTGTAATTTACCTGATTGGCTTTGCGAAAATGTTTATCCACTTGTAAAGGAACCTGATTGGTCCCTATTATATATAAATAGCCCTAAGGCACACTGTAACAGTCATACTTTGGATGACCCTTGTGGGTACATCAGGCTTCTTTTCTAGCTCAGTGTATTTCCCTTGGAATATGATTATGAAGGGTGAGATTATGGAAGCTATGCTTCAAGTTCCACTTGAATACCGATACACTACACTGTTCGATTGTCGATTGTCTGTAACAGTCGTCCCATCCTAACAAATGTACACTTCACTGTTCGATTGTCGATTGTCTGTAATATTCAGTCTTGTTGAAAAATGGACGCGTAGCGTCCGAAATACGTATCCAGGCGTAATAAATATTTTGTTGTGGAAAAGCGGTTTTGGCTCTTTGTGTTACCATTGATGTTATTTATCCACAGTTAAGGTAATTTGGTTTTTATTTTGTTATAAACTTTAGTTAAGTTTTGCCAAATAGGAATTTGACTATTGGGTTATAACATCTCTTTCAATAGTCACTTTGAATATGGCCTAATATGTTGACATAAATGTGCATATGACCTAGATTTAAGATGTGAAGATAAATGAAACAGTTTCGCAGAACAGTTACAGCTAGCCCTTGCTACAAATATCATCTTCAATGCACAGTCTTTGAATTCTACGTTTCATAGTGCTTTATTGTATAAACCGGGTGGTGAAAAAAAGGTGTTAGAAAGTTTTTGTCTACTACGACATAATATGAATGAATATTTTTTATTTATTACAATTCGATCCAATACGTCTATCCAGGATCTATATGGCCAGAGGCCCACGAGTTGGATCCCTGGATGGACCTGGATTCACGATTGCTGTATGATGGTCGCAGCAGCCGGGGGGGGGGTGAAGAATCGTGGCTCACTGACGATCGCCTATTCAGTGACTAGCCGTGCCTGGTGTTACTTAACTTCACAGAACTTGTGTTGTGTGCTCAGTGAAAGCCCACCAGGCCACGGCCTCCCCGTGGGCACAGACATCCTAAAATTAAATGCAGAAAGTTTTCAAAGTTATTTCCATCTGGTGCAAACACTAGGACTCACTGATGAAGGGAGCATAACCCCCGAAATGTACATCTGGGTCATTAAAATACACTGCTTTGCAATGAAATTGCCTCACCAACAAGGAATTATCCGACCTTATACATATTTAGTGGGGGGGGGGGTTCGTCTACCTCCGACTAGTAAACGATTAGATGCATGCTCAGGGGACATGACCATTTGGGTTGATACAGGGTGTCAGGGTGCCTGTATAGGATCATCAGTTGACACCTGTGCGAGACGTTCCATGCAGTAGGGATGAAGCAACTGCCTCGTGAATGTACAGTACTGTAATCCGCACAACGTTCTCAACGCCGCGACGATGACAACGACAGCCATTCACGCAATTAACGGCTTCGAACGAGGTCGGATTATTGGCCTCTCCGAGGCTGGATGTTCAACCAGACGGATTGCTGTCCATGTGTCGCGGAACGCACGGGCGGTAGGTCGATGTTGGAGGCAATGGCGAGAGGAAGGCACACATGCCAGAAGACCAGGCTCTGGGGCCCGGAGAAGCATGTCAGCTCGTACCGATAGGCGGATACTGCGTACAGCGCTAGCGGACAGAACTATCACCCTGCGGCAACTGCGCGACAACATCACTATTCCCGGTACTGCTCCAGTGTCAATAGCGACAATAGCACGCCGGTTACAAGCCGTGCTGGATGAATGGGCTGGCGAATGGAATGGCGCCCGGTGGTCTTCAGCGATGAATCCCGCTTTTGTTTGGACACCGATGACAGACGCATACGTGTGTGGCGCAGACCACTGGAATGTGCCAATGAACAATGCATCCGGTATCGCCATCGTGGACCAACACCTGGGATCATGGTCTGGGGTGTCATCGGCTACGATACCAGAACGCCTTTATCATCCAAGGCAGTCTGACAGCAGCACGGTACGTCACAGAGATTCTGCAGCCCGTAATACTGCCCTTTCTGCACACCATACCCGGCGCATTCTTTCAGCAGGATAACGCCAGACCGCACACGGCAAACAAGAGCATGGCATGTCGCATGATGTCAACTGCCAGACATGGCCCGCGAGGTCCCCAGACCTATCGCCAATTGAGCACGTGTGGGACATGGTGGGACGTCGTTTACGTTCAACAGGCCTGGGCAAACGTACCCCAAGATGGCATTCGCCACCTGCATGATTACCTACACCTGCGGGTGGAGCAATGCATCGCCGCTAGAGGTGATGCCACAACCTTCTGATGCCGCTTTCCGTTGGGACACCCTCTACAAACGAGTGCACGTCTGGGCTCCATAACCTAATAAAAGTGTGTTCAGATGTATCTCTTGCTGTATACCTACTTTTGGTTCATTCGGATAACTCCTTGCGGGTGGGGCAATTTAATTGCAAAGCAGTGTATCATTTTGTTGAATAGTGTTTTTGCGTTGTTGTTTGCTGATAGTGGTGTTCACAGTTTTTAGCATATATCGTATGCATCGATGTCTGTAGAGCATTGAACTGGACTCCTCATTTTACAGAGTTTTGACTCGTTCCATATTTTCCGGGGTTACAACTCGGCTGGTCGTCCTGAGTGGCCCTTCCTGGAATCATCTACTGATCCGGTCGTTTAAAAGCGTTTCGCCAACCTTTAAAAACTAAGAAACAAAATTACAGTATGGTACAAAAACCCGCATCAAAGGATGTTCAATTTTGTCATCACAATTTGGCTTCAGTTCTGTACTGCAAGCTCACTGTGTAATGGTCATTTCGGATGGTGCTATTCTTGGATATTCTTAGACCAAATGTTCTGTTGAATAAGCGTCTCACCTCAACATTACTTCCAGTATTTTCGTAAAATTTCTTACGATAAACACTCGCTGTTCCAACGTTAGTGCTTCCATTCTGAAATCAAATGAGAGACATTAGTGAGTGAGCTATAGAATGTTCAAAACTGCATTAGAATAGAAAATCATTTACGGCGTACAATTAAACCGCAGTAGACAAAAGTTTCTAACACCTTTTTGGCGCCACCCGTTATCTAAAATATGTTGCAATTTTAGACCAATTCTTTACTCAGAAATGGTTTAGAAGATTTTTGTTTTTTTTTTCTCCTTGCTTTCAAGATAACGAAGATCTACATTGGTAAATTTGTAACGATATAAATATAAAATTGTAAGAATTACAAAATAAAGTTTGGTTTGCTAAAGAAAACGCCAATTATTGAAATAAAATTGGGTCTCATTTCCACAGAACCGGTTCTTTCCACCACGACTAACTAAACACTTAAAATGTCTACTGTCAAGTGAATGATTTTTCTAACATCTCCATTCTTTAAGGTTCAACATTTCAACTTTCCTTAAAAGAATAAAATTTATCTTGACCGCCTTACTCAAAAATGAAACTTCGGAAAAAATCACCTGAAAGACAATTCACCACACTTCATTGAACATACGTCCTAGGAAAGCGGATGGATGTCCACAAAAGAGTGTATATTCTTACCCATATCATAATAATGTCGAATAAACCGTTCTCCGCCGCTAGTCAATATTGAACCCGACTATCCATTAGAAAAATGAGATGACGGCAGCAACAGAGAATCAAAGGAGAAGATAAAATCAAACTGAAAAAAAGATTATATCTCGGCCAAATAGAGAAAGGACAGATATTTTTCTTTAACGACGATCAATCACAGTTGAGTGATCGGCAGTGGACACTGTATTCCCTTTCAAATTGCATTCGCTTAAGAAGAAAATTGAAATTTGGAAAAGAGACCAAGTCTAAGATAGAAAAATTCTTATTTAACACTGCTTTTTGTTTATAAAAGTGGGATAATGGCGCATCCGTATCGGTATCTACTTTTAAATCGTAATTTTATTGTTAAACATTTTACGGTCTAATACAGCTTTTTACAATGACTTTACGGCAGTTTTCATTTAGAAGACGGGAGATTTCAATAACTTTAGCGCAATTTTCATTTAGATTAAGGCAGATTTCCTTTTAGATTAAGGCAGTTTTCATTAATATTACGACAAATATTTACGAAGAAAATATAATTTGCTCTAAAAGGAAAAAAAATTACGCAAGTATTCGTATTTCTTGAAAATTTTCGTGTTAAAAAAACCATGATGGAAGAAGGTGCTAGCAAGGCGCTTTAACAAACCGCTGTAGAAATTATATTCTAGCCAACGAGCTAGAAGAGTAAATTTTACTTTTCTAGCTCGTTGATTCTAGCAATGCCGCATTAAATATGATGTCCGGCATTTCAAAATTTTACTATTTCAAAATACCAGACTGGGTATTTTAAACGGTCTCTGGTAGCCTAGTCTCTGGTTCGAATCGAAAAGAATCTGGGAATTTCCTTTAATTCAACCATGACCTCCTTTTCGTTTTACCACGGTTATTGAATGAGATAACCGTGATATTACATTTTACTGGTGATATGTAATTTCCGATAATACAGGAGGTCATGGAAAATTTTTAAAAACGTTGAAAAATACTGTCATTTTTTCTCACGGCTGCAAATACATAGCTTTACGTGTTTTAAATGTAACCGTTTACATAATGTTTGCTTGTGCGAGACATACTAGGCGAATTTGCCCTTATTCTACAGCGCTGATACATGCCGACATTTCATAGTCGTTTACCGTATTATCGTATTTTTTTTGGTAATACATTATCTGAATACTTACTGTAAAAAATAAACACGTCGATTCTTTGCCTTAATGTTTAAGAAAACTGCCTTAATGGAATGAAAATTGCCTTATTCTACGTGAAATCTGCCTTAATCTAAATGAAAACTGCGCTAAAGATATTGAAAACTGCCGTCTTCTAAACGCAAAGTGCCTTAATCTATGTGAAATTGCCTTAATGTAAATGAAACCTGCCGTAAAGTCATTGCAAAAAGCTGTATTAACTTCTTATAGGTAATCCGACATCACGATTCCTTCTGATTTGTTCATGTTTACTATTTGAGTGACCAGAATACTAATACAGGTCATTCTATGTCAAGTGATCTAAATGCATTTTAGTTACCTTCTCCAATCTTCATGAAATTTTGTGTAAATGTAGAACCATGCTGTGCAAAATTTCACTTTCAGAAATTGTATAGTTGGAATTCAGAGGGCTTCAGCAAAAGAGGAGGCCTTGTAACACGGATGTACACACGTATGAAATGATACGTTCCAAATGCTATTGTTGCACATTGGCAGCAGCTAGCAGCTTGAATATTGTCAACCTAGGATAACTTTTTGTGCTTTCTGTAATGATTACGTTATCACCTTTTTATTGTTAACTCCTCATACAGTGGACAAATAATTCGTCGCTATCAATTTAGAACCAACTTTTGCTCGTAAAACCATAATACTGTATTTCCTGAATGCTTATATTTTACTAGCTAATCAAGACCATAGATGCCTGTAGCAACACAAAGTAGCTTCCTTCAAACTTACTTGGTTTTGGAATTATTTGCCTTCCAACTTGGTAGTTTTATTTTTACAGGGTAAATTTTAAAGCGACCTAATACAAAGCGCTCTTCTCTGATCAAGTTCTTTTTAACACTGTTATAAAGAGCAGGTTTTTCTCCTTAATGTTTAAGGCAAGAAAAATTAGTTTGAAAATTCTGGTTGTTTAGTTTGCGATGCAGAATTTTATGAAATCCGTGTGAAAGAAAAAAATGGTTTCCAAACCCTTTAAATTACATTTTTATTGTTTTGTCTTCAGTGGAACACTTCCTTGTTATAGTTTATGAAATTAATGTTGATTAAAGTTGCAGGGTTCAAAAATTCTATGTATTATATTCAGAAAATAGAAAATATGGTGGCTGAGCGATACCAATTCATTGACTAAAAGATTTGTTTCTATTGTTTCTGTATGGATCCCAAGCCGGCGTGATACACTGTTCCATGAAATAAGAAAAATATCTGAAAAATGGAATAATTTATTGTTTCATAAATGATTGGGCTTCATCTTCGATGTAGAAGTGACATCTGCTGGATACCAGGTGATACTTTTGCCAACATCCCAGCTCCTACAACTACAGCAATGAGAAGACAGAACAGTTTGACGACAAGCCCATATTGCAACGAAGATAAATACCAAACACTTGTACGAGGATCACTTACAAAGTCATGTTAACTGTTTTTTTTCAGAGGAATCTCAGACCACGATCCACTTTTTTGATATGCAGCAATGACATTTAGACGTACACTGTCATATCAATGAATTACGACCAGCACCCCTTCAAGGCACACGCATGGTTCGCCCCAACAACGATTACACATTGCAAAATTTGCATAACAGGTTGAGAAAGCTTTTAAAGCTGGACCATCAAACGTCAGGTGCACGAGCCTCAAGATGGGTAAACGTCCGAATTTAACGGACATCCAAAAAGGGATGATCGCAGCAAGGGTGACATAGGCGCGATTTGTGAACTGTTCACGGCCCGCTGTAGTGAAGATGTACAAAGAGTGGACAGCAGGGACAGAAATCGCGTCCCAACGCCATCACTGTAAAGGGTCACGAGCCATCGACCAACGGGGTGAACGACACCTACGACGATTCGTAAAAGGTGACAGGAGAGCCACAGTCCATCAACTGACCACCAGATTCAACAGTGGTGCCAACAGACGTGTATCCGACATTACCGTTAAACGCACCCTTCTACGGATGAGCCTGAACAGTCGACGCATGGTTGCTGCACCCATGTTGACCAGGGGTCATCATCAACGACGCCTAGAGTTTGCACATGAGCACCGCCATTGGACCACAGACGAATGGGCTAAGGTCGCCTTCTCCGAAGAGTCGAAGTTTTTGCTCCATAAGATTGACGGGCGATGGCGAGTGCGTCGTGAACGCCATGAAAAGAGACTGCGGTGGCTATTGTGGACCGGAAATAGGCTGATGGGAGTAGTGTGCATGTGTGGGGGATCTTCTGTTGGGAGCAGTTAGGTCCACTGATTCGTCTAGAGGGCAATTTGAATGTCTGTGGCTATCTGTCAATCGTAGCGGACAAGATGCACCCGTACATGCTTACGATGTTCACCCTATGTGATGGTGTGTTTCAGCAGGACAATGCAGCCTGCCACAAGGCACGTCTCCGTCTGGAATGGTTCAATGAACACTCTATTGACTTTCGAGTGTTAATTCGCCGGACATCAATCCAATCCAACATCTGTGGGAACACCTTGATCGCCATATACGGCAGCTGGACCCTCCACCTATGACTCTCGAAGCTCTGTGGACTGCCATACCATCGGACACATACCGCGCACTTCTTGCGTCTATGACGCCTAGCAGCAGTTATAGCGGCGAAGGGTGGCTACTCCGATTACTAAGCGGGTGGTCATAATTTAGTGATATGACATTGTATATTGATGCCGCTAGATGGTGTAGATGTTCAAGGACGGAAGAGCAAGGGATGCGCCAAAATCAGTTGGTTTTCAACCGTTATCATGTACGGATGAGAGTCGTATGTACGTAAAAAATAGCAGTGCTTCGCGGTCAAAACGCGAGGAATGTCACCGCAAAAATCGCAGATGCTATTGGAATTTGTGCTCTCCCATTCAGAACCGTTACAAAGTGGGTAGCAACTTTCCAACGTGACGAATAGCAAATACCGACAGGACGCCCTACGATTGTTCGTCAGGATGTTGCTCGTGCCGTGATCACATAATGCTTACAAAACGACAGACGATGGTCTATAACGAGTTGGCAATAGAAACACTTAATGTGCATGTAGACTACTTTTCTAAACATTTTTTTAGATGATTTTTTTTATTTCAACTCTTCTCCCCTGTCTACAATACTTCCTGAGTAACTGATGTAACAGCCATACATTATTGGTAAAGCACATTATGTATTTTCATATGTATATTATTAAATGTTTGTATAACAACACAATTGCCTGTAGAAAAGTATTTGCCAAGACTTTGTAAGTGACCATCGTAAAACAATAATTTTTTCTTCTTCTATGGAACAATGTATCATGCGGGCTTGGGAACTATAAAGAAACCATAGAAATAATTAATAAATTAACAATTAATCTAAAAAGCCTCGAGTTGCAATGTGCAATTCAGTAAGCGCACAACAGCTGGCGTAATATCGCAAAAGTCTACATTAGACATGTTGTCGGAGAGAATCCTAAGAGCTTTTCTTCTATTGACTCTCGTATTATTTGTTGTGTTGACATTGTTGACTTTTGATGATGAGCAACATTGTGGCTGTTGCCACAGATTAAGGAAAAACACAGATGTGCCAAGCCATTGTTAAAAAGTGTTGCGCCAAAACCTAGCGGTGTATACGGTAAACCACAGATAAACCAAATGAATAGGCATTTGCTTGCATTTGAGTTTACCGCATGTACCGCTAGGTTTAGGCGCAACATTTTTAACAATGGCTTGGCATATCTGTGTTTATTATTAATCTGTGGCTGTTGCCAGTGGAGTTCTTTAGTGTAAATTTTTTTATCTCCTGGTTTATGGAGAAAAGGTAGCGGAAGAGAAAAAAGGCTCAGAGGATCTTGTGGAATTGCAGACCCCCCTGATATTGTCAGTAATTAAATATATTCGCAGCATGATTTTGTGTATTTGGTGAATGCAATGCGGACAGTGAACATCGTTCATGTGTTTGAGCAATACCGCCTAAAGAGAAAGCCTGCTCACGGAAAATTCATACATTGTTACATCGCCTACGGTAGGGACAATTTCTGGCTTATTATTGGTAGAAATATGATTAACAATACCCTACCGTAGGTGATGTAACAATCCAAGGGATATATGGTAAGGGTATCGTCTTCTATGGCAGCAGTTGGTAGGAATTTTTGTTATCTTCACAGAACGCTGCGAGCGCTGATGTCGCCACTCAAGAGGTGAAAGGTGAAATGGTTCCATTGTTGTGTCCGTTTTTCACGTAACAATGAGTTGCCAAGTGTTCACGCCTGACACGTTCATGACCACAGTCTCTACCGCTTTCATTTTCGTGCACGTTGTTTGCGTTCGGTAAATTGTATTTGCAAATTTTGCTGATAATTACCGTAATTTGTTTTATTTCTTTGTGTGCTTCCTGCAGGAAGTCAATCCAGTCGTGATGTCCTTATCACCAAGCAGTTATGCCCTAATTTTCTTAAGCTGTATTATAAAAAATTGCCGGTTTTTACTGAATTGAAATGTATTGAAAATGGCATTTTTGTTCTCTCATATTCAAGAAATAATATGCTTTTGCTTTCCATAAATTAATTAATGGAAAACGAACTTATGTTTTAACACAAAAAAATTTTCTTTCCTATTTTCATCAATAATTAAAAACATCTAAGGTTTGGCGTGTAAAAAAGGCTCACAGACCATTCTTTATTTACTTTTAATAATAAAAAAAAGTCAATAAGGCCACGCAAAATAAATTCTACGTTTATCGTCCCCGCCCACCCGGAATTTTGCCGGTTTTAAATATTTTTTTTTCTCTAAAAAAAAAAAATCCGCCCGCCCCACTTTCCATCCATACAAAAAAATTTTTAAGCATAGGTTTTGGACTAATTGTGTGGACCATGATCCATATATGTAAATATATGTGTAAATATGTGGATCATGGTGTGGATAGATGCTAAGACGCTCGCATAGATATACAACGCTTCGTTTCGTCCTTTTATACTTATGGGTTGAAATATTTACAGTAAAATCTCGTTATAACAAACTCGTCGTTATTATGAATTTTTTTTTGGGTCCCTGCAAAGGACAATTGAAATCTATGCTATTAAATTCGGATTAGGGATGGGCGATTAATCGAAAAAATCGATTAATTGATTTTATTAAAGTCAATTCTCGAATCGATCTACCCGATTCTGACATCCCGATTAATCGAATATATCGATTCTTCTATTCCGATTTTCCTTGAGGCAAATGTCCTACAATCGGCGAAAAATGGCTAATTTATTGATTGAATAAAGGGAAACGTATTATTTTAAAACCACCTGAACAAATATTTTTGAAATTACATATACTGTTAAGATACACGTCTGTAAGTTAAACAATATCAACAACAACAAAAGGCAGATGAAATTCTAAATACGTAAAACTGAAAAGTTAATTTCATGACAATATTGTATGCATTGCAGTAGTTTGCTATCATTATTTCCTCTACGTTTTTTGTTCTTTAACAGTAAGTTTCTATTTTTAACACCAAAAATTATTAAACGAAAAACAACAAATCGCCTAATGAATTTGCTTTTTATGTTATGACAACGAGGGAATCTAACGTTTGCAATTTTGTCACTTTTTTAATGTTTCTATAATAAGCTTCTTCCATTGAATAAGCTCGAGAGGAAATCGCTCTAACATGTGACAAAGTTTTCAAAGGCAGGAAATATTTGTACACAAGCAAGAAATAGGTTAACTAGAAAACGATTGTCAAATACTGTTATTTTTAAGTTCTGTTTTTGAATATTTGAATTTTTAAAATTGTTTTCAGGATTCCCACTGAAATTCTGAATCCCATTTCCCTGACTTCTATAGTTTCATTTCCCTGACAAAATCGTAATTTTTTAAAAACATGTCTCTACATTGGGACCATTCATCGTAATTGGGACTGTCAGAATAATTTATCAGTCAGTTATTCGATAAATAACATAATGTATCCAGTAAAATCTATTTCCATGACATTTCCCAGGAAAAGTCTCATTTCCCTTACAAATGCATGAAAATGGCCCTTCCCTGACAACTTTTCATTTCCCTGACTTTCCAGAATTTCTTTGATAGCCTTGTTCCTGAAGGGTAACTTTGATTTTTTGTGCGCGGTTCGAACACCACCTTATAATTCGTGGAAGAACCCAGTAGAAAGAATAATGTCAATTTTGAACCTGGGGCTCCAAGGTGTAGGTATTATGAGAGAAGTTACACCCTATGAACAGAAACTACATGCATGTTCTTCTTTAAAAGATATTCGAAACGCAGCTACAGAAGAACCCCTACTAAAAAAAGCCGTTTTGGAAGCTGTTCAACCAATCAAAGATTTAGTATGCCGTCTAAAGCTTAAGGAACAAAATTTCAAAACATTTATAGAGGCATCTGAGGAGGAGATGAGTGAAATGTGGAGTCAGATTTTGATGGTCGATAAAAATTTGACTAAAGAACATAAGACAAAGCACTCCACCGAAGACCTGGAAGACTGGAATCAATTTGTAAAGACACTATATGTTCAGCATCAAGAAATGCAATGAATCCACTTGTGGAATTTGCCTCCCTCCAAGACTTCCTCAAGACATATTTAATACAGTACATCATCTTCCAGATCCTATCCCAGTTGGAGATCACTACCAAAGTTTTGATGATGTTTATGGGACTAAAACAACTGAATTATATAGACCTAGTCTTAGGTCAACAGTTCCTGGGAAGAAAGGTCATGGAATGCCATTTAGTCCGTCTGGACAGCGTGCCCGGAACACGAACATACAATGCATTGAGTCGAGCACTGGCGGTGCGTAAATGCCCAGAAAAAACTTACAAAACAGCAAGAAGCTGAACTGATAACTCATTTGGGCATAATTGACTACACTTGTGGTAGTAATTTTCGTGATATTGATGCGCATGACAATTCAGTTATGAATAGTGTTCGTGAAATTGAACCTCACCTGCAGTTCTCCTACTGAGATGCCTTACTACTCCGCTAAGTATGATGATGTTTGCTATCACTGTGGAAATGAGTATAATCTACTTACTCAAACTGGACAGTTGCCCATTTGTAATCTGCGTGTTGCAGACAAGAAGCAGGCAATCAATTGCCGTGGTCATTCTTTCAAGAAGCCTGTATAATTTCTTGTTTATTAAAAATAAAATAAATTAATACAATGTAACTTTATTGTGTTTTTAAAATTTTTAAAGTTATTAAAAAGATATTAAAAAGAACTGCCTACTAAAAATTATGAATGCTTTTTTATATTAAATCAGTACAAGTTTTTTATATGGCTAGTTCAATTTTAGGTTTATAAACACAGTATAAATTGTAAAACAATAAAAATGGAACTGTGCTTAATTTTTACCCTCAGCCGTCTGGCTTTTTAAAACGAAAAATGAACGGTATAAAATTATTGGCAGTTGCTTTTATTAAGCTATACAGAGTATTTAATTACCGTACATTTTTCAGAAATATATACAATTCTTGTCCAAGACATCGTGCTTATTTTATATGAAAGGGAACACCAATAAATGCATTTTTCCCGTTTTAAAAATATTAAACATATAGCCTTGGCAGTAACAGTGTTATGTACGTTTCTGAAAAATGGAGAACAATGAATGGATATTTATAAGAGAAAAGGACGAGACACAAAGACCCTGGAATGCAATAAATAGTTAATAAATACAATTGAAATACAACTGAAATAACAAAATAATAAATATAAAAGTATAATCAAAATAAAACTAAAATTTATACTTTGAGTTTTATATATTTATATATTTATATATTTGATTTTTTAGTTTTATTTTGATTATACTTTTATATTTATTATTTTGTTATTTCAGTTGTATTTCAATTGTATTTATTAACTATTTATTGAAAAATGGAGACAAATACTTTTGGAATTTAATATTTACAGTATTTTAAAGTTATTTGCTACACCGTTTCATACAAAATTTGATAGTGATAAATGTATATATATATTACTACATTTAAATTTAATACATTCGGGTTTTCTTATTTGCCTTGAAAAAATGGCCGCACGCGCGATTTTTGGTTGAATTCGAAAAAATTTTTTTTGGTCAAAAAAAATGGCGCCCGCGCCCCTACTTTTTCGTAAACACCGGACGATAAACGTAGAATTTATTTTGCGTGGTCTAAAATAAAACAAAACTTAAAACATTTTTAAAATTACAAACTTTTTTTATGGTTCCTAGCTCCTTTTAATCCTGTAAGCATTTAATGATTGCGTCATGTTTCCATGAAAATTAAAGAGCCAATCAGCGAGCTATAGCGGCGACATCAGCGCTCGCAGCGTTCTGTGAAGAAAACAAAATTCCTATAAACCTACTTGTATGGGAGACGACACCCTTACTATATATCCCTTTGTGTAACAATGTAGGACGTTTTCGCGCTCAGGCTTTGAGTAGAGGTGGTGTTGGTTTGAGTAAGTTTTAATCAAGTGGTTAATCTGCAAAAAGTCCACGTATTAGGAAGCCATTTGTGACTGTTTGGAATGGACTTAGGAGTGAATGTTTAGCCTGGTAGACTAGAGCTAAAACAGTCTGATGGTGAGTGAAATCGGTTTCGATTGAAAACAAGTCTTTCTTATGGACACATATTAAAGCAGCCAATGAAACTAATTATGGCAGCATGACGAAAGGAAAGTAAAAGAAATAAGTTGGACAGACAGTTAAGTGAAACTTTTCAATCACTACAAAGATCAAAGTATTTCTTTACCTAATCTCAGTAAGGTTATGAAGGACATTTTCTGTTTATTTTTGCCCCAGTTGAAAAAGTATTTTCAATGATGACAAGAATTTGGTCTCAAGATAAAGGTCTGATGAAATCAATCCAACTAAAGAGGTCTGATTATTATCTTAATTGCAGTAAATTTTTGAAAAAAAAAATAAAGATAATTATTGGCTTCATATTTTGTGAAAAGTCATTCAAGTGTAAAAACGAAGCGTTGCGAATACGAAACGTGAATTCAGAGTTGGGTCAATTTTTGTATTTTACTTTTTAGGCTTCTCACATATCAAAGAATAAAGTAATATAATCTTTTTTCGTTTAGTTCGCCCTTCCTAACCGTATAAAATGAAGGATGAAAACAAAGCGCTCAAAGAAATTTTAAAAGCACGTTTCTCGAAACCACGGTTTGTTAAGTTCGCCTTTCGTATCATATGAATGTGCATTGGCATTTTGATGAATTTAAATAATATTAAACAAGAAATCTTATTTATTTGGATTTTTCTTTTGGTGTGCAACGGCACTAAAGCGTAAAGGGAATTAAGATGCGTTGCAAAAAGAATTCATTTAACAAAATGCATTTAACAGTGAAAACAATGTGAAAAAATGAAACAAAAATTAATATCATTTAATTATACATTTTGTAATACAATTTCATCAAAAAAACTTCAACAAAAAATTTTATCTAATATTTTTTGAAAAAGTTCATTTTACTCTGTTGCAAAAATTTTAGGTCCCTCTCAAAATTTAAGGGGTTATCAACATAAAATTATTTGTTTTTAGAGGGCAGTAATTAACAGTTGCAAATGACAGCAAATATGAACACGAAAATTAGAAAAAAAAAAAACTTTAATAACACAGGTCAACGATGAAAGACTTTCTGAATGAATTTTTCTTATTCTTGTGATTTTTAGTGTGATAAATCCGAATCTACTTTTAGAATTTTTCTATCTCGTCACGTTCCCAAATTATGCACATAGAGACAGCAATGTTAAAGTAATGGGTGAACAGAAGCGGCACAATGTTAAAGTACCCAAATTTTTCAGCCACAAGAAAATTTATCAGGCCCCAAATTCTGAATAACTTAAAATGTTTCATTGAAAAACAAGAAATCTGTGAATGATAGGAAAAAACTAAGATCAGATACAGATTTAGCACAAAAAAAAAGCATAAGAATGAGCTCTTAACACAGGAAAAGGCGCGCTTTTGCATGACGCTCTTGAAAACTCATTACAAAATTCGAGATAATATTGGCGGGAACTTATAGCGAAACAACAACAAATTCCACCAAAAACAGCGTCACTCGCGAACGTTCCAAATAATTGGAGCCGTTAAAAATGTTTTTAAAAAGTTATTTTTGTTGGCCCGTGTAATTAACTCACAGTGAATTATGGGACGTGGCAAGCCTCTTTCTCAGTTGAAAAGGAACAAATAACAGCCTAGAAGTCAGAGAGACTCAAATCATGCTATTCCTAAAAGAATAAACTGCTCCTATAATGTTATTAACTATTTTATACAATTCATAAGCCAGTACGGACAGTCATACGAAACAGGACCACCTAGTAAATCGGCACCACGGTAAAAAATCCTTTGTCAGTCAGGGAAATACAATCCAACTTCCCAAACCTTGGTGGTCTGGCCAAAAGGCCTGATATGCCAGTGTCAAAATCCATTCTCTCTCCATATTAATGAAAACATTTTCCCGTCTCGATCTACAAAAAAAAAACACATCTAAACTGAATGAGACAAACAAACAGAAACGATTGGAATGGACATGAGTCATTAGGATATGTGCTGCCAACATCCGTCTGCTGTAGAGCCTCATACGCAACAACGTTTGCTGAACTGTCGTTCAGGACACACATGCGGTAGCCCCCAGTTCATTTGTGGAGTAAGTAGCATCACTGTAACACGTCGATTCGCACGAACGCACCGCTGCATCCGCCGTTCTCCTCTTTCATCTATGGCTCAAGGAGCACCACAATTTCCACGTCGCTTATTTTCTATGGTGCAATTTTCCCATGCGCCATACACTTTTGCCACAGTAGCATGTGAACAATTTACAAACTCCGTTTCTTCATTGCAACAATTGAAATGTTTTTTCGAATGTCTATAACACACTATACTATATACTCACCCAATGTGCTGATTACACGTCATTTATTGTCTCATTTATTTAGTGCGATTGGTTATTTATCGCTGACCTCACAAATAGGAGGTGGTCACATTAATGTGACACGACTGTTTACATAACGTTAATTTTTTGTTTCATTTTGTCACCTTGTTTTCCCTCTAACTGCATTTTATTAGATGGACTTATCTTCTTGCAACGCACCGTAAGTTCCGATTTCTAAACTGTTCCGGTTTCAGGCTTGGAAATTATGGCAATCCTAACAATAAAATCCGCTGTAATGGTTATCTTTTGAAATTTAATATAAAAATTAATGATTAAAAGCTATTATCTAACACGTTAGATACATACATTATTATAAAATTATAATTAAATAATTAAATATTAATATACCATCTTTTTACGAAACGGAATTATCTTCCAACAGGCCGAAGCCCAAAACGGGAGATAAAGAAGCGATTTAAAATATGACTGGAGCTCCATGAAGCAATGAATCCAGCATTCCTTATCAAGATAACTCAAGCTTCTAGTGGTGGTGTCAAGGTATGAAGCTTCTTCTGCTTTTATGGGATTGGTGCGCTGATATCCATGAAGGTTCGGATGCGTTACACGACTATCTGAACATTGTTGCCGATCATATTGCGACACGGCATTTTTATCTTGCATGTGATAGCTTATTCGGGCCAAATAGACCGATAAAATATTAAGCAGATGTTTCTAATTCATAGGCAAGTTTTGTTTAATTTTATAAAGGTACGACACAGCAACTCGAAAGATAACGAAAAAACCAAATTGATTTTAAGCCTTCGCAACAATAATTTGAACCCAAAAGAAGGAAAGTTAAGTTTCTCGATGGAGATGGTGAAGGCATTTGTGCGCACATTCACTCTCTCTCCGTTTCGTTCTTAAAAGAGAAAATGCTTCGAGGGCTGGCTAGTAGAGAGGTTGAACAGTCGAGACTCTCCCTCCACCTACTCAATAGTTTCCCTTTCGACTGCAACACTGTGGCCCATTACCTTAATGCAATTTGAATGGCATAATTAGGCTAATTCTCTTGGCTTGAATTCATCTGATGAGAGGCAAAAGCCAACCGACATTTTCTCACTTTTACCCTAAAAATTAACATTACATTTCAGAGAGTATAAGAAAATAAATTAAATAAGATTTATACAATTTTGCCTCATTCCTTTTAAAAATCACTCTGAAAGGGTGAGGTCATAATGATTATATCCTAAATAAAATGATATTCTTCGGCTATTAAAGGCCGAATGAATAAGATCATTTTTATTCCTTAAAAGTTATTTTTTATAATCTTATAACTAAAGGTTTTTTTACAAAAGCGAAAAAAATCAATACACTGATAATTCTACAGGGTAACTAAAAACGTCTGTTGAACCCCTCCCTGCTGTTCAGAAAGAATATATCACGCTAATTAAAACATTTCTAGATAAAAACCTTGACACATCCACTGTAAAGTCTATTAGGAACTCTGTCCAACATCGTGCTCAACTGTGCTTTGGAGTTGGCGGAAGGCATTATGAGCACACCCTTAATTAGTTTTTGCTTACTGGGTAGTCCTCTGCATTTTCAATTGTATACTTACATATGAAAAATGAATGTCAATTCTTTACATTTAGAAATGTTGCCGTTTCATTTTGAGTGATCTATTCATCCGATTATGGTGCGGTTTTGGGTTATGTTGTTGAACGCAGAACAAGTTTATAATTGGAAATGAGTCCCTATCTGTTATGGTTTATGATTGGTTTGGTTTGCTTGGTATTAACGTCCTTTTCAACTGCCATTTCAGGACGGCGTTATAGGGGCCGCAAATTTTGCCTCGCAAGGGTTCTTTAACGTGCAGCCAGCAAACGAATACACGGAACCAACGGCTTTACTTCCCTTCCGAAGGAAGTGCGTGATCTCAGGATTTTCCCCCTGAAAAAAATCCTCGTCGTCCTCGGCCGGGATCGAACCCGCGTCCTCGGGCATCAGAGGCAATCACGCAACCACTAAGCCACCGAGGCCGATTTATGGTTTATGAGATAAATTTTGTATATGCCTTTGTACAGGGTGTAAATTTTAAGTTGACAAAGCAGAATAACTCGAAAAATAAGCTTCACACGAAAAAATGCGTATAATCCAAAGTTGATTATTTTCGAGGGGGCATCTGCTGGTGCTAAAATTAGCCCACCCCCCCCCCCGGCCCCTGGGGGTGGGGCGGGGGGCAACTTTAAAATTTCAAATGGGAACCCCTATTTTTTATTGCAGATTCAGGTCCTACATAAAAAACTACGTACATTTTGTCTGAAACATTTTTTTTTATTTTTGGTAGATGGCGCTGTAATTCAAGAAAATCCATTTTCTCATTTTTGCGTGGAAATGGTTACGGAGAAATAAAAAATACTTATTTACTTCGTAAATTTTGCCGCAAAGTTATTATTTTATTATTTTTTGCCGCGGATTAGGATAATTTTGTTTTGTTTCGTGGTCATGAGGCCACACAACTTTATAATTATCAAACAAATCAACTGATTAGCTAACTAACTAACCGAACATCCTACGTACTAACGAGTGAACTCATTAACTAACAGAGTAAAAAAGTAAAAGACTGTGTAAAGATGAAGTTATTCCCGTTTAAGATTTGGTGGTCCTTAAAAGGACCGATTGTTTTCGTTTTATTTTTTCTTATTTGCAAATACTTGCAAGTAAATGAATTTCGGGGTGCTTGTATTTCCAGTGAGTCCCCTCGCCTCTCACTTTCGGCCTGCTTGTTGTCCTTAAATCCCTTGCATCTCGCCGTTTTATGAAATTAAATGTTCAAATTGATGACCTCCAACTTCGATGCATTTATTGACTCGTTTTGTAAATTCCTGAACACATCTTGATAACATGTCTGGTGTAATTGCAGCGCAAGCATCTCTTATTCTTTGAATCATGTTTTCGCGAGTGGTTGGCGTTTCCTTATAAACGATATCTTTGAGGTAACCCCATAAGAAAAAATCTGGCGATGTAAGGTCAGGCGATCTGGCTGGCCAATTCACAGGACCTTCCCTGCCGATCCAGCGACCATGGTAAAGTCGATGTAGTACTTCGCGCGCTACTAATGAATAATGCGCTGGACAACCATCATGTTGAAACCACATGTGTTGTCGAAGTTCAATACTCAGGTCTTCAAGTAGATCTGGTAGTTCATTTTCAAGTAGGTTACGATATTTGTTGCCATTCAAATTACCGTCTATAAAATATGGACCGATAAGTTTATCGCCAATTATCCCACACCAAACATTAATTGACCAAGGTCGCTGATGGTTGACTTCTCGAATCCAGTGTGGGTTCTGTTCACTCCAGTAATGCATGTTATGTCGATTAACTTCCCCGTGGTTTGTGAATGTTGACTCATCGGAGAAAAGAACTCGTGCAAAAAAATGTTGGTTTGTTTGCATCTGCTGAAGTGCCCAGTGACAAAACGTTAGACGGTTTTGGTGGTCATTGCCATGTAGTTCCTGATGCATAGATACATGATATGGATGAAATTTGTGGAGCTTCAGCATTTTCCAAACACTCATATGTGAAATTCCTGATTGCCTTGATATTTCTCTTGTGCTCGCATGTGGATTATGAGCCACAGCAGCTAGGACTGACACTTGATTGTTTTCTCCACAAACAGTAGCTGCACGGGTTCTTTTTTTCTGGTTCACACTACCTTCCGCAGTAAATTGTTTAATAACTCGAACAAAAGAAGACCGTGATCGCGTTTGGCCAGGAAAACGCTGAGCATAAAGCGCGACTGCATTATCAAAATTTCTCCCACTTTCTCCATAAATGTACACCATCTCAATTTTTTCTTCCACAGAAAGATAATTCATAATGTAAATTCAAAAGCAATACGGCGTTGTACACTCACAAAAACAGTTGAAAAATTACAATCTTTTCTTCTAAAGATCAGAATTTAAAATGTAAACATTCTGAAAAAAATGCCAATGTTTACGTTATTTGTTTGTTGACGAAATGTCTTCAAATTACATTGTAGTTAAAACAATGTAGGAATCGAAATGAATAATAAATTAGTTATTTCCACGCAAAAATGAGAAAATGGATTTTCTTGAATTACAGCGCCATCTACCAAAAATAAAAAAAATGTTTCAGACAAAATGTACGTAGTTTTTTATGTAGGACCTGAATCTGCAATAAAAAATAGGGGTTCCCATTTGAAATTTTAAAGTTGCCCCCCGCCCCACCCCCAGGGGCCGGGGGGGGTGGGCTAATTTTAGCACCAGCAGATGCCCCCTCGAAAATAATCAACTTTGGATTCTACGCATTTTTTCGTGTGAAGCTTATTTTTCGAGTTATTCTGCTTTGTCAACTTAAAATTTACACCCTGTATAATAAGGTCACCGACAGATAATACACATGACTTCATATTCTTTGGCTTCAACAGATTTGAGATATCTCCACAAAAAAAAAGAATGCACAGACTTTTTCTTCCTTCCTATATAAAACACTATCGAAGGATTTTTTAAAATAATAAACTTAATTATTAAATGAAAAATATATAAATTCGGTAATATTCTCCCCTCGAATTTCTCGTATACTCCCGCATGAGGATGTCATTTATAAGGTGTGGTCAAAAATGACTATGCCTATGTGTGATGCAGCCAAATGTTCTCGATTAACTTCTTGATCAATTAATCGCAAGAATTTCCTTATCACTATCTTCATCAAAATTTACATTCTCAGTAAAAAAAAAATCTCTTTAAAACGCGCTATCCCATAACTAGCTTAGTTTCTCATTTTTCTCCTATCAACAATAAAATCCCCGGTATTAATAATTTATTGGTTAGCGTATATAGAGGGTTGAGTACGTTACAACAAACGATTTGCAAGCGACATAAGTCTATGAGAAACCCCGCCGCCATGTTCGGTGATGTTGTATCTGGTGCCCACGGTGTCGAACTATGGCTCTGCATCGCAGTTTCCATTCAATAAAACTTCGCTGGAGAGAATTTAGGTCGATCTGTGTCCACCACTCTTCACAGGCTTTCCTTAGATCGTCCAATGTACGGGGTCGTCTACTTCCAAGGGCGCGTTTCAGCAGTCCAAAGCCGCCATAAATCATGGGGGATGCGTCTGGAGATTTCACGGGTATGTCTTCAAACGGAATTGAATGTATGCCGTTCTCATGTTCCAGTGTTCGCAAATGGGCGACCGGTGATTTGGACGTATGACTCGCAGCTTTATCCTGATGCACCGATATCAGGCTTCGGATGCTTAACCAGTAGAAGATTTTTGTGGATTATGTTGACCGTGATATCCCTATTTTATTTGCGACAGCCCTTAAAAGCAAGAGATGAGACGCTTGACTTTGGCTACAACCTCCGGTGTTCTGCTTGGAGTGGGTTGTCCAACGTTGCTGGTATTGCGGTTTTTCTGTTTTTATCTAGTATGTTATAGATTACTGCCTTCGAAATGGTGAAACCCCTGGATTTGCATTGTTTTATAATCATGGAATAGGACCACTTCGCGTCGAAAAGTGCATATACCGGGTGATCCAAAAGTGTGTTACATTTTTTCATGAAACTAATAATTGTTTCGCCGTGACGAATTCTTTAGCAAAACAATTGTTTGCGCGTGCCTCGTGATTCTTGTGAAAGCATTGAATTGCTGGAAAGCAAATACTGAAAATGTCGTTAACAATGTAAAAAAATGTAATACACTTTTGGATCATCCAGTATATATCCTTCCCAATATCTATCAATTATTGGTGTCATTCTCGCAGCTAGCATTTATACAATGATTAAGAATGATGAAGTCATGTCCCCTTCATAACCCCTTACGACCGCGTAGCCTGTCAACCACGTGGTTGGAGAATTTGCATATGTAAATCGTTTAGTTGTAATTAGCGTAGCCCTCGGTAGTGCGAAGTAACTTCGAAAAAAGCTGAAACGGATGTTAGTTTGAGTAGTAGCTCCGCAGGTACGATTCGGCTGAAATATTATATTCGATTTTCTCTTGCAATTCGTAAGGGCAGTACAAAATTTCAAAATTATCTAGGCCGAATCTTTTTCCTAATTTATATAAACGATATTTTGACACCAATCAGTTTCGTTCCATCCACGCTTATGCTGATGAATTAGTTTTGAACTTATTTTAAAGTGATTACTAAAATTGTAAAGAAACCCAATTTGATTTATCACTAGTAGTTCGCCCCAAACCGAGACCTCGCGATTTTTCCACTTTTACCCATTATTACAAACTTAAAGTACCTACATACTTCATTAAATTACACCCAAAAAGGCATCTAACTGGCATAAAAAGCCTCATTGCAGTGACTTTTTACGATGGTGTGTGGTGGGTGGGGAAGGTAGCCAAAACTGGCCTCGTTGCGACAGGTTATTAAGTAGGCACTTTTAATGGGGTCTTAATGGAGTTTTTTTATTATTATGTCTTTTGTGTTTCTTTGGAATTTAATAATTTTTTTTTTTCTTTAGGAATTTTTTGCTTTAGTATTTTGTTCTTTAAGAATTTAGTATTTTTGTATTTTTTTATTATATTAAGGAACTGTTTTTATATAGTTTTTACTTTATAATTATGTAATTTGGTTTTTTATATTTTTTATTAATAAATGGAGTGGACATAAAAAACATTTTCCATGAAAATTATATCGCTGTTGCTAGGCGGTTCAATCTCTTCTCCTCTTCTATTCTAGCTTGTAACGTTTTCATTTTTTTTATTTTAATCTAGCGAAATCAAAACCAATCGAAGACAATGTCCTCCAAATTCTTCGACCGCGATAACGCTAGGTATGTGCATCCCGCCGCTTGTCACCTATATCCTGTCAAGCGTCAGCTCCTGTGATTTGTGGACGGTGACTGCCCAAGCCAGAGAAAATAGAAATTGTGTGCGAGAAAACGCAATCTGACCCGACTTCCAGCATCGCGTTACTGGTGCAATCGGTACCAGCCCGTCGATGGTGGGGCCCGTGTATTTGTCGAATTCCACACAGACGACTTTAGGCATATCATGAGGTGGAGCTGACCTCGGTTCGAAGACGATGTCTCTAACATGACCAAGAGCACCATTTACTAAACCCCTCGCGGCCCACAAGTTTGTTTTCAGCATGACTCTGCAGCCTATTGCTAGATATAAAATCTTTTCTAAGCCTTGTGCAACTTCTGTTTCGGCTTTTGTTGCAGTAGTGTTACTATTTTTAGATTCTATTTTAGCAATAGGCTTGTTAAAAGATTCTAATTTAAGCAGTTGGGATCGAACAGTTTCATTGTATAGCATAAGTTTTAAAGCTAGGTCAAACTCAGGTTTATTAATTGAGACTTTTCACGTGTCATTAAAAGTCTCCAATCACTGATGGTTGATTCTTCCACGCTCAAGCGATCAAGGACCTCTCTGAATACTCTTTGATCATCACCTTGTTGACGATGAACTGTAGTTATTATCACGCATTTTTAATAGATGAGCATCTGTCCTTGATCTGCGTGGGAAGAGGAGTAGCCACTACCGTAAAACGCTCGATCCATTACTGGTGGTAACTGTTTTAGACCATCGAGCAAATACAGACGCATCCCACCAAACGGAAGATGGGCATTTTGAGGTTTTGCTTGCTTGCATCTCCGATCGACTTTATGTAACAAACAGCAGCCTACCATGCTTATCTCGTCAATAATAATAAAATGGCAATCTGACAATTCACATTGAAATGTCGATGCAGCTTCGCCGTCCAAGCCCTGGAATGCCCGTTCGATGCTTAAATGTAGACCGGAATGAATGGTGCATCCACCTATATTAATAGCTGCAACACCAGTTGGTGCCATCAGCAGAAAGGACTTTGTTCCTATTTCGTCACATAATATGTGGCACATGGCGTCAATAACCGTTCTTTTGCCACTGCCTGCTTTCCCTTGAATGATCATGTTCTGGTCACTATAATTTAATGTTCATGCTCTGGAAGTTAATCCTTTCTAAACTATCATTTAACTCGAAAAAATTAACACAAAATGCCTACTTAAATTCCAAACTAAATTAAAAGTACGTAACTAAACTAAATAATAGCGTAGTATTAAAAAAATATTAAAAAAAAACAAAAAAAAAAACAACAAACAAAAACGAAAACTTATATTTAACTAATATGCACCGTGGGCATGGACGAGTGCGATAGAATAGAGACTGAGCAGTAGTTTTATTACGATTATAGAATCGATTCTTTAAATCTGTGGCTCCATCATCACGCTCTGGACATCAGGTCATTGTTTAGTACCTATTCATCAAGACGATTCTAAAGAAAATGAGCATAATATGCCTACCTTGTTTAGATGATGGAGCCCATAGTCCTTCCGGCTCCATCTTCAGATCAGTTCCATGATACCCAATTATTGTCACCGAAATTACGCCCTTTCATTTGACAGCCCACTCGGGCATATTTGCTTACCTTATAGTTTTCATCCCTCTTGCACCCCATATTTCCGTAACCCCTCATGTTCGAACTCAAAAATTCTAATGTCTTCAACTACTCGAATACCAAAAATCATGAAGATCGGACCAACGGTACTCAAGTTATCGTCGAACAAACATACAAAGATGCAAACGCTTCACCATCTCGCGACTTACTATGTGTCTTACTACGTGTCTTACTATGTGTCTTACGTGAGCGATCTTGAAGAGACGCGAGCGAGCGGACGAATTGAGAGGGAAAGGGCGCGAAGGAAAGAGAAGCGGACAGTGTGTCTTACGTGAGCGAAACATAAGAGCGAATTCAGTGCGGCGAGCTAAAAAGGTATTACAATGAGATCAGTCAGATTATTTTGGTATCAGTCATGCTATCTGTCGTTTTCTGCTAATGGAAACTCCTTATGTAAAATTATTACAAACGAAGAAGAAAAAATGGAATTGTATTTTATTTTTTTATTTTATTTTAGTTTTTTATATTATTTTATTTCTCCGCATTAAGAAAACCTATCCAAAATCACCAAAGCATATTTGGAGTTTTGCTGGGGTTTAACTCTCTTTATTTGTGGAGAATTAATTAAGATAAATAAACTTCCCCTTTGAGAAGTCAAAACCGCCTTTGAAAAATTCCTGAATTATTTAAATTCGCTACTCTATTCTAAATAAAGTTTTATTCTAAATAAATAATAAATACTTTCCCTAGGTCATCCAACTCAAGTATTGACCTAATATTGAAGAATTAACCTTATTATTATTACAATCAAGTAGCAAATTAATTTTTGTAAATTACTATAATAGATGTGCCCTCAAAGCAATTTTTTAGAATCAATTTTAATGAAGTTTTTCAAGCACAAATTTAATCTTATTAAAAGTTTTTCAATTTCTATTTCACGTAATTAATTTTTTAATTTCCATTCTCGGTAGTTTAAAAGATGGTTAGGTTAATCTTTATTCCTTTGATCCCACAGATATGGTCTTTTCTGTACGCAGGAAATCAAGTTTTCCTCGACCATTATGGCATGCACCGCTTCGTTCGCGTGAAAAAAACAAACATGTTTGTTCTCTTCGCGCCCGCCTCTTTGCCGCCTCAACCTCTCGCCGCTAGGATTCGCTCACGTAAGACACTCTCACAGAAATAATGCTTTTGTTATTTTCGCTGCGATCCGTTTCGCTCCAAGTTCGCTCACGTAAGACAGCGTTAACATCCACGAAAGTATGAGATAAAAATTACTAGTACCGCAATAGAAGAACGGCACAGCACGCACTTCGTGCGCAAACCGTCAAAGGATAAACAAAATTACATCACATAAGTATTCCTGACATTAGCTCTTAGGTTCCGCCAAGTCGCATTAGGGCACGGCCCAAACTTCACAAGTATGCAGCTACGCACTGCGTTAGGTGGGAGGCCAGCTGATGCTGGACCTGCAAAAGAAAGAAAGCAAGAAGACTTAATAGAACACATAAGCTTTTGTCATTCATAACAACGCAGCGTGAGCGGACGCGGCGGAATACATTTTAAGAGGCGTGAGAGAGAGAGAGTAACAGAATTGTGCACAAGGGTCAGCTTACCTCCGATAATCAAAGAAGGCACCCAAATCTTGATTAAGGTATGCCTCTAAGCCCCACGGGGCTATCAGTATCCATCCATCTGACTCCGGGTCCAATACTCCGCTGTCCCACGCTGCAGGACGATGTAATGAGGGAAGGGGTAGGCCGACGACCAATACCAAATTGTCCTCGATGAAGGGCTGAGGAGGGACGTATAACTGCCGGAATGTAGCTGCCAGTGAAGAAAATAAAGAGGATTCCCCTGTAGCTAGCTGGAAGTCTGCGTCACCATTCACGCCGCACTCCGGACGAGCTTCTCTTTCTTCGTCGTTCGATACAACGAAGGGTGCTCGCGCCGGCCGGTCGAACTCTGCTGCCTCCGCTACTGTACAATGAGAAATACCATTAACCACACCGATACGCACACCTTGCGACGTAATTCCCGTTGAACGCAAGCTTGCCACGGTACGAGGAATGCTATTCCGAGCACAAGACTTATTGTCAGCCGGTCTACTGTTCCACAGCCAGAAAACATCCAGCTCGCCGGAGTCCTCATTTGGCATCAAGTTCAATGTCCTCGGGTCTCCATCTCGAGCTCGAACCTCAAGACCTCCTCGGTCGGCTGACTCGTGCACTCTCCCCAATTCCATCACACGCTCTGATGCCCGAGTACGCGGGTTCGATCCCAGCCGAGGACGACGAGGATTTTTCAGGGGTAAATCCTGAGATCACGCACTTCCTTCGGAAGGGAAGTAAAGCCGTTGGTCCCGTGTAGTCGTTTGCCGGCTGCACGTTAAAGAACCCTTGCGAGGCAAAATTTGCGGCCCCTATAACGCCGTCCTGAAATGACCATAGCAGTTGAAAAGGACGTTAATACCAAACAAACCAAACCAAACCAAACCATCACACGCCACCTCTCTCTCGCTAAACGCTCATTTTTGCACAAACCAACGTCGCTCCTAAAAGCAGCCTTTTTGGCCCGCCATCTATTGCCTCTCTTATGCGAAGAATGATTATTAATAATATTGACATTATTAATCGAACTATCGCTGGCAATAGATGGCGCCTGAGGCTGCGCGCTGGAAGCAGACGCTTTATCTTGCTGGCGACTATGATCGCACTCAGCGCTGCTCACAATGCTTTGTGACACCCTTGTTGCCCAGTCCATGTATGTTCTACAAACATGCTTCCCGGAGACCGAGAAAAGCGACTCTTTCAGCCAGCTAAACAAAGGACAAAATGACCGAATGATACGTAAGACAAATAGCATCATGATACGTAAGACAAATTTAAAAAATAAGCATTATGACTTTTTTTTGTGCGAATATAAATCGCACGGGTTTAGCTAGTCTTTATAATATATGCTTTTAACTACAATCCATATTTAGTGGGGGGGGGGTCGTCTACTTCCGACTAGTAAACGATTAGATGCACGCTCACAAGACATGTACATTTGGGTTGGTCCAGGGTGTCCGGTGCCTGTATAGGCTCATCAGTTGACACCTGTGCGATACGTTCCATGCAGTAGGGAGGAAGCAACTCCCTCGTGAACGTATAGTACTGTAATCCGCACAACGGTCTCAATGCCGCGACGACGACAACGACAACCGTTCATGAAATTAACGGACTTTGAACGAGGTCGGATTATTGGCCTCTCCGAGGCTAGATGGTCAACCAGACGGATTGCTGTCCATGTGTCGCGGGACGCACGGACGGTAGGCCGATGTTGGAGGCAATGGCGAGAGGAAGGCACACATGCGGGCGTGAGGCTCTGGGGCCCGGAGAAACACTTCAGCTCGTACCGATAGGCGGATACTGCGAGACAGCGCTAGCGGACAGAACATCACCCTGCGGCAACTGCGCGACAACATCACTATTCCCGGTACTGCGCCAGTGTCAATAGCGACAATAGCACGCCGGTTACACGCCGCGACAATATCTGCCAGGCGTCCATTGTTTTGTCTTCCTTTGACACCTGAGAACTGCGCGATATGACTGCAATGGTGTTGTGAACGAGTGAGCTGGCGAATGGAATGGCGCCTGATGGTCTTCAGCGACGAATCCCACTTTTGTTTGGACACCGACGACAGAACCAATGAACAATGCATGCGGTATCGCCATCTTGGACCAATACCCGGGATCATGGTCTGGGGTGCCATCGGCTACGATACCAGAACGCCTTTAGTCACCATCCAAGGCACACTGCCAGCAGCACGGTACGTCACAGAGATTCTGCAGCCCGTAATACTGCCCTTTCTGCACACCATACCCGGCGCAGTCTTTCAACAGGATAATGCCAGACCGCACACGGCAAACATGGGCATGGCATGTCTGCATGATATCAACTGCCTGCCATGGCCCGCGAGGTCCCCAGACGTATCGCCAATTGAGCACGTGTGGGACATGGTGGGACGTCGTTACGATCACCCCGCAATCTCCATGAACTGACGCAACAGGTTCACCGATCCTAGGCAGACGTACCCGAAGATGACATTCACCACCTGTCCGATCACCTATACCTGCGGCTGGAACAATGCATCGCCGCTAGAGGTGGTGCCACAACCTAATGATGCCGCTTTCCGTTGGGACACCCTGTACAAACGAGTGCACGTCTTGGCTCCATAACGTAATAAAGGTGTGTTCTCTTGGCTCATTTGGATAACTCCTTGTGGGTGGGGCAATTTCAATGCAAAGCAGTGTATAACGTATTTCACAAACTCGAATAATGAAATGTCACTAATTTTATATTTTGAATTTAGCAAAATATGCTTTTAATTATGTGAAATTGAAACAGTTAACTTTTTGCATTTAAATTATAATCTTATACATTCCAAAAATTTGAGGATTCCAATTGAAGTTCCTAAACACTCTTTTGTATTTCACCAGATAAAGTATAGCTATAAAAAGGTATTTAATGATTTACCTAATGATATAAAATTGTGTATTGATAAATCTAATTTTAGATAAAAACTTATCAATTGAATAAAGAATATAAAAATGATTAGGCTTAATAGTCATTATACTGTTTTTTTATTATTATTGTACTTTTTAGGAGCTTTTAGCATAAAAGTTACTTATAAGAATGCGCCCTTGGTCTGTACGTTTATCCGGCCGTCCGTCCGGCCGTCCCCCTTTTGCACGATAACTTGAAAACGGATTAACTTTTTCAAATTCTGTTTTCAGAAATATGACCATCAAAGTCTTAGCTCGGCCGTATCAACTTTTCAGAATTTTTCGTGGACCCCTTCAAATTGAATTCACATGCTAAAACAGTGAATGTAAAGAATACCATGGTAATGGCAAGTCATACAACAAACGATTTGTCAAAAAGGAATGCATTGTTACTTTCTGTTCATCTTTTAAGCATTACTGACATCGGCACGCGCACGTGAAATCATTTTGTCGACGCACGATTCCTCAAGTGCTCATAATCTATATTATTAAGAATTGAGCTACATATTGGTTTTATAATGTCAGTCCGTTCCCTTCACAATTTCTACATTTTTTGAAGGTTGAAATTCTGTATATAGCTTGCTATGGGCTTGCCCAACTGCACTATTTAGTTTGGATTTGATTGGTACACTGGGCTCGGAATTACGGGGCTGGGATTCAGAGAGGGCAACGTATCTGCGCACTACGTAGGTACGTAAAGGCGTGAAAGTGGTATCCAGATTCCTCTATGCAAGATCTACAGTACTATGAAGTTTAGGCCCAATTGTTCCAGGAGGGTCGGATTTGCGAGGGTGGCAGTCACTTGCTCCTTAGTACTATGGCAACGTATGGCATGTAATATATCATACGTTCGGAAATGATGAGAAAGGAAAGAAGATACGAGGTTTTTTAAAATTTTCCACAAATTACGTTCGAGAAAATCAATTTTATTGATTAAAAAATTGGGGAGAGGTAAAAAGTGCAGATAAAGGGGTAAAAATTGAGGACCGCAGGATCTGCCGCTTGCCTTACCTTACTCGGGGTGGGGGGGATTAATTTCTTTTTAATAAATGTATAAATGTATTTCTGCTAAAGCTCCTGCTTGGAATGTTTACAAGATTTTATTATTTATTGAATCTTTTCTTTCTTTGATGTTTTCCTGATATAAGCGTGCTTTTCGCTCATTGGAGATTCATCTTTTCGTTAAGTTTCATTTTATTATCAACATACGAAGTTCCATTATTTTTAAAATGATGCGCGTGTCTCAAGCTTATTTCGTAACAACACTTTTGAAGTTTTCAGCGAATGGACAAAAATTTTTCAATCCCGGATACTACGTGGTTTTTGGTCGGACCCTTGAAACACGTATTAACAAGGTTCGACTGTCTCGTAAAATTCCCGGGGCTGCGTTGTGAACCAGTTCCCACGTACTGCTTGACATTATCGTCCGACGTGAATCGTTTGCCCCTCAGAGCCTTTTTTAGGGGACCATAAATGGTGTAATCGCAGGGAGAGGTCTGGACTGTATGGAGGGTGACCGAGAACCTCCACTTGAGTTTCTGCAAGAGTGGCTTGATTGTGTTGGCCTTACGAGGTCTTGCATTGTCGTGGAGCAGAATGACCCCACGGGTGAGCTTGCATGGTCGTTTTGATTGCTTGGTCAAGGTTTGCGAGTAACGCTGGGCATTCTCTGTCGTCTCGTGCTGGCGGAAGTCTATCAAAAGGGGGCCGTCTTGGTCAAAGAAGAACGACAGTATAACCTTCCCTGCACTTGTGTGGATTGCCTTGGAATTTTTTGGTGGTGGTGACCCTGGATGCTGCCACTAGATACTTTGTCGTTTCGATTCTGGTTCGCAGTGATGACTCCAAGACTCATCTCCAGCCACCACTCGTGCCAGGTACTCATCCCCTTCCCTGGAATAGCGCTGCAGATGATCAAGACAGTGGGCCATTCGACATGCTTCCTGTTGTGGTTGAAGACTGTGGGGCACCCATTGGGCACACACTTTGCGCCAGTTCAGTCTTTCCGTTATAATGGTGTGAACACTTCCGACGTTCAATCCAACCTCGGCGGCTACAGCTTTCACTGTAACTCGGCGGTCCTGGGTAACGAGTCCATCAACCAGCTGGACGATGTCATCGTTAATGCGGTTCGGTGTTCCAGACCGTGCATCATCGGCTAACGACACCCGTCCTTCCCTAAACCTCTTGTGCCACGCCTTGACCCTTGCAAGGGACATGCAGTGTTCACCGTACACATGTGACATTCTTCGATGAACGTCCGTTCCCCCTAATCCTTCCGCTGTCAGAAAACGAACACATCATCTTTGCTCTTCTTTTGACGCCTCCATTTCACTTATTCACTGCTTATACAACGCGAATGACCGTTGGACAATTGACGCTTGCTTCTGCTTCTTTTGTATAGTCACATGACTTCCATCGTCACCCTCTAGCGGTGGGCTGCGAACTTCCGCGCTCTTGTCGGAACCACTGTTTGTTACGCACTCAACGATATCACCATTCTTTATCTTGATTATCTTTATTTAATACCCTAGTTTGTATGAAGAAAATCGTATATGTATTTATATACTTTTTATTTGCCTGATCAATTTGCAGCGTCAATGCCGCACGTCAATGCAATGCAGTATATAAAGTTGACGCGTTGCATTGTTGCTGCAAATTGATTATTGTCTGAGGCAATGCGATTGCCACGTAGCCATGAAAAAGTTAATAGGTACTACTTTCGGTTGTCAGATTTTTTTCCAAAAGCTGATGTAGTTCTACAATATCGATGTAAGGACCACATAAAAAAATTTCATTCATTCAACTACTTGCGTTTTGAGTTGCCGTGTTCACTCATATTTCAAGGTCGAATTGTCTGAAGATTACAATAATTTAGGGAGTTAGTTTATATTTTTCGTTACGAGAAATGTATCGTATGAAAATGAAAAGATTTTCGTCACTTCCATTGTTTTTTCCGCAATGTACGAAAATGGATTACAGAGAATAACATATATCCATACGTAAATACTGTACATCTAAACAACGAATGGTTGTCCTCTATATATTCATATTCGTGCGTTCGATTCCGTACGAAAAACTCCTCGTAACGAAAAAAAAAACCCTCTCATTTTTCTATACGAGAAACTAAAAAAAAAAAAATCAGTAATTTTGAAAATAAGGTAATGTGTACGCATTATTCAAAATTGTGTAGCAAAATTTATTATCTCCCAAATATGCAAATTAGGACACGTTCAAAATCTATCTCAAAAAACGTAAGGGATAGAGAAAAAAAACCAATTGCAAACTTGTTTAGCATAAAAAGACAAACAAAAGAAAAAAAAATCATCCAAATCGGACCAACCAATCACCCACAATAACGTGGTGAACTGTTTGTAGGGCAAGCTACAATTCCAGGATGGCAAGCTAACTGTTCCGGAAATGGTCAACATGATCTTCTGATTGTGGGTGATTGTTTGGTCCGATTTGGATGATTTTTTTTTTGTTTTGTTTGTTTTTTATGCTGAACAAGTTTGCAATTGGGTTTTTTTCTCTATCCCTTACGGTTTTTGAGATAAATTTTGAATGTGTCCTAATTTGCATATTTGGGATGATGAAAAGTGCACCATGGGATAGGCCACCCACAACTTCCTATTCATTGGATTCATCAAAATTGACATATCTGCATCGGTTCAAAAAATAAAAGGGGGGTTCAGACTTTTGTATTCACCCTGTATACTGTAGCGCTCAAAAAATAGTACACTTTATGTTTTATCATTATAACTTCTAAAGTATTGAATTTTAATTAAAGAATTTGTAATAATATATAGACTGCATAAACATTTGAATATTGAAAGAAATTCAAACTCTTTAGAGTTAATTAGTATTTGAAGACTCATCCATTATTGATAGAGGTGAGTTCATAAAATAGTACACACTGAGTTTTATGTAGATTTTTCTCATATTCTCTATATTGATGTTGACATTTTGCCGTTGCTGACAATATTTAACATGTCGCTTCGAGTTCATCTGCCATCTTCAATAAAAAAGCACATTATAGATGCAATCAACAATGGCAACTCGTACACCTCAGTTTCGGAGCAATTTCAAGTTCCAAAGTCCACGGTGGCAAGAATTTTTCAGCGTTCTCGCACGCAAGGATATGTAACTCGTAAGCCAGGGTCGGCCGACCAAAATCAACAACTCCACGAGAAGATAAAGTCTTGATACGGCTGTCTAAGGCTGACCCGAAGAAAACTGCAGTTGACCTTAATAACGAAATGGCAACCCTCCATAATGTTAACGTTAGTGTGAGTACCACGAAAAGATGTCTGAGGGATGCAGATTTGTTTGGCAGATGTTCCGTGAAAAAACCTTTGATCTCCAAGAAGAACCGGATAGCCCACCACAAATTTGCCAAAGATCATTTGAAGTGGACATCCAAAAAATGGAATAAAGTGCTTTTTAGTGATGAATCGAAGTTTTTACTATTCGGATCTGATGGTATCCAGGACGTACGCCGTCCAGCAAACCATAGATTTGATCCAAAATACCAATTACCAACCATTAAACATGGTGGAGGATCCACTATGGTATGGGGTTGTTTCAGTCATAAAGGGGTAGGCCCGCTGATAAAGATCGATGGAATAATGGACAAAATAGTATATAAGAATATCTTAGAGCAATATATGCTTCCTTTGCCAAAGCAAATATGCCTCGTGGATGGATTTATCAGCAAGACAATGATTCCAAACATACCGCTTGTGTGGTCAAAGACTGGTTCAAGTCAAAGAAGGTACGAAATCCTATTGAGCATATGCGGGAAGAATTAGACCGCAGCTGCAAGTCACAGAAAGCACGAAATTCACTGGAAAAATTTGAAATTTTATGAAAAGAATGGGAAAAAATTCTAATGGCCAAAATCACTAAACTAATTGATTCAATGCCAGCCCGCTACAAAGCTGTTATTGATGCAAAAGGTTTTGCAACAAAATATTGATCTGCTAACTCTTTTTTTTTCATTGTATTTACTTCATTTTTGGGATTTTTTTTTGCGTGTGTACTATTTTATGATTTTTGTATTTTGGCAGTTTAATGGTGTCCTCGCAAATACAAATAACAGTGACCCTATTTCTAGTTTTTCAATTGTATATTTATATAGATAATATGTATACAAAGTTTAGTTATATGTTCTTAAATTTTGAAAGTATTAACATGAAAGTGTACTATTTTTTGAGCGCTACTGTATATCAGGTCGTTGCATATGAAACGTCGGATTTCGAGGTGGGTTCTGCGCTTCAGCACGGTTTCCACGTTTAGTAGCAAGTATCCATAACAAAGTGGTACATTCCCAGAGATAAACCTATCAGCGACCAGCTGCCTGAAATTTGCATGTCTGCGATGATATTTACTTGTCGCAGTACGTGTGATAATGCATTACGAGTCAGGTTGAATCACACTGCATCCAACGCCTCCATGCCACTACTTTTATGAAGAGAATAAATTCTACTGTTCTACCATGTCGGATTTTATCTCTTCGTATCAAAAGAGTATACGCCTTTTTAAATGTAGCCGCATCACTTATGTATGTGATTTACTGTATTAGACAGTGAAGATAATTTTTCTAGGCACCTAATATTTGTAGAAGAATTATGCTCTTTGAATTCCTCTAAAAATAAACTTGTAGTAAGCATGAACAGTGGCGGTCACCTGTCATTTGCTTCTCAATTCCTCAGAATGTTAAATAAAAAGCGAATTCATAAAGGCGACTGGAATAGAGTGTCTCTGAAAGTTCTTTATGAGAGGATATGTCTGTATATATCATTTCAGAAAATGGCGTACCGTGAGCATTAGGATGTTGATTTGACAGATCGATCTTCTTTTTGTTCACCACTTGAATAAAATAACAATATTATTGAAAATTGAGAGTGACAGTTTGAGAATAGAAGTCAAATTTCAAAGAAGAATGAAATGTTTCTCGATAGCTTTATATAAAAATCTTGCGCGAATGAATCATAAAATTTTTTGCGAGATTTCTCTTGAAATTCAAAAAAGAATACAATGTGACTAAAAAATATATTGCACCCTTTCTATCTGTGCAAAAAATAGCGATATCTCAAATCTGTTGCAGCCAAGATATAGGAAGTCGTGGGTGGACTATCTTTTGGTGACCTTCCGATGATCTGATTATGCATATCAGGTTATATACAAAATTTATCTCAAAAACCGTAACATATAGGCAACATAAGAGGATGTACAGATCACTTAAAACTGAAACGGAAACATTTCTACCTACAAAATGACCAAATAGCAAACATCCCTTAGATCTAAGGTTTAGAACGAACACTTCGATCTTTTCAACATAGTGGTCAGCTGTGCAATATATTTTTTGACAGTTGATGAAGATATTTTAAGCACATCCTTAAGAAATGTTTCCTTACTGCATAGCCGCTGTATTTTCAATTTTGTGAAAATTTTACGAAATCTGTTCGCAGCTAGATGTGAATTTGCCGCCAAGATCATGTGACTTGACACCGTTAGACTTTTTTTTCTCCGGGTTATCTGGATAAAGTGTACGTCAATAAACTACAAACTATTGAGGATCTCAAAGATGCAATTCGACACAACATTGCTGAAATTTCCCAGCAATATCAACATGTTATGGAAAATTTCTTCAAAAGAGTGAATTTGTACTACCCAGGCCGGGGCGATCATTTGTCAGATGTTTTGTATCACACATAATCTCCATGATTTTACTCCCAAATAAAAAAATATTAAAAGTTTCCCAATGAAAAATGTGCTTTATTAAAAAATTAAAATGTCAGCTTATATTGGGACACCTTTTAGAAGTTGGTCCGTATTAAGTATTAAATGTTACAGCGAAATAAACCTCGCTGTAACAAATCCCGAGTGTTTTGGCGACAGATGGCGATTGGGAAGAAGGAAGAGATAAAGAAGGCGGGCGATTCGATTTGGAGACAGAGGAGCAGATGGAAGGAGAGAGAAAAACGAAAAGACAGAGAGAAGAAGTCTCGAGTGGCGGACGTGAATTTCGGAGCACGAAATAATTCTCGTCGATTGAAGCTGGATGGAGACCTTGGCTGGGTTAAGGATAACGTCGAGAACACGGCGAACGCTTCGGAACGAGTAGTGAGAAGCGAGACGGCGTCAGTAAATATTACGACGGAGTCCGGCAAAAGTGAGGCCGCGAAGGCACAACAGGAGGCCCATTGTCAAGGGAGAAGCTACCGAGACGTCGTAGTAAATGGCGGATACGCTATTACGCCGTCGCTCTCTCCAGCAATCACAGTGAGCGACGGAAAGATTACCAGCCTAGAATGAAGTTTCTGGCGAGAAGAACTCTACTCGGAAAATTCGACAGTAATTTGCTACTTGTGGGTTCGTTTCACCATAGGCTGCGAGCGTTTACGATAAGCAGCGGGGGTCGTTTGAGCCCCAGAAACTAAACAACAAGTCTACACAGTAAGTGTTTGAGATTTTACTTTTTCAGTATGTGTTTCTGTGAGTGTGAAAAGAAATACTCGCCTCGTATTTATTTCGACCAAGTGATAATAAAGGCTTGTGTAGTCATATTTAATCTCGTATGGCTTCGTAGATTTATGTGCGACGAAGTAAAGTGAATTCTTGTGTTTTGTGAGTCCAGTTACTGTGCTCATATAATTTGAAGAATTCTCTTTATAAAGACATATACATGCATATTTTTACGTAAACTGGTTCAAATGAGTATAGTGTAGATTTGTGATTAATCTCTTTATGCATTAATTTGGCTGGAATGTAAGTCACGGGTCATTTGACTCGAATGTACAAGACTTAAGACTCATTAACGGAAGATTTACTATATTCGTATATACCTATTTACACATTTTTACATACATATTTATACACGAGCAGGAGACCCAACGTTGCCCAGGATAATTACATTTGTAGGTAAACAGACCAATCTGAAGAAGTTAAATTATAACTCCAAATTGGATAAATAATAACTCAATCAATGCAACATCCGTTCTACGAAAAATCCGAAGAACAGGAATTCTAGGTGATATAACGGAACTTTATTTAACTTCTTTTTGACTTGCCTCAGATTAAAATGATATCGATCTTCACCACTGGGAACATCACTGGATACTTTAGACCCAAGTTTTTCTAGCCTTTGACGTGGAAGCTCTTATACCCTCTTGCTCTATTCGAAACTCCTGTTATCCAGGTCTTTCCAATGCCCGTATAGCCTTTTCTGTTTTAGCTGCAGAGTTTCTCTGACGAATACTCGTTCTTTCTCTTTCCTTTCAAGACACACAAATTTTTGCCAGTCCTAGACGTTTGATAGAGAGCTCAAGAGAAACACGTGTTACAACTTTGCCTCCTCAATAGACGCTGCATTATTTATGTCCTGTCACTGCATCATCATTTTATGTTAAATATTAATAATTCGTGGAAACGAACGTTCAGTCATCCCACTATCAGCATCTCAGTTTTCAAAATATTCTCATTCACACAGAATATAGTCAAAATATATTTGTATCAAATTTTTTGGATCTGTTGTGCTACCAAATAAGCTAGGTGATAACCCCGGCGTCGCTCGGACTTTGTTTTTTTTTTTTTATTAAAATTTGTAATATCTTAAAAATAAACACATGAAAACGCTTAGAATTTATACAGTAAAAATTCTTAAGGAAAATTCGAAATTTTTTTTTTAAATTTTCACAATTAATGGACCTCTCCATGTATGCCACAGCTAGCCTAAATAATTTCTTAGTTACATAATCTTATTTTAGATGTACACTTGATGTTGTTGCAATTCCCAATCTGTTCTCGATGTCTTGAAGCAAAACTTGGCCATTCATCACTTTGTGTAGTCTAGCAATCGCCTATTTTTCTACTGACATGCTCACCATTTGCTCTGTCGTCTTTCCACTCTTTATATGCAGGGTGTTTTTGAATTGAGTACAGATTTTTTCTGAGATGATAGAAGAGGTCCTTAGAAGTATTTTCAGTCATATGAACATGGGGTCCCCACAGCTCCGTTTACTTACAATACTGCATTGAACAATAAAATGACACCGGGACGCAATGTGCTTTGGTAGGCCTACATTATTTTATTTTTAACAATTAACACAAGCAATCTACTGTAATAATTTTTAAAGTAATTGTTTGCAAAGAAATTTCAAGGTGCACGTGCTTGTTTGTTGAAAAGTCTTAGGACAAACTTCGTCAAGGAGATTCCATGGTATCCAACCCCTTTGTAAAATACGATTAGTCCATAACTAAGTGAACTAATCGCATTCTGGGAAAGCAGTAGGTAAAGACTGCTTGTGTTAATTGTTAAAAATAAAATAATCTAAGCCTACCAACGCACACTATGTCCCGGTGTCATTTGATTTTTCAATGCAGTATTGTAAGTAGACGGAACGACGGGGACCCCATGTTCATATGACAAAAATTACTTCTAAGGACCTCTTCTATCATCTCCCAAAAAATCTGTACTCAATTCAAAAACACCCTGTATATATATCGGCCGCTCCGTTTGTGTCCGTTAATGGTTCCTCTTCGCCTACATTCGAGCTTTTAAAGGATGTCAGACAGGGTTGATCTTTTTACCCCCCACTTGTATATCTTTTATTTGGAACCATTATTGCGTTACCTGAACTGCCATTCTGACGTTCGGGGATATTATTATATATCTGCCAGCAGCGTTGATCTCCTTCACGTCACACTCAAAAGCAGACGATGTTGTGATTTGCGCATCGAACGCATATTCCTGGACGTCTTCAGCACGACTTTTGAACTGTTCAGTGTCTCGACGGGAAGTACATCTATGTCGTAAATTATTAGGGGATAACCTTAGGTCACTAGACTGAGGAGCATCTTAGTTTTTTTCCATTCCCCTGGAGCGGCCAGGTGACAGCGTTAGGATATAACTTTCCCTTTCACGAACAATGGAGTCTGATCATAGGCAACAAGTGTGAGTGAAGTGTGTTTCCCGGCATGACAAGAACTTTCAGTTTTTAACGTCGTCAAGGTTGGTTCGTCAAAACTCACGTATCCCAATATTTAAATCAAAATGTCTATTTTACCTTGCCTTTGCAAAGTAACATGCATAAAGTGGATATTCACATAATGCACTTTGTGTGCGGATTCGGCGTCACTCCCCATTCGATCCGTGCCGAACTACTCTACATCCCCTTTGAGAGAGGGGGGGGGGGATTACTTGATATTCGGCACAGCCTTGTTGCTGCCAGACTGGGAGCAATGATCCGAGATTTTGTCCATTCTCCTCCATGTGGGCGAACTGCATGTTTATACACTTACGTATCTTTTTCAAGTTAAATAGGCTGCCAATGTCGCCATCGTTGCCAGTATCATGCCTTCCTGCCCTCCAGGTATATAAACTGATTGGACAAAAGTCATGGGAAGACACCGGGATTCATCTGACCATGCTACACGCCGCCACTGTTCCACGGTTCAGTCACGATGTTTGCGGGCCCATGCCAATCGGTGAGCTGTATCGAGATGTCAGCAAAGGGACACGAGTCGGTCGTCGGCTGCTGATGCCTATGCGGTGCATTTGTCTCCGTACAATCCTGGTAGAAATGCGTTCCTGACGCCATACATTCAAATCGGCGGTGATCTGGCTCACAGTAACCCGTCGATTGCCCCGTATGGCTCTACTGAAGTGAACTGACTTTTCGTCCGTCTTAACACTTGTGGTCGTCCTGTGCGGCGGTTTACGCGTGTGGAAACATTGTATTATATATTGTGGAAACATTGTGGAAATTTCTGCTATACTGAAGATCCACCCTAGACACTGGTAACCTCGGAAACCCGAATCCTTGTGTAATCTTCGATATGCTATGAGCCATGCATCTTGCACCAATTTCTATCCCACGTTCTAAGTCGGTTAACTCGCGACATCCTGCCATATACACCCGTCTATAACAGATTGCTCAGATATCGTGTCTATACCAACGCCATATGCCATGGCCTAACATTTTCAAGTGGGACAAACCTTCCCGTGACTTTTGGCCACTCAATTTATAAGTCCTTTTAACAAGATTTCGTGACTTTTTTGCCAACACTACGCCAGATTGATGTGCAAACCTGGGCCATCTCCGTCAATCGTGGTTCTTCCAGCAGTCCGAGCCTGGTACGACAACTGACATCTTACGTCTGCATCCAGATTATCCGTGGGTAGCAATTATCTATCTATCTATATGTATTCATATCTGTTCGCTATGCGTTCCAAACTAGCAGGATCAATCTTGATGAAATTTTGCAGGGTAGTTTAGGTTGACCCTGTGAAGGTTTTATGCAGGTTATGGTGGATATATAACGCTTTTTTACCACTTTTACTGTTTAGTTTACAGCTTCTTTTATTAAAACCTGAGCAACGCCGGGTATTAAAGCGAGTGAAGGCAATAAAATCCATTGACTTCGAAAGAAGTCTTCAGTTTTCAATGGCGATTGCTGCACCATTCTCTCCATCGTTTCTTCAAGTGGAAAGTGGTCTAGTCTATTGGATACGGCTTTTGTGACGTTATAGAGTGGTATAGGAAAGTAGCGGAAGCCCTGAGTTCATCTATTTTTACCCTTTTATGTGCAATTTTTAACCTCCCCCACCCAATATTTTTAATCGAAAAATTGATTTTCTCGAACGTAGTATTTAGAAAATGAAAATCTTCTTTCGTTTCTCATCGTTTTCCGATGAAATGATACAGTCCCCGTCCCAAAAGTTTATAGACATCAATGTTTTGCTGATTACGTCACTATGACATCAATGATGTTATGGAAAGTTTTTGGGTTTTGAATGAAAGCATGTGCAAGTTGATAATACGCAAACATGACAAAAATTTTACTTTTCACAAAAGCATTGAAAATGTTTATGATAAACCATTGAAAATGCTGTGTCCCATAAGTTTATAGAACAACATAATTTTATGCAATATGTAAATATTTAGTCATGATGCAAATTTGGGGTGTATAAATATGCTGTAAAATGGCTCAAGAGCCACATTTTACTCATCAGCGAAACAGGGCCGGCCCGAGGGCGGTGCGAACGGTGCAACCGCACTAGGCCCCGCGCCGCTGACTAATTTTGTACGCGAAATTGACTTTTAGGCCCCGCAAGTTAATTTTGCACCGGTCCCTGCTTTTGTTCGGGCCGGCACTGCAGCGAAATGCCTAGAGCTTCCCAGCTAACAGCTGATGAGGTTGCCAGAATATTCAGCTTGAAATCGCAGGGTGAATCTGTTCATGACATTTCCAATGCGTTAAACCGTTCTAAAAGTATTATTTACCGAGTTCTAGCTCGTATAGAGCCACACCAACCAAAACATCGTTCAGGAAGACCACGTATGACAAGCTCTCGTGATGATAGACGGATACTGAGAATGGCTTCCTCCCAGAAAATGTCCATACGCAACATCACTGTTAGTTCACATTTGCATACAGGGTGTAACTAAAGATGTGTTACAAACTTTGGGGAATGATAGAACGGGTCAAAATAAGCATTTTTTGTTCTATGAACATTGGTCCACAACTGCATCGTTTAAGAGTTATAGCCACTGTTCAAAATGACGTCTTCAGCATCAATGCAGGCTTATGACACACCCCTTTCTGAATTATGGTATGGTCATGTAAATTTTTAAAGTAACATGACCACACCATCACATTATCATGCAAGCAGATCCTGCACACTAAAAAATCTAACGTGTGTGATCGCATCCGGATATGGACTACACC
>JAHWFO010037919.1:1825006-1842891 GCA_023313115.1 Rhysida immarginata | reverse complement strand
ATGCTTATTTTGACCAGTTCTATCATTCCCCAAAGTTTGTAACACACCTTTAGTTACACCCTGTATATCAAAGAATACAGTTCGTAGACGTATTAAAGAAGCTGGTTACCTTATTCACAAGAAAATGAGACGTAAACCGCCACTCACAAAGCTTCACCAAAGAAGAGGTCGCAGTGGGCTCGTCAGCACATGTCATGTGGTGATATATGGCTGAGTGTGCTGTTCAGTTTGAGTCGTGAACGCACGTGTAAAGGAGAACGAAGGTAAAGTTGAAAAGATGAATTTGAGGTTGATGAGCACAAGAAGTAGTCGTCATCGTGGGGATATATGGCTGAGTGTGCTGTTCAGTGATGAAAAGAAATGGAATCTGGATGGTCCTGATGGATATGCAAGCTACTGGCATGATTTAAGGAAAGAGCCCGAACATTTCTTAGCAGACAACAAGGTGGTGGATCGGTCATGATATGGGCGGCCTTTTCATATAATGGTCAAGCGTCCTTAGCATTTTTAGATGGACGACAAAACTCAGAAAATTATATAGAGACACTACAAAGTCATTTGATCCCGTTCGGTGAAATTTTGGGAGGAAAGAATTGGATTTTTCAGCACGATAACGCATCCAACCATACATCCAATGCTACAAAAGACTATCTAAACATAACAAATGTATCTGTTCTTGACTGGCCACCGATGAGTCCTGACCTGAACCCCATTGAGAACGTGTGGGGCATTTTATCTCGGGAAGTTTATGCCAATGGATGTCAGTATTCGTCAATCAATGAACCCAAGAGATCAATCGAGTATGCTTGGTCAATTTAGATCCTAAAACGTTACAATCTTTGATTCTTTCTATGGAAAATCGTGTATATGATATCATACGAAACAACGGAAAATCGATATGCTTTTGAAAACCAAGAGTTTTCTTGTAAATTTGAGATTCCCATCCATTCTAGATATTTTTGGGACGGTGCTCTTTTCATTTATTTTCTATAACAATACGCTAATGTAAGTATATTGTCATTTCTGTTTTGGTTAAATACAAGTTTAATAATAAACCTATTTGAACTCAGTCGTATTTCTTTTTGTTCCTTTGATACATGCAATGCATTGATGTCTATAAACTTTTGGGACGGACTGTATATCACATGTTAAGCAACATCAAGCACAGCTAGTCGCTGGATGGGCGACCATCAGTGATACACGATCTTCACCCTCTGGCTGCTGCGACCATCATACAGCAGTCGTCAATCCATATTCATCCAGGGACCCGACTCGTCGGCCTCTGGCAGAGTCTCTGGATGGAGGCATTGGATTTAATCAAATAATTATAAATAAATAAATAAATATGTTGCCATATTTCTAAAGACCAAGTGACCGCCATCCCCACCAACTCCGACCCCACTGGAACAATTTCGCCCAAACTTCATAGTAATGTAGATCTAGCCTACTATAATCTCATACCGAATTTCTCTCCTTTACATCCATATATAGACGTGGTCTTTTTGGTCCCCTCTAGCTCCCACCTCCAAAACTCTACCCCAGCGAGCCAATCAAATCCAAACTAAATAGTGAAGGTGTACATGCCTATAATAAGCTACATTCCGAATTTCAACCTATCTCAAAAAATGCAGAAATTACGAAGGCAGACATTGTAAAATCAATAAGTAGCTCCATTCTTCCGCTACGTAGTAATTAGAAACCTTACTGCTTCATCATTGCAATTCTAAAAGTCTTAAATACGAGCACATATAATTAATACTTAAAGAAAATAATCCACCAAATAGCCGTAATTATAATATGCTTATGAGAAATATAAGCTTTACGTATCCGCCACTCAATAAGTAATTTTGCCGGATTAAACAAGCTTTAGTACCGAAGAATTATACGACAAATAAGCACCTTGCCTTCAATGAATTGAATACGTCATAGGTGAAGTCCCGCCCACAGAGCCCAAGTCTGTAGAGTTGTCGAATGTGCAGTGGGGCTTATCTTATCTTGTACAGAGGGTAGATTATCGCAGAACGGTAATCTGCGGCACTTACTCCTTCGAGTGAGTTTTGCGCCATCCCAGTAACTAACGACTGCTACGAGATGACAGTAGCAGCCGGGACCGACGGCTTAACGTGCCCTTCGAAGCACGGGGAGGTTCATGATGAAAGAGCTGCTGGCGGACGAACAAACCAGTGGCTATCACCAGCTGCTGGCAGGTCACTCAGCAAATGAGTCAGACTAAACTCCCCCAACAGCTGTGCCCCAAATAGCCGTTCCACCCAGCAGTGGTCCTCAAGCCACTGGCTGTCACCCAGCCAGCAGCTGGTCGCGCCTGAAGTTGCTTACCTCCATCGATCAGCGAGCCAACCGACGAGACAACCAGGCCATGGCCACCCCTTGCAGTGGGGCACTTAGACATAAACTCAGCGACATTTAGGCGGGATTCACACAACGACGAATTCCCTTCGAATAGAAGAAATGACGTCACGGGAGCGCGGAAATCGGGTGGAAAACACGATAGAACCAAACTCTACTTTTGCCGTCGTACGCGACGGCAAGCTAGACCGGCAGCCAATCACGGCAAACTTAGCAAGTACGTCTTGTCCAACATCGAAAGTTTCTTTCGCTTCTTTAATGGCTGCTCTTGAGTAGTTGAACTGAGCGGCGATATGCCCATGCGTTTCGATAAAAAAGCCCTAGAAAATGTTGTTTCAGATTTAAATTACATATGTGAATAAAATAGATTACGGCCATGTAATTTAGGACAAATCGGATGAAAGAATTTATGTCCGATTCGATCTTCGACATACTTGTTTTCCGCGCTTGTGGAAATGACCACGACTATTTCGCGACGGAAAATTTGCCTCCCTTCGATGCCGCCGTCGCGGAGTCCGCTGTAGTGTGAATCCAGCTTTAAATTGACTTAACCGCATGATGAATTTGACATGCTTGAATCAGAGTTTAAACTGTTAAAACGTGCTGAATACGGGCGTGAGAGATTCATCATTGTAAGTTATGGCCAAGCTGCCGGCTTGAAATGTTGGTGTATACCAATCAGGTTCAAACGATGTTGAACTTTTCAAGCCTGATTTGCAAAGGAGCGAGTTAAGTTGCTGTTGGTGAATATGAATTTAAGATCAGCATGTGTATGGTTGTAATTTCATGTATGATACTCTTGTGACTAAGATCAGCATGCTCCCATGTCTAAGTAATTTTCTTTGTGTCTTGTATGCTTATGCCAGGGCTAGCACATATACAGGGTCGGGACACATTAATATGACCACCTCTCCTCGAACATATTGGAACGTCCCTATGCAGATGAAAAATCATTGCATATCATTAAAAGCTGACAACAGCAGACGTGTAGTAGCATCCGTTAACACAGCAATTGAGGAGCAAACATGCAAAACCGCATAAGTCACACAAATCAGAAGTTGAGAAAACTGCAAAAAACGTGTATTGTGTAAAGTATGAGGGTTTTTCTTATTTTTTTTTTCAAAATAGTTGTTAAAGCTTTTAAAAACTATTTTGTCATGTGCTGTCAAATCATATGTAATTGGTTTTTAGGGGAAACAATTTTAATTTTTGACATGTGCTGATTTGCTTGAAATCATGGGACTTGTGCAGTTTTGCATGAAACCAGGCATGATCAACATTGATGATTGCATTCCATCTCTTTCCTCTGTGTTATGGGGCAATAGAGTTTTTCTTTGTTAGCAGAATTTGATAACTAAGAAAATACTTATGGTTTCATGCTCAAGTGATAGGCACCAAAAATACATTGAAAAAACAGACAGTACTTTGCTTACACAACAAAATGGTACTAATCATTTTACTAACAATTTTTTAAACAATATAAAATTTTTGATTGTACACTGTGCAAAGATTAATCAAGGAATACAAAATTACTCTTCATTTTACTAACAATTTGTGTAATGATATAAAATTTTTTGATTGAACACTGCAAAGATTATTAAAAATTACTGTTCATTTTACTAAAAATCTGTGTAAGGATATAAAATTCTTTGATTGAACGCTGCAAAGATTATTCAAGTGATATAAAATTGCTGTTCATTTTAAACGAAACAACCACAGCCTTCTTCAAGACAGTCACACTCATTGTTGGCGTCGTCATCGGGCTCTTCGGTTTCTGAACTCTTATCAATAATGTTGGCATACCATTTCAAGAAATCCACTTCCCGCCAATCGTTGCCGAATATAGTCTGCAATAGTCCCTCCACATCCTTTTTCTTGGCAGCTACGATAGGATGTCCAATACTGAAATCACGAAGAGGTCTTGCTTTTATCTTGAGTGTTGTCCATCCCCTTTTCAAAAGAGTCTTAGACACTGATTGTTCGTTGTACCTGAAGAATTCCGATGCTTTTACTAGTATGGACTCTGTAGTCTTTCCTGCCTTTTTCATGATGGAGATTCTTTTCATCTTACTGATTTTGTCTAGTTTTTTGAAGCAGGTCGACAAGGACTTGGTGTCTTTCAGAGCCCAATCCTCACTAAGCTTTCGCACCTCTCTTACTTCACTATAGATGGAGCAGTACTCCTCCTTCGTATGAATCGATGGTTTCTTTAGTAACAGTTTCTCAAGCCTACTAAACACCCTATCTGCTGGCAGGAAGCTGTGACCACGTACTGGAAAATTCAAATTAATTTCTTTTAGGGGACCGGAATGGGTTATCAGGAAGTGCATTAGGCTGTGGAGCATTGGGTTATTCTTGTTTTTTGCTCCGCAGCCACTACAAAACAACAGTAACTTCGTATGTTGCCCAAAATCGTAGTTCTCGAAGAAGTGGATCAAGGCTGATGAGACTTCTGTACATCCTCTCCCAGACTGCTCCTCTGTCCAGATGTAAAACACAGGCTTCGCATCACCTGTAACATTCGTAATGCACATGTTGTAAAAACTCAGCTGGCGAGCATAAAAGGCCTGTTGAATTGGTGTTTTGGGTAGAGGTTGTACTTGTTGCATGTCAAAGCAAAATGTCACTGCATCTTCATATTTTTCCCGAAGTAGCTCGTAGAAAGCAGATGCTCTTTTCTTGTGAATTTTTTTTTGTGTGATAAGATCCATTTTCTCTTCTGAAGAAGCTGTGCTGATCTGCTGGTCAAGCCTAGCACAAAGGCTACCAACGTCAGTGGCAGGGCTCTTGAAACCAATGTTGTATTCGCTACCAAAATGCGACGAAACATTTGAATGGAGACCTTGCATTCCTCAGATGCTGTTTCGTTATAGATTTTATGCAGTTTGGCAATGTTCAAGTCACCATGCAGGTAGATTCTAACAGACTTCTTTCTACTATAATGACTCTCACTATCTTTCAAATTTCCTATAAAATCTCTGACAGCCTTTTTCTTATCTACTGTTTTGTGACCAATGCGGCCACCTCCTCGGGTTTCCTTCATAGATTTGCCATCTCTTATGCAAGACACAATGTGACGCAGACGCCAAGGCTTCAAACGAAGAAAACATTTTTTGCAAACATGTACTAGGCAAAAGTTATTTATTCCAATGGTTACACTGTACGTTACAGAGCAACTGTGGGGCTTCTGTTTTTGATCTGGACCCTCCTTACGAGGTCTTCGCCTGTTAACTTTGTTTATTGATATGCTGTGTGAAATGATGGTATCCTGAGCTTCTTTGTCTGCTTCACTATAAAGTTTATTTCGCAGTCGAAGGGCATCATTAGGCTTAACTTTATAACATTCAAACAACTTACAAGGGAATCCCTCGAACATGTACTGTGTTTTAGTTAGGTACAAATTAAAGGAGGCTTAACTGTCACATATAAATTATTAGTTCCAATAGCAGACTGCATTTAACGTGTGAGAGAGAGAGAGAGAGAGACGAGGAAGCATGAGAAAAATGAATTGTTGAAAATGATAAATAAAAAGAATTATTGTAACAGTAAATAATTTTAGTAGCTATTACAGTCTTCACTGAATATCGTTTTTCCTACCGTCTTGGGAATGCCTTCCAAGTTTGAGTCGAGAACGCACGTGTAAAGGAGAACGAAGGTAAAGTTGAAACGATGAATTTGAGGTTGATGAGCACAAGAAGTAGTCGTCATCGTGGGGAATGGCAGCCTATTCGGGTATGGTCGACTGCTGGGTGTCTTCTATCAAGATCAATAAAAAAAAACATTTAATAGAATCAAAATGTTATACACTGAGAAAATAAGCTTATCAAAGTTAAACTCTAATAAATTGATATACTTACCACGCACCGAGTTGCAACTAGCGAAGCGTAGCAAATAGCTCAGGTGTCCAGAAAGAATACCGGCTATGCTCGAATTTGCGCTGACTCGACTGTGCAGATCGTTTCCCATCAGGAGCGGATTGTCCTAGGCATAATGGTCCTTTGGAATCAAGCTGTCGGGTGATCCTGGACTTGGAATAGGCCGACACACGGATTCTCCGCAGAACCGATGAAAGCCAAGGGTATCCTCTGGGGGGAAGAGTCCTTTCGTCACGAGATTTCGATGCAGCTGGTCCTGGCACACTGATAACAAACCTGGAATTCTTACTTTCATGCAATATGAGCCGAATTATTATAAAAAGTTGTAAATTAAAGTCTATCTTGCCGTGGATTCTTTAGAATAATGTTATTGTGCCTGTATCTACGAGAACGATTACAGGTCGTATTTGCTTCTTGACTTGACGACTGCGAAGAAACTTCTTAACCCTTCGTCTATCGCTGGACCGCCACGACGAATGAAGAACACTTTGTTCTCTCGTCCTGCGCTGGATTCGTCGTTCCCGTTATCTCTTTTTCTTTGGCTCCAGATAAGCCACTAACAATGGAAACAGTATTCAAACATAAATTATCCTCACCGCATATAGTTGAGTTATTGTCCTCATCATGTTTCCTTTGCAGCATTGGATGCGACGCTTGAATGTATTCATCTTTCCTTCTTACATTAGATGTGGCTGCTCTTCCATCTAAACGACTCGGTAATTTCCATCGCTCTCTCTCGCCTATCCTTCGAGGCTCAAGTTATTGTTTCTCTCGAAATTCCTTCTTCTCGCCTTTTTACCTGCTTCAGGGGCAGCTCTGCAAATTATGCGATTTTTTCCCTCCAATCGCTGAATCGCATTTTTCCTCCCTCTTCGGCTCGGTTGATTTTGATTTGGAGGGGAACTCCGAAGCAGGCGCTGCTTCGATGATTGAAGTTGTCTCATTGCCATGTCATCAGAGTTAGGTAACTGAGAATTTCTCTTACTACGACATGACATTAACTGTATGTGATTTGTTAGTCTGATAGTAGTTTCATATAAAAGGGGACATAGAGGCATTTGTATGTTCAAAACCCATGATTTATTGGAGGTTTAATGGATACTAATGAATATTATTAACTGTTTTTGACGCTCTCCATGTAGAAACGTTGGATATGTGTATATGTATTTATGCCATAAACTGGATTCGGTGATTAGGCATATTGACATGAAAATTTTGATTCGTTAATTTAACCTTTGTAAAGTACAACAAAAAAGAGGACCCTCTAATCCACAAGGAGAGGTTGTTTAGCTGATTTATACGATGCGTTTCCGGAAAGTAAGTACCGTTTTGTAATAAAAACAACTCGACCACCCCCTTACAGTCTGGACTTCGCGTTCAGTGGCTACCATCTGTTCCGGGCTGTAAGGGGGATGGTCGAGTTGTTTATCTCACACACGTTCGAAACTAGATGTAATGTTTATAGGACATTTTTTGTTCCATTTGAACCATACAATGTTCCTAAACAATTATGCTGGATAAGTTACCTTATATACCTGTATATGGCAACGTTAAGAGGATTCGACAGGTATCATTTTCACGAGTATCATCATATGTATATTTCTTTATTATTTCTTTGTCTTATAGTCATTCTGCATGCATTAAAATTTATTTATATTTGTTCTATATTTTAATAAATTGTGTTTGATAATTTGACGTGTCATTTAGACTTATGACTTTGAGTAAAACTGATCCAATATTTTGAATAAATAAGTAGAATCATTCATTAACTATTTAAGAAAGGGGTTTCCGTCATGGATTAGCAATTAAAGAAGTGGTTATTGCGGCAGAAATAAGATTTTGATATTTTTTAAAAGGTCATAGGCGAACTGGAAATCCTATTCTTAAATTGATGGTCATCCAATTAAGAAATGACAGAATTAAACTTATGATTCAGATCTAAGATTTCAACTACGCTGCTAGCAAAAAAAAGCTGCAACACCTAGAAGGAATGGTTCGATTTATTTGAAATTTTGTATAATGTAGCATTGGTGGCATACAAGAAATGATTCATATTTAAAGACTATACGTCCAGAAGAACGCTGTACAGGGTCGCTTCCATGTCCCTCCTGAAGATAAATTGTTCCGACCAGATTTGCATGAAATCGTCCGTTTGGCATCTGCATTGTACTCGAACAGTTGACTGTAGGTTTGGTGACAGCAACTGCAATGCCTCGCACATTCCGCTGTGCTCCTGTGCAACAACTCACAGAGTTTGACAGAGGTCGGATTGTGGGACTTCGAGAGGCTGAGTGGTCTCATCGGCGTAGGGCGGCGCAGATCGGTCGTAATGTTTCTGTGGTGGCTCGATGTTGTCGGCAGTGGTTTACGGAAGGAACACACTCACGTAAACCTGGTTCTGAACTCTTAAGCACTGCTGACCCATACCAAGACCGTCGAATCGTACGAGAAATTTTGAGCAACCGTACGACATCCACAGCACAGATAAGGGCCAGAGTGGCACCAGCTTTGTCAAGACGGACCATTGGTAACCGTTTGCTAGTTGCAAGACTGCGGGCATGATTCCCTCTAGCCAGACTCTGCAAGAACACCGTGCTGCGCGGTTGCAGTGGTGCCGCGAAAGAGCCGAAAGGAGCTCTGTGGTCGTTAGTGATGAGAGCAGATTCTGCCTATACGCCAATGCAACAGAGTGCCATCTACCACAGTGCATCCGTCTATGGCATACAGGCGTAATGGTGGGGAGGGGAGGGGAGGGGCGATCAGTTACAACTCGCGAACACTCTTAGTGTTTGATGATGGAACACTGAACAGCATTCGATACGCGGAACCTGTTCTTCTGCCCTTCTTACAACAAGAGGGTAACATATTTTTCCAGCAGGATAACGACCGTCCACACACTGCCCGTGTTAGCTTGCAGGCCTTACAGCATATGGCACTGCTTCTCTGGCCAGCACGATCTCCAGACTTGTCGTTAATTGAGAAGGTGAGGGATATGATGGGACGTAACGTTCATCGTCGCTTCACACCAGCTGTAACAATTTTACAATTGCGCCATCATGTTCAGGAAGCTTGGAACAACCTTCCCCAAGACGACATCCAGCGTCTTTATGACCGTATGCATGAAAGAGTCGAAGCCTGCATTCAAGCTCGAGGCGGTTATACGACCTACTAATGTGGTCTATTGGGGCATGGGAGCCACCCTGTACAGCGTTCTTCTGGACGTATTGTCTTGCATGTTGAATCAGTCCTTGTATGCCACCAACGCTATATGTGTGCAAAATTTCAAATAAATTGACCCATCTTCTAGGTGTTGCAGTGTATTTGATCATTTGATTATTCTCACATTGTGAGACGTCACAGCTTGTCCTTACGGAAAATCCGCCCACACAATGGGCCATTGCAAGCAAGACTGGAACATATGTTGCATCGATAATCCGTAAACCGTACTGTTCCTCAAGATTTGACATTAGATTGGTTTGGTTTGTTTGGTATTAACGTCCTTTACAACTGCTATGATCATTTCAAAACGGCGTTATAGGGGCCGCAAATTTTGCCTCGGAAGGGTTCTTTAACGTGCAGCCAGCAAACCACTACATGGGACCAACGACTTTACTTCCCTCCGAAGGAAGTGCGCGATCTCAGGATATTCCAACTGAAAAAATCCTCGTCGTCCTCGGCCGGGGTCCAACCCGCGTCCTCGGGCTTCAGAGACGATCACGCAACCACTGAGCCACCGAGGCCGATATTTGAAATTAGAACACCGTCATAAGATCCCAGGATCCCGCTTTGTTGCCAAACACACGGCAGAGAGGCGAACCAACAGCAGAAAGCTATGTGAACATACACACACCGGCCAATGAATTAGAAACCTTCGTTCAATATGGGCCGGCCAGGTGGCCGAGAGGACTAGGGCGTAGGCTTTCTAGTACTCGAGTCCGCCTGGTCGTGGGTTCGAATCCCGCCGTGGGCATGGATGTTTGTGTTTGTCCCGGGCTGCGTACTGTTATAACTTTGTAAAAGGCGCAAAATGACCTTAGTAGTCGACGCCAAGTTTCTAATAAACCAACCAACCGTTCAATATGGTATTACAGAACATACGCGGTTTGGCATGGACTCTACAAGGTAAGGTAAGGCAATCCAGGTAAGGTAATCGCAGACCTTCAGGTCCTGCAGAGTAGACGGAAGCGGATGCCTTCGATGAATGTCTCTTTCCAAAATGTTTCAAACATTCTCGATCTGATTCAAATCCGGACTTTGCGCTGGCCCCAGCAGATGTTGCAACTTGGTGTCATGTTCAGAAAACAACTCCTGAACAATTCCTGCTCGATGGACAGTAGCATTGTTGTCCATGAAGAACCCGTCATCATTTGGGTATAAATGAACCATTGCAGGATGGACATGATCTGCAACAATATTCAGGTAGTCTTTGGCTTTCACCCGACTGTCAAGAAATATCAGGGGACCCTTGCCATACCAACAAAACATGGCCCATACCATGACCTCCTCCTGCAGCTTGAACTGTGTTCACAACACTTGAGGGGTCCATCGCTTCATGGTGCTGCCGCTAAATTCTCTGTCAGCCATCGGTGAAAAACAATGTGTAACGTGACTCGTCCGACCACATCTCTTTTGTCCAGTCACACCGTTCTTTACACCCGTGCAGGCGAACTTTCCGGTTTGTTGCTGGCACCAGGGGCTTCCTCACTGGCATGCGACTTCCCATCCCTATTCGCTTCAACTCTCGGCGCATTGTTCGGGAGGAGATGGGTTGCGATGATCCTTCATTGAAGTCTGCCGTCAGTTGCTCCACAGTGGACCTTCGGTTTTGCCGCACAATCCGTCTCAAATGACGTCCGTCCCTGTCTGTGTTGATTGTTTTTGATCCACAATTCTGCCGTTTCGACAACTCTTGTGGATTCCGTTTCCACGCATTGAACACCTTGGAGACCTGACCTTTTGATATACCGGTCAGTTGTACTGCCTTGGAAATCGTACCTCCAGCTAGACGGGCTCCCACAATACAGTAACTCCTTTTTGGAACTCAGACAGTTCTGCTGTTTTCCCCATTTTGCTCAACTTGAGCCGCTGCAGCTCGTTCCTACCCTGTAGCTGCAGCTTGGAATGAGCATGTACCTCACATGATTGCATTCATTTGCATATCACAATCGATTCTGACCTGTGACCCCGCTTTACATATCAGTGCAGTAATTCATCACGGGTTTCTAATTCATTGGCCAGTGTGTGTATTTGCCAGGCGAGAAATATTTGTGACGACACGGGTGAGGCTTGGACCTATTTATTCAGAGATGGCATGACACGGGCAATTTTTATCGACAACAGGGTGATATGATTGATTAAGAACAGACCTCTTGTCCACAACTACGTTTTACTTACTGTAGTTACTGTATACATTTCGGTTACCTTGTAACCATCATTCAGAAAAATATAATGATGATGTTTACCTTCTATATTGCTGAATGATGGTTATAAGATAACCGAAATATACATACAGTAAATAAAAAATAGTTGGTACAAGAGATCTGTTTTTTATTAATTGAAGACTATCCACAGGGGTCAATGAAATTTTAGGCTGATACGACTCGATCTGACTGGGTGCGTCAATGCAAGGAGAGTTTACCGAAAGAATTCATGGAATCACATAGGACATCGACAAGGTGGGATCTAAACCAAAGATAAATGCTGCATACTATGAGGAAATATCATGGAACACATATAACGATAACCCACGGTTATACGGCCCTAGGGCGAAGAACGTGTACATCCACCAAGGACAAAACATCCAGCCAATCTGCTAAATCGACTGTCTAGGACTGTGCTCGAATGGAACAGGAAACTGAGATTAAGATTATCCCATTCTCTGTCTTCCCAATCATGTCACCAGATGCCTCTTCCGTAGATTTTAGTGGATTCGGTCTCCTTAAAAGAGCTCTTCATGTAAGATGTCTGAGAACACTTTCTGGATTATGTAAAGCCTATCAAGAGGAGTGCAAGAGAATAGACCTCGTTGTGCTCCGTAGAAACCTCTTACAGTGAAAACTAAGATATAGAACGATTTCTAGAAGAAACGGGAATCATATAGTGTACCAATAGGTGGTGGAGAAATGGGATTCAGTAGATCTACAGTAAGTGTAATCTCGTCACCATAAACATGAAATAACTCTCTGTAAAGTTATCCTGCTTGCTTAACTAAGAGATTCCGATTAACTTACTTCTCTTCACCGTCTGTTTTTTCTTCTCATCGGCTAGGCAGGATAGTCTTCAGCATAAAATGTTCTTATTATGTAATTTAATTTGCAACACGTCGCGTTGCTGAAGACGTTGTCACGACTCTTCAAGAATATCCAGGTGTTCCACTTAAATCTGAGTTATGATTTAATGCGTACAAATTAGACTGTTATGAAGACTTAAGGAAATAAATATGAATTTTCATTGGAGACAAATGGATCGTGTCGTTGGTCCCAGATGTGAACAATTGACCATGGAAATGAACCATTAAAGTCAACAGAAAGGTCTCCAAAATGATAGCCCATCGAACTTTTTGAACAATAAAGTTGAAGCAGACGCTTCCTACTATTAGCCCCCATGCTGACGCTCATTATCCTAAAAACGCTTTGAGTATGCAGCAATTACGGAGGTGGATCCTCGCCAAGTGGGTAACCTTCTCCGATGAGTCACGATTTTTACTTCACCGAATGGAAGCGCCTATTAGAAACACAAAGTAACATGCTGTATCGCCTGTTTTGTCCGTTAGTGGTCTGAAATCAGTATTTTGTGAAATAAACCTTTTGCGTTTAATGAATGTTATCGAGTGCGAAATTATTAATGTTAATTTCCCCAAGTTTACTGTTTCTATTAGGAAAGTCGTTACCTTGATACCAAATTAATGTAATATTCGAACTCGTGTTTCTACTTCTTTTTAATAATGAGGCTTTTATTATAAAGTCTTGACATAAATTCTGCAGGCTTTCTAGGGGAAAGGGGTTGTCTCTTATTTACCGTAAATTCCTTTAATTTTCTTTATTTTTTAATTTGAATTCCTGAGAAGTCAATTAAAAATCGCTTTGTGATCTTTTCTTTTCCTTTTTTTATTTTTATCACGTGAGACGGACCCTTAATTGCTTCGCCTTCAACGGAATCCATAAACCCTTTTTTTACGTTCCACATTTTAATACCGATCTCTCCTCCGAATAGAAGACGTCGTCATTGGTCCGGAAAGCATGAGAGAAAAAAATACCTAATGATGGGACAAAAGCAACACTAGCCCGTACTTAAGTGCTTTTTATACCGGTCCTTGGAGTTTTTTAATCAGGGTTCGCTCTATTAAGTGAAGAAAAAAAAGAAAGGAGGGGAGCCTAACTTTCCATCACACTTACGCTATCATTTTAATAATGGAAAAATAATAAGGGGAAGAGAAAGTCTGATAGTTTAAGGGGAAGTCTATCAAAAGTCTGTGTCGAGGAATCGACACAAATTTATTTGAGAATCTTTGGTTCTGTTGATCTTGATTTCCAAAGCAATTTTACTACATTACAATTTATTTCTGATAATGTAGCTTTTAAACAAGGTCATTCTAAAGCCGTACAATCCTTATTAAATACCTTACATCGGGATTGTACAGTAAATGATAAAACTGAGGAATAGTTTTTGAAGAAAAACTGAACCTCTTTTGCTTTACACTAAACTCCCAAGTTGAATTGCCAAGTCATTGTGTCCTCACAAACAATGCGATCTATAAAACGAATAAAATAAAGTTTCTGTAATAATGATTTTTAGCTGAAACGTGTTAATAAAAGTAGTACCTTAATATTTTAGGTAGATATTATGGAAAACGCGCATTGCAGGACTTCAGAATCAACCTCTTAATTAAGATTTTCGTGACTAGTGCACTATTTAGAATGTATAACTCTATAATTGCATGCAAACTTTTACATAACATGCGCAATCGATTAGAGTTAGTAAAAATGTAACTTCTATGTAAGTGAAATAAGCTGCAGAGTCCTATACAGGGTGAGTCTGAAATCCTGTCACAAACTTTTAGAGGAGGTAGTATGGATGATTCTAAGCAATAAAAGCTCTTAGGAACAAGGGTTGAACGATAACCGAGATATAAACAGAAATAAAAAATGCCGCCTAGGATAATGAAGTTTGGGGCATTGATAGGCTACATAAAACTGAGTATACCGTTAAAATTGATCGAATTCCAACGAGTAGTTTGTGAGCACACATTACGATGTTGACTGCGTAACTTGGAAACTACTCGTTGGAATACGATCAAATTTTAACGGTATATACAATTATATGTACCCTATTATTCCTCCAAACTTCATTTTCCTAGATGTTATAGAACCTGAATTATTAACTTGTTGATCTTAGTGACGCCATTTTTATTTCTGTTCATATCTCGGTTATCGTTCAAATTCGAACCCTTGTTCATACGAACGTTTTTGCTTAGAATCATCCATACAACTTCTTCTAAAAGTTTGTGATAGGGTTTCAGACTCACCCTGTATACGCTTTAAAGATAATGCAGGTTTAACAAAATAGTGAGTTGGATATAGTCGGTTTTAACAACTAAAATAAGTAAAAATCGTTTAATACAATATGATTCGATACTGAGTTTTACGTATCTACGTGTTTACTTAATTCACTATATTAATAACAGATTTTCAGTCAGAATAAATGAGTGACAATGAAACGCGAGGAATCAATCACAACAAATATTCAAAATGAAATCATTGCTGAGCTCGTCGGATCCATGGCTGCCTCACATGCTAAAAAAATTCCGGTGTGTTCCTAATTTAATAAATATATACCTCCTAATGTCTTTTGAAGATCGTCAATATTATGAACATATCGTCAGTGAAATAAACAAGTCAGGCAACCGAAATGCCCAGGACCGATAGGATTTTAAAACATTCTAGAATGAAAAGGAAAGCACTTGATTTCTAAAGAAGCCTTTCGTTGTTAAGAATTAGATGAGGTTGCTAAGAAAGCCTCTGTTGCTAAGCAAGGCGTACCAATTTCGATTATCATTAATTTTACGTTATATTCATTCATTCATGACACATCATTCCAAGTCGTTTGATATATAACATGCCATATTTTAGCATTGAAAGTTCCAAAGAACCATAAGGGTTCCACTAACCAGGTTCCTTGGAACCAATATCGACTATCATTAATTTTAGTTTATATTCATTCATGACACCTCAGTCCAAGTTGTTTTATATATTACATGCCATATCTTAGCATTGAAAGTTTCCATTGGGCCAAACTGATACTCTTGAATCACGTACCTTTAAACCAATTTCGTCTATCATTAACTTTACGATATATTTATTCATGACACATCATTCCAAATTGTTTGATATATTACATGCTGTATCTCAGCACTGAAAATTTACAATGAACCATAATGGTTCCCTAAACCAGGTGCGTTTGAGCCAATTTCGAATATAATTAATTTTATGTTAGATTCGTTCATGACACGTCATTTCAAGTTGTTTGATATATTACATGCCAAATCTGAGCTTTGAAAGTTTCCCCTGAACCATACTGGTTCCATGAAACCACATACCATTGAACCTATTTCGACTATCATTAATTTTACGTTAATATTCAACCATGACATGTTATTTCAAGTTGTTTGATATAATACATGCCAAATCTTAGCACTGAAAGTTTCCAGTGGATCATAATGGTACCAATAAACCACATACCCTGAACCAGTTCTGACCATCAAGGAAGACCATCACGTGTCTTCACTGAATTCACAAGCCTTTTCTCTGCTTTAGCAATGGAATGCTAAAGAGAGAACAGCATTTGGCAGTTCACAGGCCATTTATACATGGAATTGTATAGTGAAAAACGTGGTCCCATATATTATTTGTGACCTTTTGAACCGGAAGTAGTTCACCGATTTTTTCCACTAACGAACTCAGTCTTTCGTTTTCCCTAAGTTGTCTAATGGCGAAAACGGAAGTCGAAAATTCGGAAGCGTTCAAATGCTAGAGCACCAACAGACAGACAGACGGACGGACATTGTGAAAACATAAGTACCTATCAGTCCTAATAAATTTAAGATGTCCCCAAGGTTGGTAGAGGCGAGGAGCTAGATACTTCTCGTCCGTGGTTCGAATCCAAGTCGCGGAATTTTTCACCTTAATGTCCCAGTACATCAAAATCCTTAGGATTCATAATAAGAGATCTAGCAAGCTATGCTATACATGGTAACGAAAGATCAGACGAAAAATGCCATGTGGCTTAATTCTTTAAAGAATTCTTTTTAGAAAATATCTTTATTAAATTTCTTTTAATAAAATTGGTAGAGACCTTACAACACAATAAAGGGAGAACAGAGTTGCCGACTAGTTTCGCCATTTATTCCCGGCTTTATCAAGGACTAGCAAAGGTACCCGGCGTTGCCCGGGATAATTACACATGGATGTAAACAGAACAATCTCAAAAAATTAAATTAAATTTTGCAATATCTTAAAAATAAACACATGAAAATGCTTAGAATTAATACAGTAAAAATTCTTAATGAAAATTCGAAAAAAATCTTTTTAAAGGCTCACAATGGATGGACCGCTCCAATAATTTCTTACTCAGGTAATCTTACTTCAGATGTACACTTGATGTTGTTGCAATTTCCACTCTTCTCTCGTTGTGTTGAAGCAAAATTTGGCCTTTCGTCACTTTGGGTAGTCTAGCGGTCGCCAATTCTTCTATTTAGTTGCTTCCCATTTGCTCAATACAGCACGGAGCTAAAGGTTTGCTTTCTCTGTCGTCTTTCCACTCTTTCTCAATAGTCTGCTAACTCTTCATTATCTCCAGCTACTGAACATTTTTAAAGATTTTCAAGAAATTGTTAAGTACTAAGAACTCTCTTTTCTAAGAAAAACCTGAATAACAGGAATTCTATGTATTGTTACAAATTGAAACTTATCCATATTGCATCATCATTTTATGTTCATTGTCATAATTCTTGGAAAGGATTGCTTTATCATTGCATCATCATTTTGAGCTCATTGTTATTGGTGAATTGCGTGTTGAAACCATTGTTGATACCTATTGTTGCACAAACTTTTATTTGCATTGTTGGTCATGAGATATATATTGTTGGTCCGTGCAGAGTGTTTGTGAATTGCGTGTTGATACCATTGTTGCAAAAACTTTGTCTTGCATTGTTGGTCATGCGATATTTCTCATTAATATGCCCTGCCATAACCATGAATATCGATTTTTTATCAATAATTATTATTTTTTCGAAATCTGAAGTAGACAGTGACCTTCCTCATGCTTTGAAGGTCATGTATGCGAAATTTCATCAAGATCGGAATAAAACTGTAGATTTGTATAAAAAACGTACACACAGACCCACCCACAGACCCACAAACATCCTTCTTTATATACAGGGTGTAACTAAAGATGTGTTACAAACTTTGGGGAATGATAGAACTGGTCAAAATAAGCATTTTTTGTTCTATGAACATTGGTCCACAACTGCATCGTTTAAGAGTTATAGCCACTGTTCAAAATGACGTCTTCAGCATCAATGCAGGCTTATGACACACCCCTTTCTGAATTATGGTATGGTCATGTAAATTTTTAAAGTAACATGAC
>JAHWFO010037919.1:1799576-1815006 GCA_023313115.1 Rhysida immarginata | reverse complement strand
ATTAGGGCACGTGCTAGTAAACCAATAACCATTATCATTATTTTCTCATGATATTCACTCATTACATGTTGTTACGAGAGGTTTGATATATTACATGCCATGTTTTAGAATTGAAATTTCCAATGTTACCATATGGTTTCATAGGGCACCATTAGGGCACGTGCTAGTAAACCAATAATCATTATCATTATTTTCTCGTGATATTCACTCATGGCACCTTGTTACGAATCGTTTGATATATTACATGCCATATCTTAGCATTGAAAGTTCCAATGGTACCATATGGTTTCATAGGGCACCATTAGGGCACTTGCTACTAAACAAAAACATTTATCATTATTTTCTCATGATATTCACTCATTACATGTTGTTACGAGTCGTTTGATATATTACATGCCATATCTTAGCATTGAAAGTTCCAATGGTTTCATAGGGCACCATTAGGGCACGTGCTACTAAACCAATAACAATTATCACTATTTTCTCATGATATTCACTCATTACATGTTGTTACGAGTCGTTTGATATATTACATGCCATGTTTTAGAATTGAAAGTTCCAATGGTACCATATCATGACATAGGGCACCATTAGGGCACGTGCTACTAAACTGTTAACCATTATCATTATTTTCTCGTGATAGTCACTTATGGCACGTTGTTACGAGTCGTTTGATATATTACATACCATATCTTAGCATTGAAAGTTCCAAGGTTACCATATGGTATCATAGGGCACCATTAGGGCACGTGCTACTAAACCAATAACTATTGTCATTATTTACACGTGATATTCACTCATGTCACGTTATTACGAGTCGTTTGATCTATTACATGCCATATCTTAGCATTGAAAGTTCCAATGGTACCATATGGTTTCATAGGGCACCATTAGGGCACTTGCTACTAAATCAATAACTATGATCATTATTTATACGTGATATTCACTCATGGCACGTTATTACGAGTCGTTTGATATATTATATGCCATATCTTAGCATTGAAAGTTCCAATGGTACCACTTGGTACCATTAAAACACGTACTACTAAACAATTCAGACATCACTATATACCGTTATATTCAGTCATGAGACATCCTTGCACGTACACGTGCCATTAGACCGACACTTGCTATCACTAGTTACTCTTTTATATTCGTTCATGATATGTTGTGACAATTTGTTTGATATATTACATGCCATATCTTGTTATAGGAAATGTTTAAGAGGGTATCATAATGGTACTATTAAAGCACGTGCTATTAGAGCACGTACTTATTCCTGCTATCTCACGTTCGTACTTCTGCGTACTCTGTGCCCATTTTAATGGATTGGTGAAAACAGACTGTGATAAAGTTAATTCGTTTTCAAGTTATCGTAATAAATGCTAAGCTCCCTAGGAATAAAAAAATTCTCTTGATTTAGGGACCGAACTGCCCTTTTAATAATCGTCAAACACGTGCATCCTGCACGCACACCATCTCATTAACGTTTAGAGCACGCGCAGAACTGAACCCATGTTCTCAACACGCGTTTTACCAAATGCGAGGATAATTCGTTTCTTCCAGCAATTCAAGACATGATTGAATGAATTGTGAGATTGCAATACATGCAACGCAATGAATTGTGGGATTGTCTACAGACGGACGGACGGACGGACAGCTGGACAAACTGATCACATAAGCACATTTTTATATATAGAAAATGTGCTAAAAACGGAGTTCGAGGCATGCGGGGGTATCACCTAGGTTATTTGGTAGCACAGTAGATTCAAACATTCCATAAAAATACATTTTGACCATATTCTTTGTGAATGTGAATATTTTGGAAGATGCTGATAATGCAATAACTGCACGTTCGTTATCAGGAATTATTAATAATTAGCATAAAATGATGATGCAGTGACAGGACATACATAAGGCAGCGTCTATTGAGGAAGCAGAGAAATCACATGTGTCTCTCTTGAGCTCCCTATCAAACGTCAGACGACTGGCAAAATTTTTGTGTCTGGATAGGAAAGAGAAAGAACGAGTATTGGTCAGAGAAACTCTGCAGCTAAAAGAGAAAAGGGTATACGGGCATTGGAAACATCTGAACGACAGAGGTTTCGAATAGAGCAAGAGGGTATACGAGCTTCTACATCAAGGGCAAGAATAAGTTGGGTCCAAAGTTTACAGTGATGTTCCCCGTGGCCATTGTTATAATCTGAGGCAAGTCAAGAAGAGTATAAATAAAGTCCCGGTATATCACCTAGAATTCCTGTTTTTCGGATTTTTCGTAGAATGGATAGTCTCTTCGCTCGGTGTTGTTTTGATTGAGTTATTATTTAACCAATCTGGAGTTATAATTTAACTTTTTGAGATTGTTCTGTTTACCTACATGTGTAATTATCCCGGGCAACGCCGGATCCTCTGCTAGTAATTTAATAAACATACAATACGGTTCTACGCTTTATAATAAAAAAAAATGAGTGTTAAGGTAAGTTTTAAAAACGGGTGAAAAAATTTGAACAAAATTGTTTTGTTCAATAAGAGAAAATTTAATTTAAATATCTGAACTGTAAAAAATTCGTTTACAAATGGTGAAAAATTAAAAAAAAAAATGCATTTATCCGTGCTTTAGACTCTGCATGTCCTTTCTGTCTGTTTTCTCGCTCTTCTGGTATAACTTGCAACCTCTGTTGCTCTTCTTTACACGTCTTTTGGAACGTGCATTTTTGAAATCTAAGCCTTTTTTGGAGGCATATCACTGCAAGCAATATTAATGAAGCTCCAATTTTATAATCCTTTCAAAAGGAAAAAATTCACAATATAAGATAACTCACCTTTAAAACATTAAAAAATGAAGATACCAGTAAAATTAGCAATAGGGAACTTGCATAAAACCCTGCGCTGCCTGGTGGCAAAAACTGAATTACCATTTTCCCAATGCAGTCTGGGAAGTAGTTTTAAGTTAAACAACGTTAAATCGGAAGTTTTGAAATTGTTATTTTGCAAAAATAAGAAGACCTGGTGGTACTTTTTTTTCCATTGTTTTCATTACAAACACGTATCACATGGCTGAAAACCATGTGCTTGTTAAAGCTACTTTCCTGAATTCAAGCTTATATTCGCCAACAGAGGGCGCCATCATAATGATGCAAGTCCAGTATTCTTTTGGCAATAATAATTTTCATAAAAATTCTCTTTCCACGCTTTATTGCTTTATTTCGAACAATTTTCTTAAAACTTCTCTTTCCATACTTTGTTGCTGTATTTCCAACTGCAGTATAGTTACTGTGGTAACGTTTATACCAACGAGATAAAATACATATAGTGGCTGTACAGCCGCCATATTTGAAACCAATTGAAAGTCCGTCCGCCATTTTTTCTTTAGTATAATCGGCGTGGCAGACCTATAACTAAAGCATGGTTTCCTATGGGCGTAGTAGAGGAGCCCATGACTAAAGGAGCGATTTTCAAACCTCGGGTGTTCCGCAAAATATTTTTATTGACAGAAAATCAAATTAAAACCTTTTAAGAAATATAAGAATCTTTTTATTTCAAATTATAATAAATTTTATTTTGCTTGTGGTAATAACAAAATCCTAAAAGTTTGATAATTTAAGTCTGCCGCGGAAGTCTGACTCAAGTGCATTGTGAAAGGAACCAAGGAACACTAAATTAAAGGATTGTGTGTGAGAAATATTTTTTAAGTGTACAATTAACACTTCATATTTTGACGAATTTATTTTTTTATTTTTTATTTTTTTAATAGAATCAGCCTTTTGACCCTTATATATAACGAGCCTTATATACATTTGCCTGATAATTTTCAAAAGACTTTGATTTACACAAGTGCTTCATTCTACATATATCACTGTATCCTGCAGGTAAAAATACTGACGCCGCGAAGACCAAATATGAGAAGACGGGGTGAAAAAATGATCATCATGCCCCGGGCGCAATTTACCATTGCCTGCGGTTTATTTTAGCAATTTAAATTTCCATGATAGGCTTTGCCTAATTGAGGAACCCTACATTACGAAATAAATACGAAAGAAATGAAGGGTATACGAAATGCCTACATTAATATAACTAATTTGCAATCTGAAATAAATATTGTTTTATCGCTTCGATTAGTACAGTTGTACGCTGAACAAACTGCAGGCATGTTCACGTTCTATTATAAAAGAAAAAGAAAAAAATCCTTTACAATACTCAAATAAAACGACAACTTTTTGTCACTAGAAACCCAGGTAAAGCTATCTGATCCAACACGTAACTGACTTCGCTGTACTAAAGAAAATATGGCGACCGAGTTTGCTGCTAGTCGCCGCGAGTATCCAATGGGACAGCCTCTCTATGTATTCTATCTCGTTGGTTTATACGCTTAATCACAATCACCACACGTAAAAATAAACCCACTGGCAAACAAACATGACATCACAAACTGCATCACGAAACCAAAATTCCATAAGATGAAGGAAAAATGAATTTAATTTTAAAATTTTTTGTAGAAAAAACCCGCAATTGGGATAAAAAAAAAACCCTATCGCCCCCTACACGGCCAGAAGTATCCATAACAAAGGTGGTTCTGGGGTGTCTTGCAGAACGGAGTGTATAAAGAGACAGACAGACAGAGCTTGGATTTTAGTAATAGTGGATATGTGTTTCTTGTATATATTTTTGGCTGAAAATAACACGCACCATTTTCCAAAAAATCCGCATTTTAGCTTTTTACGTATCTATATTGTAGCACATACAGGGTGATTCAGAAAGGTAGGTCAAGAATGAAATACCATGTACAGTTTGTAGCGGGGAACAATATTTTTCCTATAAACATGGGTCCAGAAATGCATCCTTACAGAGATAATGCAACTTGTACGAGGTAGAAATGGATATGCGTTACCCGGACATTAATGGTAGGGTCCATGTAAATTAGGATCTAAACATATCAATTGTTCGTGTTCTCTCCTTTAAAAGAGAGGAAACGAAATACGTAACTCCATTGTCGTACAATGGATCGCTTGACTAATGCGGAGCTGGCGGACATGCATCTCGTCTACGGCGAGGCTCAGGGTAATGCTACAGAAGCAGAAAGGATTTACCAATAGCGGAAAAATATCAGTGATTCTCCGGACATCTTCAGCAGAGTTCGCGCGAATCTCGTCCGCAGACTAAACACCTGCATCGAGGCTCAGGGTCGGCATTTTGAACACTTACTGTAATGTCATTCCTACCTCGTACGAGTTGCATTATCTCTGTAAGGATGCATTTCCGGACCCATGTTTATAGAAAAAATATTGTTCTTCGCTACAAACTGTACATGATATTTCATTCTTGGCCTACCTTTCTGAATCACCCTGTATAGAAGCACTTTGCGACCAGTTCCTCATTCTGAAGATCTTCCTACACCTACAGCTCCAGATAAATATACTGTTGATTCAGAGGAAGACACCTCCGATGACCCAAACAATCAAGATCCTGACTTTCAACCATCTACATCTACGACATATTCACATCATGAAATCACACAGGCAGAGTTTAACGATGGAATGGAAGTATGCTACCTGAATACTTGTCTGTTATCAGAGACACACCAACAGATGCCTACAAGAGGAAACGGACAAAAAAAATCATTTTAGTGTTTGTGTTTTTTATAATCAAGCCTGTGTTACATTTCTCTGAGAAGTGGGTCTCCTACAAAAACGGTACGCAATGGACCATTTTGGTTTTGATATATGAATCAAGTATCTTTTGTTAATAGAGAATCGCATAGTTTCATGTAAAGGACAGAATAAAATTTCAAATTTTTGTTGTATAGTGAATTTATGAATCATACATGCAGAACTTATAGCTTTATTCAGTTCATATTCAGTAAAGCGTGGTTCCCACATGCGTAAAACAACGGCTGAAACCACAAAGCAGAAATTTTTTTGACATCACTTTCTGCTTTCGTCTTTCTACCCGACAGAAAATTCTCCTATTTCTGTAGACTATGACTCAATGTATCTCGAAAAAAAATCAGGAGTTTTCTGTCGGGCAGAAAGACGAAAGCAGGAAGTGACGTTAGAAAACTTTTTTGCTTTGTGGTTTCTGCCATTGTTTTTACGCTTGTGGAAACCAAGCTTAACAGAATTATAGAAACTTATTTGGGAACTTGGGATCTTCCTGGTGTAACCATGGGGATTTCAATACCCTCTTGGGGACACATCACTGTTTACCTCGCTAATTTTGTCGCTTTCCTTCAAAACTCTTTTCATATATTGCTTGTCGACTTTCTGTTTGCAGCCGCTGTATTCTGAACTTCATTTAGCTCTTCTTTTTTGTTTGTATCTTACTTTTCTATTTCAGAAATTTAACTGATTCAAACTATCCATAATGGTCAATAATGATTCTATGCATATATCATCTAAAATTAGTAATATGATCTAATCTTTGCTGAATTGTTTCGGTATACCACTATCGTCATGCTGACGCGTTTCGGTATACCACCATCGTCACGGGCATAAAACTGCAGAGAAGCTTCTACAATCGACGTATTTATAACACAACAGGCGGAATGGTCCACACGATTATTATCTTCATTCGTTCTAGAAACAGGCACAAATACCCATACCCACAGTGAATTATGAACTTGGGGGATTGGTGTATTAAATATTTTCCTACTTCATTGTCTTGCTTCAAAAGAATCTCGCATGGAAAATTCAAAGGAAACAAGATAAGTTAAGAAGATCACCTTACACATCAGAACTGAATTTTGTATTGGATGGAATGCCATGTATTTGGTTTGTTAAATAGAAAATAATCAAAATGGAGTTAATACAATTGGTATTAAAATTTAATTTAAATAATTTTCAAATTTTTGTGTATCATAATTTTATATTAAAGATTTAGTTTAAATATTTTTTGTGTTGAGGATCTTATTCCATTTTTTAAATTAATAGAAAATTATAACTATCAAAGTATAATTGAACTATGCTTAAAGACCGGCTTTAAGAACAGTATCGCTTTCGAATGGCGATAATTCCAAAACGGATGGGTTTTTTTTTAATTTATCCAGTTGCGCAGAAAGTAGGAGGAGGAGAATTTAGGAGAGTGGAATAAAGAAACAAGCAGCAGTCAAAACGGTTTGTAATCAAGCAAAACAGACAGTTTGACCGGCATCGTCGTTTTGCTTCGCTCGCTCGAACGAATCTTCACGGGCGGAGACAGCGAAAATGCAGGGTAATTAAACGCCGGGTGGCAACAGATTCACGTCTCCGACTCCAACACATTGCCCCCCCTCCCCCCTCGTTCTTTTACCCTCTCTGCTACCGTCTGTCGAATGTGACCATAGCTAAGAAGGCGTGGGGAAGAGAGGGGATGTAGATGATTTCTGGGCAGCTGTGGTTGGTGACGTCAGTCAATTTGGAATGCGTTGGAGTGTCAAACACACTGGTCTCTCTCTTTTTCTCTCTCTCTCTCTCCCTCTCTCTCCCTCTCTCTTGCTTACTTTGTAGGTCCCACATTCCCAAACCCACGCACACGTCTTTCCTCTTTTACCCTCGGTTTATCATTGGAAACAAGCCATGGCATGGCAGGTGGATTTTATAGGGAGCTGTTAGCGTCGGTCACTCTTTTGGAAATTGCAATCGCTGCTACCGCCATATGTGGTTGCTGGTTATTGGGGAAAAAGGGTTATAATAGTTTTAACTTTATTATTATTATGATTATTCTTTTCCATTTTCCCCCTATATGTGTCTGTGTATGCCTTTCTTGTTCCACTTTCTTCCGACCTACTCTCTTTTTTTTGGGAGAATTCGGAAGATTCTCCAAACGCCAGCTTTTTCTAATCTTTGCCAAATGTCTTTAATGACAGAAAAGGGTGGGAGTGTTGCCGTTTTATTTCCAATGCACGTGTCAAGGGGAGTCTTTTATTTCTCCTCGATGCGGTCGATCGCTAGCTTTATAGACGAGGAGGAGTTGGGCAAAATATGGACGAGTTTATGGAGTTATTACATCCGTTTGTTGCATATTCAAAGTATTTATTCCTTATGGGGGTGTGAACTCTTTTCCCCACTCCAATTCCCATAATGTTTTCTAAGGATCCTCTAAAGGGCGCAGGAGTTGTTTCAATCATTAATGAAAATGGGAAAGTCGATATCATTATCTTATTTTAAATTTAAAAAAAGCCATTCAGGGTAAAATGTTGCATATGCAAGAAAAGTGTTTTAAAGGCCCTGCCCCTTATATAATTCAATCAGCAATATGAGCATTTCATACATTAAAGATTATGCTGGATATAGGGAAATTGCGAATTTCGAATATATTCTCAAATTAGGAATGAATTAATTTTTTATTTAAATCAGTCATATTATTTATAAAATTCGTATAGTTTAATTTAATTTAATTTAATTTAATTTAATTAAGTGAAACCAATAATAATTACGAATGTCCCGTAACCATCATAGAGGAGAAATAGATCGAGAACGCATTCATCTGAGCAGTGAGCGATTTCAGAAGCCAACATCGAGGCGACTGGGGACGAGAGCGAGGCGGCGCGTCTACAATAAAAGACCGTGTAGAAATATAATTTTCTATTAGAGCAGTGGTTCCCAATCTGAGGATCGTCAAACCTTTATTGGAGGAATGGGGTCGCCGAGTTTATTTTTATTTTAATTTATTTTATAGGATATTTTAAAATACCTGTACCACCCTGTTAATATACCTTTTATTTTTTTTCAAACGAGAGATAGGGATTAACGAATTACTTCAATTCTAGAAAAAAGGGTCGCATTTCTAAAAAAGTTGGGCACCACTGTATTATACTTCATCCAGCCTTTTTGCGCGAAATATGATGGGCGATTCAATTGTTGGACAATGTTACAACAAAAATTAAACAATACATAACAATTGTAATGTCCATCACATTTTGCGCAAACTAAGGCTGGATGGACTATAGAGAGGCCGTTGTTGCGAGGAGTAGCATAAAGAGAACGTGAGGTCTTTGCGCGCATATTTTTCCTCTATGGTAACTCCTAGAAATTAGCGTGAACTTTCTTTGATCACCGAGAGATGGCACTGCTTGGATAAATATATCTTCTCTCTTAAATCAAACAATTAGAACAGTTTTTAACAGTTCGTTCCGATTTACCTGCGAACCGGGCAGTGCACTTTTTGTTTCATCATGACCTTGCTATATTGACTGTACATACCACTGGAAGTGAGTGACGTTCGATTTTAGTGCATGGAAATAAATTTTCTTTTGGACCCGTGATTTTTTCACGGGAGAAATACTAGTTAATGTGTGTATGGCTGTGTATATTCGCGATAATCTTTATAACCGCGAAACAAATGGGCGTCAAACATTTCAAAATGCTCTAACATAGTCTGGGAAAGGTTTTTCACTACTTTGCCATGGTTTTCCGCGGTTGCAAGGGTTTTATGAGTGAAAAGCGACTGGATCTGATGGTCCTAAGCTCGAATCAAGACGCAGTTGATTTAATTTTTTTTTTTTTCATTTATATCATTTTTAGTTATTATCGACACTTGATATGAAATTACGTGTTATATTTATTTCGTTTAATTTTGTTTTTTTTTCCTCCCTCTAAACTTGCGTATTCGTCGAGTTATCTAAAATTATTGTTAAATTTTTGTTTAGCCATAATTTAAGGAAAAGATAATTTTTGTAATAAGTATCTCATTGTCGCAAAAATAAATTTAACAAGAAAGTTTTTACCGCCAAAGCGGATAAAGGGAGCACATTTTCGTGTTATAGCATCATACATGGATATATAGAATTAACCAAATTTTAAAACATCTTAGAGAAAATATATAAAAATGAAAACTAAATTGTAAATTACTATTTAAGTAAACTGATTTTTAGAAAGAATTTAAAGGAATAAATTGAAAAATTGAAAGGTTAAATGGAGAGTGAAGTTATTCTTTTTGTATTTGAACAAATAAAAGTTTTTTAAATTTTTGGCATTCCCACATAATGTTAAATTAAGTGAGACTCAATTGCTGAAGTGTTATGTGTAAGCATCTATTAGTTTTTCATATTCAATTACTAGTCTTTCATACTATTTGTATCAAGCCAATTCCATGGCTTGCTTCAGCGTTTACCTCGCCGTCAGAAACAACTCATGTCCCTTAAGGGGCTCTTTCTTCTTTGGGAAGTGGTGAAAGTCGCAATGTGCAAAGTCTTTCATTTTTGAACTGCAATTTTTCATCTTTGAACTGTAGGCGCTGCAACGCCTCTGGTGTGTGGTGACTCGTGTGCGGGCGGACGTTATCGTACTCCAGAAGAGGGTTCAAAGTTGCCATTCAATCCTGGTGTCGACAACAACTCCGGAATTCCTCTCCGACGGGCTCACCCAACTAGTCATGCATTGACGCAATGCGTGGAAAGGGATGGGGACTATGTCGAAAAGTGAATAGTGCATTACATAGAAGACAAATGTGAGTATAAGATACAAAAAGAATTTTGAAAATCGGTTAACAAATAAAAAAGTTACAGCCATGGAGACCTTATTTATCAATCGCCCCTCGTATATCGCAGTAATTAGTTTTAGATACTATTAAGCTTAACAGAAATATGCTCTTGATACAAAAACTATGGATAACAATAGGTCTAACAACTCGTAAGAAATTGGTTAATATACAGGGTGTTTATAAAGTCACTATACATTTTGGTGAAATCATTAACGAATTTCATTTATTTGCACACCCAAACACACCCAAAGTGAATGTGTGGATGGGAGTTACACAGTCAAAGGTCTATGGGCCCTTCATGTTTGCCGAGGGGACTATCAATGGTACCGTGTACATCGACATGTTGGAGCAATTCCTGGAGCCACTATTGCGAGATGAAGGATTTAGGATACCGTTGTGTTCCAAGAGGATGGGGATACCATCCCATTTGGCCAACATCGCTCGGGACTAACTGAATCACGCATTCCCAGGCAGATGATTTGTCAGGGCTCGCCAGACCTCAGATTTGATCCCCATGGATTTCTTTGCGTGGGGTTTTATCAAGTCCAAGGTGTACCAGGTCAGGATTACGCACCATTGCACAGCTGAAACAACGGATTACAACCGCGGTGGAGGACATTATACCGCAGTGTTGCGCAATGTTTTCCGGGCCACGGTGGAACGCTGGGAGCTGTGCCGGGATGTGCAAGGGGGACACATTGAAATTTACTAAGAATGTATCCTGGTATGATATCTGGTTGATGCATACTGCAATTGCTGCGATAAAACGGAGTTTTCACCAAAATGTATAGTGACTTTATAATCACCCTGTATTACAAGCTATATTTTAGCATTGAAAGTTCTACAGTTCCATATGGTACCATTAGGACACGTGCTACTAAACGAATTCCCACTATCATTATTTACTCGTTATATTCACTCATGACACGTTGTTACGATTGTTTTATACACTATATGATCACAAATATCCGGACACATGCACGTTTGCGCTCTAGCCACGATTTCATGGAAATCAATAGGGCGTTGCACATCCCTTTGCCCGAATCACAGCTTCCACCCTTCGGGGAAGACTTTCCACCAAATGTTGGTAGGTACTTTCCGGAATGTTCCTCCATTCCTCCCGAAGAGCGAGAATCAGTTCAGGTACAGAAGTTGGCGGATGTGATCTGGCCCGCAAGCGTCTTTCCAATTCATCCCACAGACTCTCTATAGGATTGAGGTCGGGACTTTGTGCCGGCCAACCCATTTCTTCGATCCCTGAGTCCGCAAACCACTGCTGTACACGCCTCGCTTTGTGGCACGGAGCATTGTCGTGTTGGTAGAGAAATGGCCCGTTTCCGAAAAATTGCCACAACGTTGGAAGTGCACAGTTGTCCAAAACATTCAGATAACGGTCGGAGTTCACGATTCCTTGCACAGGAACGAGCTGGCCCAGTCCGTACCATGAAAATGAGCCCCACACCATGACTCCTCCTCCTCCGAACTTGACTGTGGGCTCTGTGCACTCAGGTAAGAAGCGTTCTCCAGGTATGCGCCAAACCCAAACTCGTCCATCGGATTGCCAGAGTGTGTAGCGAGATTCGTCTGTCCACATTACACGTTTCCATTGGTCCATTGTCCAGTTTCTGTGGGCTTTGCACCACTCCAGACGTCGCTTGGCGTTGACCCTGCTGATGTGGGGCTTGTGGGCAGCAGCACGGCCATGGAATCCCATCGTGTGCAGTTCCCGACGAATTGTCATGGTACTGGCATCGTTTACAGAGGCGTTTCGAAACTCTGTGGCAATTTTTTCCGCCGAGGACTTCCGGTTGCTGCGGGTGACACGACGAAGCACTCGACGGTCTCTGTCCGTTAGTTTCTTGGGTCTACCGGTTCGTTGTTGAACTGTTGTTGATCCCCGGGTCTTCCATTTCATAATGACATCGCCTACTGTTGACTTGGGTATCTGAAGAAGGCTGGAAATGTCACGCACGGACTTGCCGCATATGTGACATCCAACGATGGTTCCACGTTGGAACTCACTGAGCTCTGCCGAACGACCCATTCTTGCCAATGTCCAAGCAGAGTTGTGTCTGAAGGTGTGGGAAGCTATTTAAATGATGTGCAAGTCATTATCATGTGACATTGGGCCAATCGATGATCTGTGAGGGGTGTCCGGATATTTTTGATCATATAGTGTATATTACATGCCATATCTTAGCACTGAAAGTTCCAATGGTACCATATTGGAAATGGAAGCTTAAAAATAGTACATTAAAACACGTACTACTAAACAATTTACACAATCATTACTTACGCGTTATATTCATTCATGAGACATCCTTGCGCGTACACCCGCCATTAGACCAATATCTGCTATTACTACTTATCCTTGTATATTCGTTCATGACACATCGTGATGATTTGTTTGATATATTACATGGCATATCTGGTTATAGGAAATTTTTAAGGGGTCGCTGATGTCACCTGCTGCCGCGACAACACGAGCCGCGAATTCTTCTTCGGTATCTACGGGTTCGGATTACACCATTGATTTTATGCTTCCCCATAAAAAAAAATCCATCGGTGTGAGATCTGGCGATCTCGGTGGCCAAGCAATTGATCCGCCACGACCAATCCAACGGCCAAGATATGTCTCATTTAGGTAATCTCTAACTGCTCTTGTGTTATTACAGTAGATTGCTTGTGTTAATTGTTAAAAATAAAATAATCTAGGCCTACCAACGCACACTGCGTCCCGGTGTCATTTGATTGTTCAATGCAGTATTGTAAGTAAACGGAGCTGTGGGGACCCCATGTTCATATGACAAAAAATACTTCTAAGGACCTCTTCTATCATCTCCCAAAAAATCTGTACTCAATTCAAAAACACCCTGTATAGTGCGGCTAAGATGTCAGCAAATCTCCAAAGACGAAGGCGGCGGAATATCTCGGAACAGGTGGATGTGGTTCACCTTGTCGAATGCTTTTTCTTGGTCGAGGCTTAGCAGGGTCAGAGATTGTTGGCGGATTCTGGCTTCCTCCATAACACACTGGATCGTGATAAGGTTGTCGAACATCCTGCGTAATGGAATAGAGCAGGATTGTCCGGGGTCGAAGAACTCATCGGCGTACAATTTTAGCCTGTTTTGTAGAATGCCAGTGAAGACCTTATAATCCGTGTTGAGAAGGGTTATAGGCCTCCACTGGGTTACACGCACGGGAACTGAAGTCTTTGGGAGCAGGATGATGTTGCCCATGGTGAATTCCGACGTGGTGGAGGAGGGGTCTGCCAAGATGTAGTCGAAGACTCGCACAAGAAAAAGTCGAAAAAGATTCCGTGTTTGGATGCAGAGAAGGCATACGAAAGGCCTTCCATACCCGGGCTGGATTGAAGACGACCGCCCGCTGACATAATCTTCCTGGATTGAAGACCTTCAATGATGGGTCTTGTTATGAAGGCTTCAATGTCCTCTATAAATTTGGAAATGCCTCCACCCATTCCTTCGTGGCATCCGATGAAAAACTGGGTAGTCAAAGACGTTTAAGAAGTGGGTATGGAACGCTGACACGATGTCAGGGTCAGATTCCACGGTCCCATTGTCTGTCACTAAGGCGATGGCATAGCTTGGCGGTGGCTTTTATTTCAAAATAATTTGTAAAAATTCGAATAAATATTTTTATTAATATACAGGGTGTCCAAAAATCCTGGTAACATGGCAGATATCTCAAAGCTGCCAGATAGGCGAGATCTGATGAGTGTGGTTTATAGATAATAGGGGGGGTGGGGAATTCATTGCCGCACTCAAATTTGACTTTGACCCCCAAATTTAAGGTCATCCATTTGCTAACTCGAAAACTATTAAAAATAGAGAAAAATTTCCGATTGCTACCCTGTAGAACAACACCACATTAGTCTAAAAACAATTTTTAATCACACCCTTCCCCTTGAAAGATTTTGAGAAAATGGGCGAGAAAGAGTCACTCAAGGTCAAGTTGGGCTGGCCAGGTTGGCTGAGGTGTGCTTCACTGCAATTCATATGTATTAGAAACCTCAGCCAATCGGATGAGGGAACCCAAACGTTTTGCTGAAGACAACGGTTCGCCGGCTAACAAAACAGGTGTCCAGAAGCTCACTCATGAATACGTCTGCGGGGGCTCAGCTTCTTCGTTTCACAGGTGAGAATAAGTCAGGTCAACTACGTAAATGAAATTGAATAATAAACGTTAAATAGTCATCAACGTCGATAAACAGATGAAAGTGATATCGCATCACATATCCAGTCCATGGTTTAATGAAGCATCAGGACGGAGTACATTCAAAAGTGTCGGGCAATGCAATTTTCAATTCTTAACCGATAAAAAATGTCTACTAAAAGGAGGGTTGTCAATTAAAGCCAATAAGCATTCCGCTTTAATTCACAGTCAATATGCAATCCTACCTCTAGTTATCCAAGCCATTCATCCGTCCAGGGTATTCACTCTCTAAGGCCAGGCGCGCACTGAGGTGGTAAGCAAGTGGAGTGGGAGTGGCGTGGAAGTGGCGTGGGAGTGGAGTGGCAAGTGGAATTTTTAAACCAATGTAAACAAATGCGAGCGCGCACATCAAGGTGGAATGGCGGTGGTGAAGTGGAGTGGAAGTGGCGTGGCGCCAGTCTGGTGCCACTCGTCTCTGACATGTTTAATTTTCGAGTGGCATGCCACTTCGCTGCCACTTGGTAGTACACATTCGAGTAGGCAGAATGCGAAACAGCAGTGGTGCTATGAGAAATTTTTCTCTTTCTTTTGAAGCACAGGACATAGTATTTTAAGTAATTTGCAAAAAATAATAGTTATTAATTAAAAATAAAAAACAAATAAATAATAATTAACAAAATAATAAATAAATAATAAATAAAATCAAAATCAAAATAAAAAGCTGACGTTTCGGATAGAGACTATCCTTTATCAAAGCAAAAAGGATAATTCTCTAAAGGCAATTAGAATATTAGAGAAT
>JAHWFO010037919.1:1702079-1799176 GCA_023313115.1 Rhysida immarginata | reverse complement strand
GCTTTGATAAAGGATAGTCTCTATCCGAAACGTCAGCTTTTTATTTTGATTTTGATTTTATTTATTATTTATTTATTATTTTGTTAATTATTATTTATTTATTTTTTATTTTTAATTAATACCTATTATTTATTGTATTCCAGGGTTTTTGTATGTCGTCCTTCTCTCATATATATCTGTTCAAGTAATTTACAAAATGTTACTTTCTTCATTCGGAAAAAAGATTGAATTTATCGTCGTTTAAATTTAAATCATGTCTATATACGTTGTATATTCCATATTTTTTTTTCCAAAGAGGGTGAATCCAAGGACACTTGTTTCCTGCGATGATTTTGTGTATTAAAATTAGCAAGTTGGACAAATAACAGAGCATCTTCATCTTCTGAGGACGACATACCAAGTGGCAAGTCGGTGACACTTGCCAATTCAGTGCACGTTAAACCACTTCGACACCACTTTGCCACCACTCCACTCCCACGCCACGCACCACTTCTTGACCACGCCATTGCCACGCCACTCCCACACCACCTCAGTGCGCGCCTTACCTTAGGTGGCAAGCGGTCCAAAATCCCGAAAAGTTGGCCAAAATTTAAAAAAGTACTTGATTTACACGAAAGCTGGTATATTAGGGTTTTAGAGGTCGCTGATTACGAATCTGAGATACAAATAACTGAAAACTGCATAGCAGAACCAAAATAGCAAACTTGAATGCCAAAAAATGTCTAAACGAAGCGAAGTCTACTAACGAGTCTCGCTCCTGTCCTTGCTCAAGCGAAGGATATCGAAAGAGTGCCTTCTTTCCCTTGAGTAGACCCTTTGTTTATGGTTAAAAGCATTATGTTTATTAAAAAAGATCTTTTCAAGCGTATCGATATGCTTTTTGTCTGTTGAGGTGTGAGCCGACATACAGTGCGGTCCAGAATCGTTAATTACTTATATAAACACACTTGCCACGAGCGTCACGAGACGCACTCACCGATGATCTCGCCCTCGGATGCTTGAGAACAACCAGATATTTCTATTTCTTTTAACGTCAAAATTCATATCTTTAACGAGAATTGTTCAACGTTCTAAACAAAACCCATTCTATACTTTAAGTTTGGGTACCAGAAAATATATACACAATTTGATAGTAAATGCTTTTGCCGTTTAGGAGATTGTTAAAGGCACACAAACAGACAAACAAACAAATAAACAAATGTGAAATATATATATCATTCACATCTGTGTGTGTATTACGAATAATATTAATATGACCCTATTCAAAGTAAGAGATTTCGGACAGAATATCTATCCATACACTACAATTCGATCTGTTTATAATGCTTCACAAGCGATCGATGCTGAAATAAATAGTGCGAAAGGCTACAAAAATCTATTGCAAAGCCAAAATGGCACATAAAGGCAGCAAAAGTTTTAACGATTCGAAAGAGAAAAGTGTAATCTAAGATATGCTATTAATTAGAACTTGGAATAAGCTGGAATGCTATTTGGCTATTTGGCTACTTGAAAATTTAATTCTTTCGAAACATATCATATGTTAAAGACTTAAATTTAACTTAAAAAAAACTATACATGTAGCATTTAAAAAATATTGTTAGTATTTTTTCTATTGCACATACTTCCAGGAATAGAATCCACTGTGCAAAATTTAATTTGCAAGCTTCGTTTTTAAAATATACCACAAAACCAGACTAGTAAAATCTCCGTTACTTTGAATTGTCATGATTGTTTCGTAGGAAGGTCAACTTTGAACTGAATTGGAAACTGAAGTATAAAAAATATAAATCTGAGATTGCTAATATTCGATGAGCAATTTAGTTCCTTTCCGAAACACTAATAATATTTTAGAAAATTCGAAATTGATTATTTTGAATTTTGGCCAGCTTTTCGGGATTCTGGACCACTGTGCGACGTTCCAAAATGCCAAAATTTCAAGTCTTGATTCCAAAATTTCCAAGAATTATCCAAGGCTTTACAACGTACAGTCTGACACGAATAATCTTCTACTTCTTCGTTACCGTTAAAGCAGAACGCTTGGAATACAATTGATCTCCAAGCTATAACCAGGCTCAGTCACTTCTCAAAAATCATACGCACAGGAGGAGCGACCACGTTCCTTCCAGACAAGAGCCAAGACTAACTACTCTCTTCGCCGAGAAAAAAAAAATGCCAGACTGTTCTAAAGAAATAAATAAAATTTAAATATCTACTTATTGCGTGAAAATGACGAAACACATGATAACCCAGCTTCTCGCGATGACAGCCCATCGGTTCAGTAAAACAAGTTAAAAACAAGAAAGTCGATATAATTAAATAATCACGTAGGGAGAAATGTTAAACGCAATTCTGCCAATACTAAACAGTACAAATTAATGAAATACAAGCATAATAGGTACTTGTGAAAGGATGCATCTATCGCAATGCAAAGCTGCTGAAGACATATGGTGGACATCAGTGACTTTGGCTCTGAGGCCTGCGCCCGCCGCTTTACAAATCAGCAGGGGTTGTTTTCGTTTTTCGCCTGACGGGTGTCGTCAGCAAAATCCTCATTTAGCGTGGAATTTTTGAAGAGTTTCAGTATCTCTTGCAGCATAAAAAGGTGTTGGCGGCGTTTTTTGGCTTCGTTAATCCCAATCTTCCGGAAGAATCGCCGGATATTCGATTTCAGAAGTAGACACGAAGCAAGGATTAGAGGCAATCCTTGGAGATGGTGTTCCAGGAATTGAACGAAAGACCCCATGTAATTCTCGTTGTCTAGTAGAGACTCGTTCATGAATCAGTGAGGAAGTGGTTCTGTGTCGTTCCCTGGTGATGATGGAGGCGCTGGAGGCTTCCAGGACAACACAATGGCAATATGGTCCGAGAAGAAGCACGGGAAGACTTCCATAGTTCTAGGATTATCAGCAAATGTATTGTCAACTAGAAAAAGGTCTAATCGAGAGGAGATGTTGGGACCTTGGTGGAATGTGGTCCCAGGGTTGTTATTTCGTGGAGGGTATCTCCGTAAGTCAATTAATGCGTTTTACTGACACAGATGGTGTATGTGCCCAGATGAAAAGTTGTAGTTGTCATCTGGGCGACAGTTGAAGTCTCCAATGTGAGGGAAGAACACAGGAATAGTCCAAATTGTTAAAAAAATGTTTTTTCTCTACAATAAACATGGGGCATACAAGCTGAGCTGATACCAGATGTCGTGATACACTCTGAAATCGTAGTAGCATACATAATTCGTTGCCTGGATGGGTTCAGGACAGTGGTGGCTACTCCTTGGCCATCAGGGGAAGATGAGTTGATGAAAAACTGGCCATTAGGGTAGCGACTACCAAGATCATGGAGGTCGTGGCACGACTGCGTCGGAGCAACGTTTATTTCTTATAATAGCCATGTTGGGTCTAATACTGCTTCAAAATAAGATGAAAGAATAGGGTCCGGTTATAGCAATATTGTAAATGGATATTTTAACCTGGTTATAAATGCTTCTCACAATTTGTTTAGGGAAGAGGTTCCTTTTGGCAGTGTCATGGATAATGGATGTTTCTTCATTTCGGTTGCGTGATAGGGGTAAGTTAATACTAGGTGGAAGTAATATTTTAATGCGGCAACTGTGTGGTTAAATGAGTGGTTTAAGGTGTATCTGATTACATTAGCCGTTGTCGTGGATTTTCTGGAAATATTATAGCCATGAAATAAATGAAGTGGATAGCATAGTCCATTTCCATATTGCTACAACCGGACCCTAACTATTTTACTTTCATCTTATTTTACTTATAGCCCATCCGTGGGCACTACCTTGACGTGGTATTATGGCTTTTGGGACAAATTTGGATATCATCACTTATAATAAAAGTTATAAAAGAATTACATACACTTTGTGACTCATAGTAACAGTAATTCTATAATTAAATTGTTAGACGTATAAAATTATATAATACAAATGATTTAACCCCTTCTGTAGATTTCTCGGAGTTTCGTTGTCGTGTGGAGTTAGTTTACGATATGAGAGGGCATGTGTCAATCAGTTCTGACGAACTAAAAAATTTAACCATCCCACACATTTAGTCTCAAATAAATTTCAAAATGAAACATTATTTAACGCCAGACCTGATGCTTCTCTACTCCTCCGTAACGCTGTCTAAAACACCCCACCAAGCGTTACGTAATTTATGGACGACCCCTAAACCCCAAGTCAACAACAGAATATTCCTACAATTTAAATTACTCCTCCAACGATTTTACAATTAATTTCATCGATAGAATGTAGTAAAATTAATTTATCCAAAATATTACCTTGGTGCCCCAATTAATGCAAAATTTATTTCAAAATAATTTCCTCTACACACCCGTGCCAATAGTCCTGTCCCTACAAAGCAATGGGAAACACCGAGCTGATTTATGTAAATTTCACGAACTTTCTATCATATAAACACTCTTCTGCCGAATGCATATCAGAACGGTTCATTACATTGAATAATTACGATGGAATTGGGGCATGAGAGAAAACGGTGTTGCAGTAATCGCTCTTCACAAGTGCAACAAGTCAGCAAAGGAAATTTTCACTTTGCTTAAACCTCTGAAATTGACGCGTAATTTGTTTATCGTACCATCAAAAGACATAAAGCCATCTCGAGTGTGTATGACAAGGCGAGGTGCGGTTTTGCCCACACTTCAAGAACTCCGGCAGCCATTAAAACAGTGCATGAAAGAATTCGACGAAATTCCCTCCGCAAATAGAAAATCTTATCACGGGAGATGAAGATACCAAAAAGAACGATGGTTAGAATCATCATGCAAGAATTTGGGCTTGGCGCTTATCGAAGACAGACCGGTCGACACCTAATAGCTGCTTTACGTGACATCAGGACAACGGCTCGCGGATAGAGGACATCATCGAATCCTTTTTACGGACGAGAATATTTTTACCGTTGAAGAAAAGTTCAATAGGCAAAATGACTGCGTTTACGCTCGGAGCTCTCGAAAGCCCTCTAAGAAGATTCCGAAAGTGCAGAGAGGCTATCAGCCGGCGTCGGTGATGATTTGGTGGGGAGTGGGTTAAAACAGGATGACCAAATTGCATTTCTGTGAACAAGGCGTCAAAACGAAGATGTGAATTACCAAACGGACGTTTTTGAAAAAAAAATTGTTAAGCTCCTTAAGAATAGTTTTTTTTCCGGAAAGCAATGGGCTCTCATTTCAAGACTTAGCACACAAGGCCAAAACAACACAGAGTTGGCTTCATTAGAATTAACCCCTTTGAGTATCGCCTTTGAAGCATTTTGGGGGAGAAGGCTTGCTCAAAGTCCCACCACAATATCGAGAGCTTGAAGGCAGATCTTGTAGCTGCAGCGGCTTTCATACCCTTGGAGGTAGTGCGTGCTGCCATCGATGAGTGGCCGGACCGTTTGAAGCCCTGTGTACGTGCTAAAGTTGGCCATTTTGAATAGTTCTTGAGATGTACACAGGGTTCCCAAAGGTCGTTTACAAACTTTACTTGCTGGTCTGTTAGACCATAACGAACAAGTTTTACATAGGAAGTTGTGTCCGAAAACGTGATTAGCTACCGCTACAGGGCGATGTTCGCAGAATCCCCTGGCCTCACTCCCCCCCCCCTGGATTTCTTCCTGCGGGGATAAATGAAGTCCCTGATACGCGAGATACCCGTAACATCTGCCACTGATCTCGTTGCCAAAATCGTGGAAGCGGCGGCATTTGTCCGTGACACGACTGCACAATTTAAAATAGTCTGTGATTTCATGCGTCGACGTTGTGAAGCATTGCGATGGATGGACGGAATTTTGAACATTATCTGTAACCCTGATTCTTAAGTTTGTTTTTGTTAATAAAGTCTTGTAAACGTTTTTACTTGTCCCTTTTTTCCTTGTCCATGACGTTGCTGTAGCATCCATGGTTTGAGTTTCGGACATAACTTTCTATGTAAAACTTGTTCGTCATGTTCTGACAGATCAGCGCGTAATGTTTGTAAACAACCTTTTGGGATGCAGCGGTAAAGAATATTCTTCTCTTTTGTTGCAATGTACTCATCGAATAAATTCGTTGTTCCTTGGGACAGAAGATTCTTTGTACACATTTTCAATTACTAAATTTTTAACGTCAGTTCAAGGAGGAATATTCTTACAAGTACAAACGCACGTCCGCCTCAGTTGATTCAGAGTTTAAGGATAATTTTACTTTTCATTTGTAAATAAAAGTTTGGATAGTTGAGGTGAAATCGTTTTTGAATTTTAAGGGTATCTCCTCTCCGTCTATTTGCCTGGCCTCTATTCTTAAGATTGGAATTATTCAAGATGATTCGTCGATGGGCAAGCGGAAAGAATTAAGTTCGCTTCAGAAGACTCCATCGAAAATATTTAAGAGGCTTCCTCTAAAGAAAATCTTCCATAGAAATAATCGTTTTCAAAATTCCTTTAAAGAAAGAAAGGAACGTACACTAAATTTCATTTCAAATAGAATTTATTTGAGAAGCCAACTCTATTGTGGACACATGTACGTTACTGTAATAAAGTAAAAATAAACTCACGTTTGTAAAAATTGCAACACCATGAAGGAATCATCAACGAATTGTATTGGTACAATAAATGACTGGAGTTTCAAAGCAAAAAAACAATATTAAGTGTCCGAAATCAGGTGCTGCTATACTACGTGGCATGGAGTCAAACATATTTTGAATGTCTGCCTGGGGAAGAGCATTCCATACTATTTGTATGCGTGCCCATAGCTCATCTGTAGAACCTGTAGGACGAGGATCACGAGCGAGAAGCCGACCAACGAAATCCCACACAGATTCAATAGGCGACAAATCTGGCGAATAAACAGGCCAAGCAAGAAGCTGTATGTCTTCTGCTGAAAGAAGTCTTGAACATTCCTTGCATATGTGGGCGGGAACTATCCTGTTGAAAGATCGCTCCAGGAATACTTGAAGGAAAGGAAAGAGTTCGGGCTCCAACACTTCACTGATGTACCGATTGCTGTTAAGATTACCCACAATTCGTAGCAGCTGAGATCGTCCATGATACGCAATCGCACCCCAGACCATAACTCCGGGTGTTCGTCTACTTGACGTTCGATTATGCACTCCGGAAAATAGCGTTCACCGGCATAGCGTCTAACACGAATGCGGTCATCATGGTACCACAGATTAAAGCGGAATTCGTCAGAAAAATCCACTTGTTGCCAATCTGCACGCCAGTCTCTATATTCATGAGCCCATTGCAGCCGCAGGCGTCGATGGTTTTGTGTCTGGAAGGGCCCTGTATAAAGGAGTTCTTGCACGCAGTCCACAGTGCAGCAGACGACGACGAATGGATGAAGCAGACAGGGCTTCGTCGACCAATGTGCAGTGGACCAATGTGCTGCCAGCTGTCCAGAGGAAGCTGTACGGTCCGTCAGCGCCATGCGACCAGGTGTCTATCATCGCGCGTTGACGTCACCTTTCGGCGCCCACTCCCGGATTTCCGAATTGTCCTGTTTTCGTCGACCCACTGCTTCCAAACTTGCATCACTATGCTGCTGCTATGCTGCACACGAGCTGCTATTGCACGATAGGAAAATCCTCCTTCACGAAGGCCGTTGATTCTCCCCCGTTCAAACTGCGTAAGTTGTTGAAATGTCGCCCTCTTTCGACGAAGAGGCATCGTTAAGTCTCATCTAACGTTTACACTAGCAGATAACCATAGACTATTTTCAACGTCCCGCTACAGCCCGTGGTGACTCTGAAATTTTAATCATTTGCATAACACATTATAATTTGCATTGGCTGAAAATTGCAGCTTAATAGCGTCATTCCTTCATGGTGTTGCAATATTTACAAACATGAGTTTATTTTAGGCCATACGTATAGCTTTCATTTTATAAGATAAATATGAGAATTGGTGTTCTTGTTTAAAAGTGAATGTAATAAGGGAAAGATAATAATCTAAAAATTTTTAGGTGGAGAATTCGGGCATTTTTGAAAGAAGACTATAAGAAGTGAAAAAAGTGGAAACTAATTTATTTATTTGGTACTTGGGTGATTTTTTTTTTATTTTAATTACGTATTGATTGAACAGGACACTTATTTCAAATCTTTATTATTTTTCTTTTTTCGTTAAATTTCTGAAAATTATTTACATACGTAACAATCCGTTACATAGAGCGAGGGATATTTTCTTTTTTCAGGGTGAGGTATTCTCATCTCTTTCGAGTTATGTAGCTTCTTTCATTTTAGAATCATCTCATTCGAAGTGCTGGGGGAGAATGGGCCAGGAAAGGATGCCTGCACTTTAATTCTTATTCATCAAAACCACAATATAAAAAATGCGGACCAAATGCAATTCTTATTATAAGGTCTTTATAAGGCGTAATTTTAAATCCTTTGGGAGCAAATAACGTCAGTGTATTATTTAACCTATAGGGAGTGCAAGTGACTACGTCACAGCTGACGTCATTTGCGCGATGAACGGGCCGAGAGCCTAGGAAATGAGATCGCTGGTTCCAAACATTGGAACCACGCAATATACGTACTAATAACGTTGAAACGGGCGGCCAGTAAAAATGACATCTCTTAAATTATTATGTTAATTTGTGTAATTGATACTACTATAAGACATTTAATCCCATTATATAATGTATACATTAATATTAGAACGCTTTTTAATCACTTTTAATCACTTAGCAAAAGAATGCCATCGCTCGCGGATCTTTCTTTCTTTGGGAAAACGATAGATGTCTAAATCGCTGTTTTGGCTCCTTCTTGAGCAGTGAGGAACTAAACAATTTCACATCTTAAATGTGTTATAAACACTGGGCTTATACAAAGCGATTTTATTCCATCCCTACGTTGGAACCATGTTAAATCCCGAAGCGAGAAGACTTGTTTGGAACCAAATCGAGTCACGTGACTGAAGAATTCCAAGGACTGACGTCACACTTGCACTCCCTATAGTCTATTCCATAAGAGAAGTCCACTGAAATGGATCAATCAGACTGAAAGCAATAGAAATGGACAGCAGTGAGAACAAAAATCGGCTACAAATTTTGCAGACGAACTCTAGGCAAATATACCTGGTAAAAAAATGCTTATTTCTGATTGATTTCTACTAACTACGCTTCAAGTTCAGTGGACTTCTCTTATGGAATCCACTATAAGTAGAATGTTCTTACTTTATCATAACGTTGAATTAAATATCCACATTGATTAATATCAAATCCTTGCCATCCATAATGAAAAATTTCCACACCAACGAAAATGTAAGGCAGTTATAGAGATTAAATGGAAAGGTACTACTCCCCTCGCCGGAGAAGGATTCGTTCCGATTATTTTTGTTACCTGTTTGTGTGTATCCTGACATGTCGGTTATTCATTCTTAGCATCTCTGCTGATTTTTGTGGGACTTGTTCTCTATGCCTGCAATGAGGCCGATATCTCTGCAAATAACCACCTGAATCCTTCCTTTCCACTTACTTGATACCCAAAGTAATCCCAGCTAAGAAAGCTGTTGTAGATAATAACGAGATCGCTCTTGCTAATCTCGTGACAACGAGTTCAAAAGACAATATAAATATTACGTTTCCTATTCAAAATAATATTACATGTTCTAACTTGCAAATCTAAGATTTCTAAGGTGATCTAAATATAAAAATTGATGTCTTACCGGCATTATTTGTGATTCATATAGAGCGTAATATGAGTCACTCAACAGCGGTCAGTGAGTTTCAACATGCTATCATAGGATGTCACCCATGCAAAACGCTTGTACACTACATTCCTTCATTTTTCAAATGTCTCGTTCAAATTAAGTGACATTATTATGAAGTAGAATTCTGAAGGAGCAACGTCAGTGAAATCGCGAAGTGATGGGCCAAAGAAAATGATAAACAGATCGTCTTGTGTTAAAATGTGTGACATTATGCAGTTAGATGTTTTCAACAGTGCATTGTCTGACTTTTGGCAAAAGTATGGGATTGAACCATTCCTGTACCAACAAATGCTCCTTGTTCCAAAGCAAATTGTGTACAGGAAAGGTTTTAGGGCCACGGGCTAAAAAATGAAAACGGCTTGAACACCTGAAGGGGTGAATTTGAGAAACGGCTACATCCCCCAATATCTCTGACTGAATATTCATCCCCCAATAAATCCATGCTCTTCATGTAGAATGGAAATATTCCTGAAGTAATCTGCCAAAATCTGATTCATCTTTTTAACCTTATACATGCAACAGTCGAGGCCTGCATTCAAGATTGCGGCGGTTATACGACCTTGTGGTCTATTGGGAGATGGGTACCACCCTGTATAACATTCTTCTGGACGTATTGTCTTGCAATTTGAATCACTTCTTGTATGCCACCAATGCTGCATGTGTGCAAAATTTCAAATAAATCGACCCATTCTTTCTAGGTGTTGCATTTTTTTCCAGGAGTGTATATACAAAAACTGCAAACAATTCAGTATAACTCCGCGCATTCTACCATTGTCGCATAATTCCTTTCGATATTATTCTTAGCTGATTCGCGTGTATTTCATTTGCATGATCTCCTAGTTTTTATTAATCTTGCACATTAATTCTCATAACTCTTCGGCGGCATATTCAGTTAGTATCGCGTAATGGATATAGCGGAACAAAATTTTCTTTGGCTTAGGATCGCTATAACAAATCCAAGTGACGTCCCAGAAGCGACGTCTTAAACCATCAAATCACTGAAATTAGGTCAAAAAATCATATAAAAATTATTCTTATATGTAGGCTAACTAATAATCAAAAGGTAAAACGACTCGTTACGCCTAGGACATCTCAATATTCAGGGTTTATTTTTAACGACCCAGAAAGAAATAAAAACGCAGGTTAGACTAGTCGTCTTAGGTTATTAGTCCACCTGTATTTGTCAAAAACCCTGCAATATCTGATAATCAATTAATCAAATGATTTTAACATATTCTAGATCACACAAACTACATTATAATATAAACAAAGTTAACATTAAGTGCGGTTGAATGTCTGCTCAATCTTAGTACTGTGTATCTGAATATATGGTATATCGCAGTAAGTCACCACGAGAACAATAGGACATCTCATAAAGCTTGTTAACATTAAGGAATAATACAAGGCTTTTTCTCAAGCAACGTGGATCAACCCCTAAAAAACATAAGTGTCGTGAGGGAGGGTCAGTGTTCTGCTTCCAACACCTTTTGTACACTACAATCCATACAGCTGCTGGGCAATCCTGGGTTCATTAATTAACCGCTAATATCTACGAGACAAATCATCCCAGGCTGTTTGGTATTCTAAAGGGTGATTCAAAAAGCACGCCGGTTTTGATATAACATATTATGAGTTCATTTTTACAAAACAAACAAGCAAAATACATAAACATGTTCATCTCACCTTCCCATTTCATGTGCGAAAAAGGATGTTGAGCATATGACCTCCTCTACTGCGCTGGCAGGCAAGAACTTTGTCCATGAAATTCACTATGACTGCCCGACAAGTTTCTACTTGCATGTCGGCGACAACTCGTCTAATTTCCTCCTTCAAGTCATGGATGTTTCGGGGTTTGTTGGCATACAGCAACGACTTAAGAAGACTCCAAAGAAAAAAGTTACAAGGAGTGAGGTCACATCACATGACCTTGGTGGCCATTGATGATCAGCATTACGCGAAATGAGGCGATCCGGGAACCGCTCATGGAGCAACTGAATGGTTTCGCGGGCACAGTGACTGGTGGCACCATCCTGCTGAAACCACAAATCTTCAATGTCTATTCCAATCAAATGAGGCCACAAAAACCCTCATATCATCGCACGGTATCGGTCTCCATTGATTGTGACAACTTGTCCTGCCTCATCTTCGATAAGGGCCGATGACGCCGCCCGCCCGAAAGCCTCACCAAACTGTCACTCGTTGTGGATGCATTTCCCTTTCGTGGATCATGGAAGGATTTTCTGACCCCCAGATACGGCAGTTCTGCTTATTCACAAATTCATTTAAAATGAAGTGCACCTCATCACTGAAGACGATTTTGTTTGCGAAGCCGTCGTCCTCCTGTCGTCTTCTCAGAACACAGTCAACAAACTGTCGTCTCTTCTGGTGATCCGTTAATTTCAGTTGCTGAGTTAACTGATTTTTATACTGGTGGAAATGGAGATCATACCGGAGAATTCTCCGTACTGACGAACATCTTAAGCCATTGGGATCGGCGACGAATCGATTTCATTGGGCTAACAGCCACACGGTCACGAACCATTGCAATGTTCTGCTCAGTCCACGACCAATGAAATTTTTTATGGGCTAAACTTTTTATTTTCCACAAATGCTGCTTAATGGGTGGTGTCCAGGCGACTCTATGATGTAGAATGTTATGACAGATCTTATACAGAGCTTTAACTTGATTAAGAGTTGAACCGGACTCAACGAACTTTTGCATAAGTCTGCGAACTGTTATTACGCCCTAAAGTTTAGTTTCCATACATGCGTTTTTAACTGGGTCTCTGCGTCTAGACGCATAAATTGGTGCGTCTTGACGCACGTATCATGGAAACAGATATCTGCGTCTCCGAATCTTGGTTGATGTGCGTCTGGTGTTCATGCGTCTGGACGCAGAAAACTGAAGTAGATAGGCTTTCTACTTCTTGACGCACTTGTAAATGCGTCTCAAATCTTTCTAGATCACATGATTGTTTTGCGCAAGCGCACTTGCTTTGTTAACCTTCCAGCGGGCGCGCCCTCTAAACGAACGCGAAAGGTCGCGTGTATTTCCTAGATACGCTATTGCAAAATATAAATTTTCAAGAGTGTACCTTTTAAAATAATGTTGTAATCAGTTATTTTATTTAAAATAAAATGAAAACAATGTAAACATAAAAAACAATAACGATATAAAATGACCAAAGAATTACCGAAATGACGTGAAAATAAAATAAACGAAATTGCCAATATTTCCACTGTACTATTTACATTTGTGTAATGGTGAATTAAAAGTGTAAAGATATATTGGAAAAAACAAATGAATTGAAATTTAGATATAAAAATATTTTTATTAGAACCCAGTACCGATGTTTTCTTTTATTTAGGTTTGCATGTACAGATAATGCTGTACAAGCTACGGTAAGAAAGCCGAGGAACCCTTCCATCAATTCCTTTTCTTCATTTGATGGAATCTGTGCTCGGACACCAGATATTAATAATGATATTTTAAGAAATCCGAAAAACACCAAGGTGGTGGCATGATGGTTAGAGAGAAGCTTCTCCCTCTAACGAGAAAAATTGCAAAACAAACTCATGACGCATGCGCAGTTGAACTTTCTGCGTAGACTTCATGCATGCATGGAAACTGATACATGCGTTCGAATTAAATGCGTCAAGAGCTGTTGCAATGTGCGTCTAGGTGCGTCCAGATGCACATTTGCTTTCTGCGTCGAGACGCAGTTATAAATGCGTCAAAAATGCATGCATGGAAACTTAGCTTAACATCGCACGAAGTCGCCTGACAGTTGTTGCATAACTTTCTCCATTTTGATAAAACGTTTTCACGATTAGCACACGTTGCGCAGTAGTAAACCGCTCCATGATTAGACACAGAATGAACACAGGCGAGAAATGCAGACTGACGCCCGTATTCAGAATGAGTGCTCATGCTCTTGCTCCTACTCAAACCATTGTTGAGTACGAATTTAATTATGAAATTTGTATTCAACAATGGTCTTGAGTAAGAGCAAGAGCATGAGCGCTCATTCTGAAAACGGGCTTGAGTCAACAATCGGAATGTCTGTGGAAATAGAAACGATACCAAACAATGTTACCAACCGACAAACATAAATTTACCAGCCGATTTAAAACCGGCGTCCTTTTTGAATCACCCTTTATTTCATAATCTCAACATATCCAAAAATAGCATCCATACATAGTCTTTAACAATAAAATACATCATTTTTATTAAAACCACTCTCAGGGGGTCGTTTCCTTTCCGTCAGAAAAGGCAAGAGTCTCTTCTTCTGTTTCAATGATTTATGCTTGCCGCTTGAATCAAAAATAGTTTCTCTTATACCGCATTCAGACTTCACTGAAAGCAATATTCTTTTTCGTCTCATTCGACCGACTTCTCATTGTTAATTCGTGTATCGGTCTGGTCTGCATAAGGAATTTGCATAATCAGTTGTTCTGCATAATTCACTTAACTGACCAGGATTTATCATCTTAACTATCATTACAGTCTTACAGCCTATATCGTATAAAATTAGTTCTTCAAAACCCAAGAAATATATAGTAACAGTAGTTCACTGTATTCCCTGGCTCAGGTCAATAACACTCTTTAGCGTTTTACTGCAACGGATCTTAATCGTCGAGGACAATTGACTTGCATTCACTTAAGTTTTAATTGATAGCAGTCCTGTCATGAAATCACACCACATCTGAATCCGATAAGGAAATACAAAAACACAGTCGGCCCAAGTAACAGGAGCGGAGGGTATTGGGATAGTGCTGGGGTATTGGGAAAGGGTTTGATTAGTTTGGGGAGGACCCACCCGTTAACTGTTCTAAGCGCTGTTGCCGATAAACTCCACTACCTCAGGCTATCGTCCAAGGTACAGGATACATTTGTGTGCGCAATCTCTGGATCCATCACTCAAACGAAGCATTTGTGATCCTGGTACGACAGGAAGGATCACCGTTGAAAGTAATCTTAGAAGAATCGTCTTCCTCTGGGGGATCTCTTGGGATGAACCTTGAGGAAACTTGGCCCGCGACGCCTAGTGGTCTAAGCGCTGGGTAGTCTTCGTCCCCAGGTAAGTCGTCTCCGCTGGGGATGTAAACTGGCAGCCAAGATTTGGATCTCGATATCCGATCATGATTCGGTCGGAACTCCGTCTTAAGGCAAGAAACATTCATGCAAATGGAATCGCCGCATTTTTCGACGGTGATCCATCATTATCAAGTCTCGTGGCTTACGAAAAACTTATATTTTACTATTTATTGCGCTTTCTAATTAGTCCACAAACTGGGGCTGGATGGTTTGTTGATCACAAATTACGCATGGCGGCGGAGTTTAATTTTTAGTTCAATCAAGCCTTACAAACATGTCTGTTTCATGCTTAATTGCTTCTCGGAGATTTAACGTTAGCCACAGCCTTTTCTTCTCTTCCTATTCGCTCTCTCCATTATTCTTTCCACACACACACATTCCCCTTTTAAATGTTAGCGATTTTCGACACTTAAACTCTCTTTCACTCTGTTCTGAAACTAGATATCCCAGTTTAATGTTAACGCAGTTTATTTTTTTTTTATCCCCATCACTCTTGTCTGCAACTCGATAATAATTGTCCGCCAGAAAAAACAGCATTGTATGCCGAGATACCGACAGTTCGTTAGAAGTCAATTCGCGACAAACACAGCTCATTCCGAAGAATTTGCGAGACTCGCAGCTTAAAATTAAAAGAATGTACCACAAATTTAATAATAAATTTATGCAGTAAATCTTGCATATTTTAGCATAAAAAACGCTAATGTAAGGTCATTTTATTCTATCATTAGTCTAGTTAAAAAGCGTCGCGCATGATTAAGAAATCCCAAAATCATGCATTTTTTTGTTAAAACAATGAAAAGATCATTTTACAACTTCAATTATACAATCAAAAAAGCAAATGTTAAATCATTTAAACATTTTAGAATCTTACAATGTCTCGTTAATACGACTTGTCGCAGGAAGGTATTGCCCGTCGCGAATTGTCTTATAACGAAATGTAGTTATTCCGTTTATGCCGAAGAATATCCGATCCTTACACAGCACTGAACCTCTGCTCAATAAAATAATATTGCGGCCAAGCTCGGAACATCTAGGATCGGATATTTTGCAAACAATTCACTAATGCTATCATGGAAACAAAGTCTCAAGTTTATTATAGTCGGAATGATATATCTTTAAATAAAAATTTTCTTCGTTAAAAGGTTTTTTATATTAAATTTTGGGGCGTCATACATAGTAAGGAATTAATTTTCTTGAAGAAATATTTTACATAAAGAATATCATAGCAAAACAGCCTATTACCGCAAAAATGATTATCCGGTATTATAAATATCACAAATTTGCTGAAACCGCCTCTGAACATGGGTGTATGCTGATCTACGACTTAAGATTGATTCATAATGTTATTGATAAACTATGCTAAAAACAGCTAACTGCTGGTCCAGATAAATTATACCAGTAGTAGTTGGCATTCTACGATATATGAGAATATTCAGTAGGGAACCAGACATGAGATCTAGCTTATCAAATGAATGCATCATCATCAACGACGTCTTTCTGAGAAAGACTAAATGTGTATGTGACTAAGCTGGTAAATGTACCTTCGCAAAGACTTCTCATACCTATTTCATTGTTCTCAGAATATTTTCCCGTGCGCGTTTGTATTATTTCCCTTGATCTTTTGCATTTCTCCGTATTGGAATTTCTACTCGCCATCCTTAAAGCAGTTAATTTCATTTCAGCAACATATCAGGCCTCTTACGTCCTACTATCATTCCGCACGATATACTTTGCCACGGAAACACATACACACTTTACAATAGGCATATACATAGATAGTCTTTATAGATTTATTGAAAATTACTTGCTTTTACTCACCCTGCTAAGGTAAATCTATATCTATCGGCCTCTGTGGCTCAATGGTTGCGTGATCGCCTCTGATGCCCGAGGACGCGAGTTCGATCCCGGCCGAGAACGACGAGGATTTTTTCAGGGGGAAATCCTGAGATCACGCACTTCCTTCGGAAGGGAAGTAAAGCCGTTCGTCCCGTGTAGTCGTTTGTCGGCTGCACGTTAAAGAACCTTTGCGAGGCAAAATTTGTGGCCCCTATAACGCCGTCCTGAAATGACCATGGCAGTTGAAAAGGACGTTAATACCAACAAACCAACCAACCAAATCTATATCTACATTCGGTATCTTTCCTTATCTATCGCGTTCGCTTATAAACTGAAAGCCTGAGACTTATTTGGAGATATCAGAAAATGCTGGAGGCGTTCTTTTATTCGATTAAATATATTCTCTAACTATTCGAATCTTTTGATTCGGTCGATTTGTTTTGATAGACAGACATAAAAACAGATGCCTTCAGCGGAAATTGAATTCGCGAATCGATGTATTAGAGAAATAGAAAGTGTGCACTTATCTCTCTCGGCCCTCGAGTCGATCTACATACATACACTACCCTATCAAAGTCAGGGGACACTATCACTTTAATAGAAACACTCATATTTTTGTAATAGAAATATACATATTTTTGTATCTTGCTGGTCCACCTTTTGCTGCTATCACAGCTTCTACTCTCTGGGGCAAGTATGTCCACAAGTTTTTGATAAGTTTCGACAGGTAGTTTTCGCCATTCTGCCATAAGTGTCTTGGACAGTTCGGTCACGGATTTCGGGCGTTCCGCACAAGCGCGAAATCGACGTTCCAACACATCTCACAGATGTTCGATGGAGTTCAGATCGGGGCTCTGGGCAGGCCAGTCAAGTTCTCGAACCCCCTTTTCATCAAACCACCCTTATCGTGCTGCAACAGAAAAGGGTCATAAAGTGCTGCCAGAGAGATGGGAGCGCTGCGATGTCCAGAATGTCTTGGTAACGCTCTGCGTTTAGATGTCCGTCCACAGAAACGATTGCACCCAACCCATATCATGAAAAGCAACACCACACCATCACCGACCCTCCGCCGAACTTCATCGCGGGCACAACACAGCTTGGCAGATAACGTTCGCCGGGCGTTCGCGATACCCAAACCCGTCCATCCGATTGCCAGATGGTGTAGCGAGACTCATCACTCCATTCAACCATTCGCAATTGACCCAGAGTCCAATGTCGTCGCTCTTTGCACCATTGCAATCTCCTCGCTGCGTTGCTGGTGCTGATGTGAGGTTTCTGGGCTGCCGCTCTACCTTAAAAACCCATTGCATACAGTTCCCTGCGAACAATCAGGTTGTTCACAGTTGTTCCCGTCGACTCTATGAACGATCTTGTCAGTCCATCAAGCGATGTGTGACGGTTTCCAGTGACCACTTTACGAAGAGCCCTTTGGTCTCTGGCCGACATGATCTTGGGTCTTCCAGTCCTAGGCGGAACACTTGTGGTGCCTTTCTCTATCCATGCCCGGATGACGTTGTGAACGGTCGATTTCGGGATGTTTAGGAGGGTTGACGTGTCTCTAACAGTTTTGCCTGCGAGATGGCATCCAACAATTGTACCTCTTTGGAAGTCTGAAAGCTCTTTTCTTTGAGACATTCTTACAGCATTCACGCAAGCATCATCTCATCATAGCATACTCTCTGTTATGTAGTGCTGGGAAGAATGCCAACAGTGAAATTGCAAAAGAATGTCTCATTTTCATTTAAATCAGGGTTGTCCCATGACTTTTGATAGGGTAGTGTATACAGAGTGTAAATGGACGACGTTTCACAAATTTAAGGATATGTAGAGGATGAAACTCTGAGCAAAAAAGTCTAGTCACGTTTTTCGATCTGAGGCTCCGTTAAAAATTTATAGCGTTAAGTTAAAAATTGCTCAGCGTCTGTACCAAGATAGATTTCCGGAAGTGACGTCACGAAACTTTAAAGCGCTATAACTTTTTAACGGAGCCTCGGATCGAAAAACGCGACTAGACTTTTTTGCTCAGAGTTTCATCCTCTACATGTCTTTAAATTTGCGAAATGTCGTCCATTTACCACCTGTATACAGGATATATAGCCAACTTTTAAAATACAAATCTTACAAAATACTTTCAATGGAAGAATTATTGTACTCTTATGTGAGAGGTTTTTATGTGTATTCTATTTCCAAAAAAAACGACGTCATTTTCGAATATGGAAGTCAACTTTGAAATGTGTTATGGAAACCCCTATTTTTAATGGTATTTTCAGATTGTACACAACATTTGAGAAATGTTTTATTCTCGATGTTTTTTTCAATTGATCCAACCGTTTAGGAGAGAGGCAGTGAAAGTGTGGTGTGTTTGGATTCAAAGCAAAGGCAAAAAACAGAAATTGTTGAACATTTATTACAACAACATTTATTGTACAACCATTGTGTAGTTTATTAATTATTATTATTATTATTATTATTATTATTATTATTATTATTCAGACGCTATTTTATGCATCATATGGATTTCAGCATAGACAATATACGTCAACTTTCGTCAACTTTTAACAAGGAATAAAATGTTATGTTCAAATAAAAACATTTCTATCCATTTTATAGTCCATTGTGTTTAGGAAAAGCTTCTATTTTTTGCCTCCTAACGGTCGGATCAATTAAAAAACCACCTAGAATAAAAAATTTCTCAAATGTTGTGTACAATCTGAAAATACATATTACATGACAGTTGCATGCTATTTTAAAGAATGGAATTATTCATGGAGTATTTGTGAACTCAAAGTTACTATGGCAATTTCTTCTTCCATTAAAACGGAAAAAATTTTAACGAAAAAAATCTTTTTATACTTTATAATGTTTCTATTAAAGATCGGGGTTTCTCTTACACATTTCAAAGTTGGCTGCTATATTCGAAAATGACGTCGGTTTTTGTTTTTTTTTTTTGAAATGGGATACACGTAAAAACTCCTCACATAAAAGTACAGTAATTCTTCCATTGAGAGTACTCTGTCAGATTTTATTTCAGAAGTTGGCTCTTCTTTAGGTGAGACACCTTGTATGTAGCATTAAGAGCGTCTTACTCATTTGAATGCACACATGCCGTCTTAGTCTGAATTATACAATGTATTCAATATGGATTATATACAGTGTTCAAAGGAATACAGTGTTCACAGTAGTCTCTAATTTAGATGATGAGGTTGGCGGTGGGGAAAGATACCATATTTTAGGTTAGGCTTCGTGTAACACAGATCATTCGTTAGGAAACAGTCTGGAGTATAAGAAGGAGACCCAGAACCTGAAACGTGAAATTGTCAAAAGCGGACAAGCCGATGGCCATTCAGGAAGAGCAGCCGCGAATAAACTTAATATCACGAAAACCAATAAGTCTCACAGGCTCAAGTGGTATATAGATCACCGCAACTGGATACTAGAGCAGTGAAAATTAGTTCTGTGGGATAACGATTCAAGGTCCACATTGTTTCGATTCGACGGACGTATATGGGTGTGGCAGCTATCTGGAGTACGCTTTCTGCCAAAGTGCATAGTGCCTACCAGGAAATTTGCTAGCATTATTACGGAGTCGGTCACTGTTACTTCCAAAATAGAAGAGAACAAGGTTCAACGTTTGGATTTGCCTCCACAGAGTCGCGACCTCAATCCCACTAAGCATCTTCCAGACGGTTGGAACAGCGGGTGAGATCTTTGGAACAGCGGCCAATTTCCATTAACCGTCTGTGTGAGATTTTGAAGGAGGAATTGCGAAAAATCCCAATGGATGCTCTCGGCAAACTGCGACCCAAACTGCGACCCACAAACAGCTCTGAAAACCGTTGACAGGGACCGCGACAATAAAATGCCTTATTGTATGGGAAACGACAGATTATTTGGTGATCGATAATAAATGTTAAATTCTATTTGTGGCCCTTGACAATTTTTTTTCGGACGATACGACTTAGAAAATAAAAGAGTTTGGCCATCACTGCCTTAGGGGATGGCTGCTGTTTTAGCCGCAAGAGGCGGCGTCACCAGGTTTTGACAGTGAAAAAATTCTGTGTAAGTCCATAATTACGTTTTGGTAGATATGTATTTACATTGGATGGCCTAAATCCCATTAAGGTTAGCTTTCAGAAACTTTTTTCCCATGGAGCTCAACCGTTATCTTGCAAAATCAAATGTACCGTGTGGTTCCAAAACATAAAATTCACCATCTGCTAGGTTGGAAAGTTTCAATACCAGTCAAAAGATATCATTAATCAACTATATTCCTGAAGTAAACTATAATTTTGTGACATAAATCTTCATTGTTCCTGGAGAATGTTTTCTTTGCTATTTCTCAATAAGATGGTAAGAGAAAAGGAGAAACGAGCCGAGTGAAAAAGTAACGGAAGAAATCAAGCTCAAAAAATATGGTGGAAAGAAAAAACAAAACACGAAATAAAAAGGAGATTTCGCGAGAGTGAGACGGGAAATGCATTTGTCCTTTCACCTCACGCGTTTCTTGTTTCCTGATGATGACAGAGGAACGACGAACGAGTCGGGTGACGTCGCCAGAGGACAGATGCGTGTGCGAGCGCACATCGACTTTAGCCGTGACGTCGTTCACACGAATGGGCAATTCTAGCGCGTGGGCAGACATAAAAAAATAAACTCCTGAAAGTAGGCTTCACTTCACTTCCGTTTCAAGTTGAGCAAGCTACAAAAAAAAATAAAAAAAAAAGGATAGGCGAAGATAGGTAGGAAGAAAAAAATAAATCAGCGCTGCTCTATATCTACTGAGCAATGAAGGGAAAAAATTATCAGGAGTATAAATAGAAGCACAACGAAGAAAGAAAGCCATCATAACTTTTGTTTACGATACGGTCTCTTTTATTTCAGTTACAAAAATTCTAAATCTGATTCCTTCTGCGTTTTCGAATAAATTTTGCATTTAGGAGGGATAAAGAAATTGTAAAGTTGAGCTAATCGAAGAAATACAAATGCAAGAACATATTAAAGTTTTTCCCAAAATTATGTTTTTAGAATTCATCGACCATCTGATTATAGCTTCATATTCACATAGTAGCAACCTATTACGAGTTAAAAAAGTAACTCGTGGATGAAAAAATTATATACATACTATTTGTCATTAAAGTCAATAATAAATATATTAAGCGCTGAACAGACACGTTAAATACCAATTCAGAAGTATGGAAAACAAATTTATCTCAAACTTTCATAAAAAGAAAAAATTGTCACAAAGAACAAAGCATAATAGTCTTTCATCACAACTATATCCTTCTTTGCATATCATCTCTGAATTTATTAGAACTTAGATATTATAACTTCCGTATATTATTATGAATCACTTGGCCTAAACTAGTTCGCATAAAAACGGATTAAAAACAAATTCACATATGCTTCACAGAAATTTTTAACTTATGAGCCTACATATTATCATCTTTAAAATCATATTGAATCACTTTCGACAGTAATTTCTTCGTCAATGTCTCTACACTAAATTTTCTCCCTTAATGATTACCATATTTTCGATATCCTTTAAAAGCATCTTAAAGAACGATAGGTTCGCATCGGAGGATGAAGTGAAACCAGCTGCCACCATGACTTGTCCAACTTCTTCTTCGAGGTCAATCTTCACCATCTTCTTGGGCAGTTGGGATTGATGACTGTAATGATTACGCGCAATTTTATGAGTAAGCTCGTTCGACGTTGAGACACAACTATGGCTAAATTATGAGAGTTGTTCAAGAGATTGGAATACAATCACTTATCTGTATTATTCAGACACTTATCTCAGGAATACTACTAAGGGCCAGTTCACTATCCACTTTCTCAAGTGAGTCTTCTCAGCTGAGTCTTCAACAACAATGGACTTACACTGTTGAGATGAGGAAGACTTGGTTGCAACAATGTCATTGTATTGTTGCTGAACACTCAGTTGAGAAATCTCAGCTGAGAAAGTAGATAATGAATTGGCCCTTACAAACAACCACTTTCCCGAAATTATGGTATTTGCACAGAACAGTGAGTACAATATCCACACACGGTTCTACTTCATCTGTAATTTGATGGAACGTTATCTGGAGTTGTTGCATCCTGTGGATGTCCAGACGGTTGTGTGTCTTGAATGGATGTTTACTCCTTCCCGAAATTTCTTTGCATATTTCTTAACTTGAGAAGGCTAAGGATGTAAGGACTATACAACTGTACCATTCGCCGATGAATGGCAGAGGGACCATGGCCTATCTGCAACCGGATTACGCCTAGATGCTCAATTGCGGAGGCTTCCATTGTCGACCAAATGCACGCAGACAACTGATAGTGACTAGAAAGGTTTTCCTTAAATAGGGAAGAACCATGCCTGTTCTACATATTCATGATGGAAATATCCTTTCTAGAGCCGTGACGCTTGGCTGGTAACTTATTGAACGATATTATACACACTAAGGCTACTTTAATTCAGTTTTGTTGACAATATTTAATGGATACCCTAATTAAGATTCCATGAGGTTTTTTGTTGTTGTTTTCTATTTTGTTTATGAAGAGAACCCGAATTAGTGAAAACAATTTCTCACTCCCTTTCTCAAAACAACTTAATCTTCTTTAAGACCATTTCTCAAATCCAAATTTATCCTTAGTTAACCAAGCTAAATGAAGCTAAATCCATTCAGCTAAATAAATTCGCTCTTCCCTTAAATACACAAGATAATTTTTTGGAAGTCAATACAGGAGGGGGGGGGGGGCAGGAGAAACCAAACCCTGGGAGTAGAGTGTCCGTTCGAGCTCATCGTTCCACGCCCGCCCGTCCGCTGTCTTCTCGATTGGGAAGGGCACTGCCGCTAATGCGCAAAATCCGTTAATTTTAATTATTATTAACAATCGCATGCGCGCGCCGCGCCTAATTAATGGGACCAAACGATGCATTCGACAAAGTGCTGAGGATAGGTGAATTGATATTATTCGCGCTCGTAAATTCTAATGCATTTTCCCGTCCTATTGGGTGGAATTTTCATTCGATCGCACGTAAAGATGCCCTCTTCACTCTCACTCACTCACTCTTCACGACAATCCAGACGCATCTTGACGAGAGCTTTCCATGTTTGCATTTACACCGCTCGCGAATCAAATTATTAAAACAAGCTTCGGCGAAAGTAATATTTTAACAAATATTTTTTTGTAATTTGGGAAATTTTAAGTTAATTGCATAGTTATAATAACTTACATTCCAAAATATAATTAAAATAAATAGGACAGTAAAAACATTAGTTTCAGTGCCATATTCAAATTTTCAACAATTTTACACACACGCACACACATTGGCAAAGGAATTAGAAAATGTGAAACATGTGTAAATTTTTTAAAATCCGTTTTCTTGCAAAATATTTTGAATTTGTTTAAATCCGTTTTCAAGCGTCACATATCACGTGCTTAAGAAGGAGTTGGATAAGTCTAATCATAGAATTTGATAAGCATGGGGTAAAAAAAAGAACCTAACTAACTTCGAAAAGGGACTCATTGTTGTGCTCGTCTAGCTGGACCCACGATTGAAACAACGATGAGGCTGATGATTCTCGAAAAGTGGGATATTTAGAGTCTTAATACATTGGTAAAATGATCTACAGTCTTTGTCTAAAAGGAGTAACAACTCTGGCTCAAAGACAATCATGAACAGTCTCCGTCGCCGTTTAAAACGGCGTGTACGGAAAAACAGGACACCCATTGTGACAAATGATTTTAGTACCCACCCTATATCTTACGTATGTCCTCCCTCAGATAACTGCCATTAATGAATCACAGCTAAAGTCCCCTTATCTGCGGCTATTCGAACCTTTATCATATCCGTGCCTTGATTTTAAAAGTTCTAAAGAAGTCCTTTATCATATCCGTTGACCTTCTTATTTTTTTCGGCTATAATTCTATTGTCCAACAGACAAGTCATGAGAATCGCTCTTCCTGCAATAGATCACGTGGCCACGACGTTGGCTAAATTCATCGACTAACAATTATTAGCGGCTGTCTTGGCCTTGGTTAGCCTCATTGAACAGGTATTTTATACAGTTATCGTTAATATTTCCTGTTTAAATTGCGATTTGTCGTAACCACCGAGAGAGATGGCCTCCGCAATGAAATGTAATACATTGTTACATCGGCTTGCATTACCTTTCATTGCGGAGGCCTTCTCTCTCGGTGGTTACGGATTTGTTCACCATATGCTCAAGATATATGTCAAAAAGTAATTATTACGATTCTTCTGAGGAAAATTAATTTAACAGGGAAAAAAGACCCTTTTAAGAGCACACCAATTTAACAGGAATTCATTTAACAGCGGCCTCATTGAGAGACTACATTTTACTCCAGCTGGTTTCCATGGTAAATGGTTATTGGAGTATAGGTGTCCAATCATCATCGTAGATTCTTCGAGAGAGTTCTGCCCAAAAATCTTCAATCACATTGAGGCTAATTAGTTGAGTTCATTTCTAAAGGTACGTAATACAAGAGATGTGTACGTCAAGAAGAGCATTGGTTTCTGGAGTGGTATCTTTGTTATACGTTTAAAGCATTGTTGGCGCTGGCTTGATACGTTTAATACAATTTTTTTTAATCTTACTACAGAGATATGAAATATATTGAAATAAACAGATAGCGTCACTATACATCGCTGTCTTACCTAGCAAATTCGTGTAATGGCCTAACGTTTTGCCTTCAGTGTTTTGGAATCCTTCTGTATTGGAATAAACTCTTTTCCATTACAATAAATATATTTTATTACTCGTAATTTAATTCATCGTTTATTATTTTGAAGCACTTAGATCTTTTGATGTTTTTTGAAGTCTTCATCTTAATTATAATTTATGCGCTTCTTGAATTTCTATGTGCTTTGAAGAGCTTAATTTATTTCTACAGATTCCTTCCTTTCTCTCAATAGTTAAAGATAATGTTCCGACCCAAAAAGTTTTACGGGTAATGCAATAATCGTTACAGATGAAAGAATAATTTTAATTTTTCTTCATACAAAATACATTCGTTTTGTGATTTTAGATACTGCGGAAAGCTTGCACGTGCCGTGTTTGTCTGTCCCATATTCGATTTTAAGCACAGACGCGAGTAAGGAGGCACACATTAAGCACAGACGCTGTGTTTACTCGACATATCGAGATAATCGATACCGGTGCTTATATTTCATACTCCAGTTATTATAAGGCCTTACACCCAGTAATACCGATGTACATGATTCTGTGGCCTCGTCCATTGCTAAATAAATAAATAAAAGTTTTACGTACTGTATTAAATATTTATTTGTTTGTTGCTTCTAAAAACATTATCATGATTCAATGCTTCGGACTGCAGATTCGAAACTAAGTCATCTTTTTATATGTTTATTTTCTGCATATTTGTAAATCGTTTTATGACTTGTTTTCTTGTTTTTTATAAGGTGATAGTCTCCGATAAAATTAAAGGCGCAAAAAAATAGATTTTAACAGTGCACTTAATTTTAATATTCATTAAAGAAAAGAATAAAGAATACCGTGGAGAGTAATCGAGTTTTCTTTAGTATATTTTATTACTATTTCAAGTGTTGATTTTTCAGATTTCCAAGATGAAGACTAAGAAATTTAACTAAATTTTTCAACAGAAATTTATTCTGGTGTCTTAATACTCTTTCTCTCGAAAACTTATATGAAGAGGAAAAGAAGACTAACAGACTTCATTATTATTCTAAGCATTTCATTGAGGGATTTCTTTGCCCGTAACAAAGGCGCTCAGAACTTAATTTGAATTTTAAGAATTTATTGTTTTAATCTTCATCCTGATTAACATATAAATGACGCTCTTATTTAAAGACAATCACCACTAATTAAACCAAAAGAAACAAATCACATCCTTCAGGATCATGTTTTTAACAAAGAACTCCTCTTTTGTTCATTTTTTCTTCTTTTACTCGAATTCAAAGCGAGACATTAATTAATCAAACTACGTGTTGAAGGGAAAAGATGAGAGAAAAATTATTAAATGCTGGATTTTAATACGCTTTAATTCTGTTCACGTTATTCCATTTGGTTGAGCTCGTGTAACCAAGTAAGTCGTATGAGAATAGATGATTCTAAATGAAAAAATTAAATTTAATAAAGCGCCATATTTGTATAAAAAAAGAGGAAACTTTTGTTTGACAATCAGGAAAATACATTACGGATCCCCTATAGAAAGATGCGTTAGTGTAATCCATATACAGAGAGAATTTAAAATAGGAGAACAAACTGCAGGAGCTGGTTCCCCATATCAAAATAAATAATAAAGATCATATAAAAATATGATCGGAAGTGCTCGTTGATAAATTATTCCACTAGAAATACACAAATCCAAGCTACAATGTGTCATTAATTTTCACAGTCCACATCTGAGGACCGTGGATAATTCAAGCAGTGCAGTGATACCTCGCTACCAGCAGTAGTTCAAGATCAAAGTCTTGGCTGATATTGTAGATGGTTGCCTGCTCGAATCTTACGCTCTATGACTATGTCTTACTGGCGACATCTATATGGTGGTTTTCATTAATATGCTTCCAGACGTTCTCGAGAATGTGCTCCTGGTGGTTAGAGCAAGAATGTGGTTTCTGCATAATGACAGAACATAAATGTTTATTCATTACCGTCTGGTAAAACAACCGAACAAATAAAATTGATTTGATTGACTGCTTCAGATTAAGACAACCAAATGATTTGATTATAGGCTTCCAAAACTGTTGAGTGACTAGTGCTTGTTCCTACTGCAGCTGCAATTTGACGTGTAGGCATTTGTTGTTTCGTTGCAAGGGCAAAGATACGTCGTTCATCCCGGGCAGTGAGAGATTTCTTGCAGCCTCGGTGTTTTGCTGTGTCATAATACTCGTCTTTTGACAGGACATTGGGAACCAAGGTGAAATTTTCTCTTTCTGACTTCCCAGATCCATGTAAATGATACATTCGGCGTACTTCAATCTCTAACAGCTCTGTGCCCCTGGGTATCGTTGTGTTGTTAAAATTTTTGCACTAACGCAAATGCTACATATATATTGGTTGTATCTAAGGTTAATAATATGCAAATTTAAACTATGTGGGCAGTTTCCATTCGAAAAATTGAATTATGTTCTATCATTAATACTTTAGAATAGGTGAAAATTAAAATCATTTCAGAATTTGTTCAAAATGTTCAATTTCCATTTGTTCTTATAATTTTGTGACAGAGTGTAAATACTCTTCGTTTCCATTGTAGTCTGGATTTGTGTCTTTGTAGTAAAATAATTCATCAAACAAGCATTTCCAGTCATATGTTTATATGATCTTTTTTTATCTCTTTTGGTATGAGGAACCGGGACAGATCTTTATACTGTCTGTAAAGGGTGGCCTTAATTAAACTTGTCAATATAGCCAAAATTCTAACGGGCACAAGTTAAAGAAATTCATCTTACATGAAATACATGGAGAACAATGGAGTTCTGCATTCTAAAGAAAAACAAATAGTTCAGAATCTCGCCAACACTGTAGTGCCATTACAGTAATTAAATGTACACATCTCCAATCAATGAACCACAAAAAAAGCAAATACCAAGGTCTATCTGATAAGATTGATTTACTATGTAAACCTTACGAGTCATTAAAGATATTGAATTGAATTGAATTTATTTAATAAAAATACAATATCAAAATACAAATAATAAATTTCAAATTACAAATTTCAAATTATAATTTTCAAATTACAACTTACCAAATAGACAGAAATCTGTCCAAAACTTTACAACAGATTGAAAATTTTATAAAATCAAAACTTAAAGTCCATCAGAATTAAGGCAAAATTTGATATTGATAAAAATAAGAAACTAATAATTGCTGCAAAAGAGTAAGTGACTCGTATATTTCATCGTGAATTTGTGGTTTTCTTTATTCTTCGTTCGCATTATGAAAATGCGTTTACTTGTAAAAGCATTTCCAGCAGTGCTTCCTCCTTTACTTTCAAGATTAACCAGAACCTGACCTGCACTTCTCACAACTTAATTTACCTGTTACATTGCAAAGTATGCCAGAAACAGTACGTTGGAGAGACAGGTAATACCATACGCTCCAGATTTGCCGGGCATAACTTCGATATTCTTAGCAATGCTGACACCCCTGTCGCTAAACACTTTAATTCCCCTGGTCACTCTTTACAGGCCACCAGCATTTATATTCTTCGTAGTAACTTCCATAACAAAAAAAGAAAGAAAACAATTCGAGTCTTTTCTTATTTGGAAATTTAATTCCCTCACCCCTAATGGCATTAACCTTAGCAAAGGCACCATTCCCTTATTACCTTTCCCATATTCCTCTTCAACTTCAGCTATTCCCTAATTTGTCGCATGCTCTCTGGGCCATTTTTCTTTTTTTTTTCTTTTTCTTTTTCTTTATCTTGTCTCAGTTTTAATGTTCTGTCATATCTTTCTACTTCTATGTTCATTTTGTGTCCGTCCCTGTACTTTTTTTCATAGGCTCTCTGTACTCTTTTATTTTAGTGACCTTTTTATTATGCGATACTATTTTACAGGTTGACTAGCGACCGGGCTTTGTCAAAAAAATTGTGTAACCGGGAACGGTCAGGGATTTTTTCAGGGATAATTTTTTTTCCAGGGAATTTTACGAAACCGTTTTGCTAGACACCCTATCATTCCTAAACTTTTTTATAATTTTAATTTTGTATGTGTTATCCTATTGCATTATTTTTCGTCTCCCTCTTTTTAGCACATTTTCTATATATAGAAATGTGCTTATGTGATCGGTTTGTCCAGCTGTCCGTCCGTCCGTCCGTCCGTCCGTCTGTAGACAATCCCACAATTCATTGCGTTGCATGTATTGAATTGCATGTATTGCAATCTCACAATTCATTCAATCATGTCTTGAATTGCTGGAAGAAACGAATTATCCTCGCATTTGGTAAAACGCGTGTTGAGAACATGGGTTCGGTTCTGCGCGTGCTCTAAACGTTAATGAGATGGTGTGCGTGCAGGATGCACGTGTTTGACGATTATTAAAAGGGCAGTTCGGTCCCTAAATCAAGAGAATTTTTTTATTCCTAGGGAGCTTAGCATTTATTACGATAACTTGAAAACGAATTAACTTTTTCACAGTCTGTTTTCACCAATCCATTAAAATGGGACAGAGTACGCAGAAGTACGAACGTGAGATAGCAGGAATAAGTACGGGCTCTAATAGCACGTGCCTTAATGGTACCATTATGATACCCTCTTAAACATTTCCTATAACAAGATATGGCATGTAATACTCGTATATCAAACAAATTGTCACAACATATCATGAACGAATATAAAAGAGTAACTAGTGATAGCAAGTATCGGTCTAATGGCACGTGTAAGTGCAAGGATGTCCCATGAATGAATATAACGGTATATAGTGATGTCTGAATTGTTTAGTAGTACGTGTTTTAATGGTACCAACTGGTACCATTGGAACTTTCAATGCTAAGATATGGCATGTAATATATCAAACGACTCGTAATAACGTGCCATGTGTGAATATCACGTGTAAATAATGATCATAGTTATTGGTTTAGTAGCACGTGCCATATGATACCATATGGTAACCTTGGAACTTTCAATGCTAAGATATGGCCTGTAATATATCAAACGACTCGTAACAAGGTGCCATGAGTGAATATCACGAGAAAATAATGATAATGGTTATTGGTTTACTAGCACGTGCCCGAATGGTGCCCTATGAAACCATATGGTACCATTGGAACTTTCAATGCTAAGATATGGCAAGTAATATATCAAACGACTCGTAACAAGGTGCCATGAGTGAATATTACGAGAAAATAATGATAATGGTTATTGGTTTAATAGCACGTGCCCTAGTGGTGCCATATGATACCATATTGTACCATTGGAAATTTTAATGCTAAGATATGGCATATAATATATCAAACAACTGGTAATAACCTGCCATGAGTGAATATCACGTGTAAATAATGATAATGGTTATTGGTTTACTAGCGCGTGCCCTAATGGTGCTCTGTGATACCATATGGTACCATTGGAACTTTCAATGCTAAGATATGGCATGTAATATATCAAACAACTCGTTACAATGTGCCATGAGTGAATATCACGTGTAAATAATGATAATGGTATTGGCTTAGTAGCACGTGCCTTAAAGGTGCCATATGATACCATATGGCACCATTGGAACTTTAAATGTTAACATATGGCATGTAATATATCAAACAATCGTAACAACGTGCCATGAGTAAATATAACGAGTAAATGATGATAGTGGCAATTTGTTTTGTAGCACGTGCCCTAATGGTACAATACAGAATTTATAGAACTTTTAATGCTAAGATATGGCGTGTAATATATCAACCAACTCCTTACGTGTTATTAGATCTTTTGTTATCCATAGCTTATTTGAATCAAGAGTATAGTACTCTTAGGCTTAATGGTATCTAAAACTCATTACTAATTAATTTAATAGTAGTTAATCGCTTGCTTCAATAAGACTTTAGTAATTTAATATGAAAATCTAATAGATGCTTACACATAACGCTTCAGCAATTGAGGCTCACTTCGTTTAACATTATGTGAGAATTCTTACAAATTAAAGAACTTTAATTTTTTAAGTGTATGAGTAATAACTTCACTCTCCATTTACCTTTCATTCTTCAAGTTTATTCTTTTAAATTCTCTCTATTGTTTTAAAATGTTGGTTAATTCTATATATCCATAACAAGAAAATGTGCTCCCTTTATCCGCTTTGGCGGTAAAATCATTCTTGTTTTTACCTCCTATTTGTCCTCCTTCCTGGCCTATCCCAACACGTCTTCAAATTCCTCTTCTGCTTTTTCAGCCAATACCATCTTACTGTGTTCCCTATGCCAACTATATATAAAGGCGTCCTTTAGTACTTTTTTCAATGGAATGAAAAACTCAAAAGCTTGTCGGCTCGCGACAATTCCATTTGGAGTATGGTCAGAGCTTTACAGAAGAGGAAGAATGATACGCTTCCTCCACTACGTACTCCACAAGGTGACTATGTCCAAACTGATCAGGACAAGGCCCAAGTCATTACAGATTCACTGGAAATGCAGTTTGTTACTCCTACCAACGATAAGCCCGACAGCCAAATCATATCTCAGCGTGTGGAAGAAGGTGTTGTCAACTTTGATGAAGTCCCGCAGCATTTAACGAAGCACAACATCGAGGCTGGAGAGATCGCCAACATCATAAGTAAACTGAAAAAGAAGAAGGCTCCAGGAAAAGACAAGGTGAGTAATAACGCCCTTATGAATCTCCCAAAGAACTTTATTTACTTTCTCACCAATATCATTAGCGACTGCTGGAAATTTTCTTATTTCCCTGTGGCTTGGAAGAAAACTATTGTGTTGAGTATCCCCAAGCAGGGGCAAAATCCTTCAATTCCGGCGAGTTACCGACCTATTAGCCTGCTACCCACGATGTCCAAGGTGTTGGAGAGAACGATCCTCGTCAGATTCCAAGATCACTGTCTAGCAAATGACCTTTTTCGGGAAGAGCAGTTTGGTTTTCGTGCTGCCCACTCTTGTCCGATGCAGATATGGAGGCTCGTTGAAGACCTGAGCACCCCCCTGAACCTATCCAGGTACTGTGGGGTGGTATTTCTCGATGTCAGTAAAGCTTTTGACCAAGTGTGGCATGAGGGCCTTGTCTACAAAATGATCAGAGACGGGTTCCCTGCCGATTTGATTTTGATGGTGAAATCCTTTCTTGACGGCAGATCCTATCAAGCCAAAGTTGGAGAAGATCTTTCCACACCCCGTGTTGTAAAGGCCGGTGTCCCTCAGGGTTGTCCTCGGGCCTGTGCTATTTAATTACTTTGTACATGATTTCCCGAAACCCGATAATTGTAATCTGTATCTTTATGCGGATGACACTGCCATTATGACATAGGCACACCAGCCGGCTCACGTTATCACTCGGCTGCAGTGCGCCTTGAAGCAGTTCGAAGACTGGTTTAACTGCTGGAAGTTGAACCTTAACGTCGGAAAGTGCAAGGCTTTGTACCTCAATAGGAAGCTCAAGCATCCCCCAGATTCTCTTGTTCTGTTCAATAAGAAACTGGACTGGGTGGACAACTACAAGCATCTGGGAGTTATCATTGACTCAAGACTCTCATGGAACCAGCATATGTCCTATGCTCTGAATAAAGCGAAGAGGGCTAAGTACAGTATCATAGCTCTCATGGGTCGCAACAGCGCCCTCAGCATTGACAACAAGCTACTTCTGTACAAATCGATTATCCGGACCATGCTCCTCTATGGCATGCTCCTCTACAGTCATTCCAGAATGTTGCCCTGAGGACCATTGTCCAGCTGGACAGAAGGACGGTGAAAAACCAATCCATCCACTTGGATTTAAACATGGCCCATATCGGAAAATTTATACAGGATATCCTTTTGATTATGATACAGAAGATGAAGACTCACGACAATAAGCTTGTGAAAGGGATACTGAAGAACTCAATGAATATGAACTGGCATACGAAGTATCGTAAACCGAGGCACGTTCTTGACATCAATTTTGAAGAATTAATTTTTAATAGGCTTATAGCCTGACAAAAAAAAATTAAGAAGAAATCAATCACAAGAAATTTTCTCTTACCAGTAATCTAGTGATGCTTATTAGCGGGCAACATTTATGAATAAATTGATAGATATAATCTAGACAAGAAAACAAAAAACAATGCATCATATCACAGTCTTTCTGCGAGATGTTTTCCTCTCGCTTATTACCAACAATGCAAGGTAAAGTTTGTGTAGCAATAGGTCCATCGTGTTTGTATCAACAATGGTATCAACACGCCATTTACCAAGAATATGCACGGACCCACAATATACTTGTATATCTAATGACCAACAATGCAAGCAGAGTTTATGCAATATAAATAAGGCTCATGAAAGCATGCAATAAAGATTTCATCCTACCTCTGAGAATTATAGAACAAAATTGAATTTGTAACAATGCATAGAATTCCTGTTGTTCGGGTTTTTTATAGAATTGATAGTTCTTAGATCTTAACATTTTCTTGAAAATCTTTAAAAATGAGCACTAACTGGAGATAATGGAGAATAAGCAGACTATTGAAAAAGAGTGGAAAGGCGATAGAGGAAGCAGTCCTTTCGCTCGGTGCTGTATTGGTTTGACCAGCATACTCCTGCAACTGTGGAAGTGGTGAGCGAATTGTGTGCGTGTCAGCAGAAGAAACGGCGAATGCTAGACCTCACAAAACAGATGAATGACCAAGTTTTGCTTCAAGAAATCAAGAGCATAGTGCAATTGCAAAACAGATAACCAAGTAGGGAATGGGAGCCCGAAAATTGGGTGGATGACAATTCGGTGGACGACAGTTGGGTGAACGACAATTCGGTGGACGCGACAATTGGGTGAACGTCAATTTGGTGGACGCGACAATTCGGTGAACGTCAATTCGGTGGAGGCGACAATTCGGTGGACGTCGATTGGGTGGATGCGACAATTCGGTGGACGTCAATTGGGTGGACAAACAGCCTGGGTAGACAAACAATTTGGGGATGACAATTTGGGGGATGATGGTGGAGAAGCTAAAATTTAACGGAGATCAAATGGTTATATTAACGCTTTCAACCATGATCTGTATATGTAAAGATATACAGATCATGCTTTCAACCCAAAAACTTAATGAAGTCTACTCGCTGTCATCCCCTCCAATCATCTTTCTATATTACAGGCAGGACAGATTGTACACTTTCCCAAAGCTGTATTTTGTTTTTATATATATTTTTTCTGTAATTTATTTATATTTTTTGTATATATTTTACTTGTAATATTTTTATATTATAACTTTAACTTGACTGTACACTTTTAAGACAGTCATTTTAATTAATTCTCTTATGTAAGAAGGGAAACCTAATTCTCTTAAAAAGCTGGATGGGGAAGTTGTTATATTAGGGATCAACCCTTTCAATCTAAAAATGAAATGAACTCTACCCTCTGTCCTCCCCTCCAACTGCCTTTTTATATTAAACCAGACTGTAGGGGGGGGGGGGTCACCGTGCCATATTAATGTCAAATAACATCTATCTACCCCAATTCCTATTGTGCCTATTTTAACGAGCTTAAGTAGTAATTTAAGAATAGCAGTATTTTTAATTGAATAATGGAACTCTTAGCAATAAAACAAAATAATTTAATAAATTATTTAATAAAGAAATAATCTCATTTATTTGTAAGCTAATAAAGAATAAATGAAAGATTCCCGCATATAAAGTGACTTCGACCTAAAATGAATGAAGCAAATTTATTTGTAATTGCAATAAAGATGTATCATTTATAAACAAACAACGAGTTAAATACTCAAATTTTTTGGTGATTAAAAAATCTCGATCGATTTTGCATTTCCACCGAATTGTCGTCCACCCAATTGTCGTCCACTGAATCGTCATCCACCCAATTGTCGTAGACCCGTAGGGAATAACCCCACTCAAATTGTTAGGATTGCAGAGCACACAGAAACAAACGATCATGTACATCCACCGCCACTCAAGAAGAAAGCTGTTCAGACGATTTGTGTGTTTGGAACCTTTGAACAGTGTATAACTGCCATCCAAGAAGAGAGTTGTTCAGATGATTTGTGTGTTTGGAACCGTTGAACAGTTAGAATCTTCCAGACGCGACCGCAGCTTCCCATTTTCTTTTCAATTGGTAGGGTTTCAATTACGACAAAACCGATAACAGAGTATACATCAACTCGACTCTTCATATCAAAAATCACACAGTACTGTGCTGTTTGATAATCGTTCGAAAGATATATGTTAATTCATATCTATCGAAATGCCACCAAAAAACAAAACGCGTATTAGTCAGAGAAGATACAAGTTATCTGGGCGTCGAAAACATATGAAAAACGGGAGCTTCGTCTACAGCAAGCAAATAGAGAATTATCGAAAGCCAATTTGAGTTATTATTTAACTTCTTGAGGTTGTTCTACAGAGGTTGAGTCAAAAGTAGTGGCCAACTCGGGAGAGGGGGGGTTAGAGTTTGACTTATTCTGGGCGAAGACCATTTACTACAAGGGTATATCGCAGTTTATTAAGAGAAAAGAGAGGGAAGAAATGTCAGTACGAATTTGAATGCCATAAACATTGTGCAACCTGCATCAGCCAGTGTAAAAATATGGCAGAAAAACTGGTGATACGCAGGCTCCTTCGTCACTATTGGAAAAAGAGGACCATTGCGCGAGCACCAGCCGCCGAACTTTGCAGGGTGGAAGGTCAGGATGTGACCAATGAACGGACAGCACGACGGTGGTTCTCCCGCTTTTCGTCTGGAGACATGGGCCTGGAAGATGCCCCAAGGAGCGGAAGACCCAAAGAAGTGGATGACGCAGCCCTACGGCAACAAGTGGAAGCCAACCCAGGCAGCACCACCCGTGGACTAGCGGCGGACATCGGGACATCACAATCGAGTGTGGTTCGACATCTGCACACCATGGGAAAGGTCAACAGGAGTAGCCGAGTTGTGCCCCACAAGATAACGCCCGCAGGCACAACAACGGGAGAAGGTGTGTCGCCAACTGCAGGAAAAAATTGAGGTTCTACCACATCCTGCATATAGCCCGACATGGCACCTTTCGACTACCATCTCTTCCGGTTCATGGCGCACTTCTGCTTGGATGCCACTTCGCCAATGTCAGTGAGGTTGAAGACGCCGTGCGTGACTTTTTCGCCCAGAAACCGGAGGAGTGATTTCACGAGGGCATATGCCAACTGGCTGATCGTTGGATGAAGACCATCGAGCATTATGGACTCTACTTTGAAGATTAGCAATGAGTGGTTCCTGTCTGGTGCCCATTTAAAAGTTTGCGCGCTGATCGGCCACTACTTTTGACTCAACCTCTGTATTTACCTACGACTGGAATTATCCCGGTCAACGCCGGGTGCCTCTACTAGTTTTTTATATGATAGAATCTATTTAGAAAATATAAGCGATAATTTTTTGCTTTATACCAGATGGGATCAGATCCTGAAGAAGAATTATGCCCTTTTTCATAATACGCTTTAATAAACCATTAAGGAATGACATAACCAAGTACCGAAAGGTTAAACTAAACCATTCGCGGAACTATATTTTTAAACCACCCTATGTTAAGATTGTAAGTTTCTAATGGACCATAATGGTTACACTAAACCAGGTTCCTTGAAACCAATTTGGACTATCATTAATTTTACGTTAAGCTTATATTCATTCATGGCACATCATTCCAAATCGTTTGATATATTACATGCCTTATTTTAGCATTGAAAGTTCCAATGAACCATAATGGTTCCGAAAGAAAATTAAATGTTCCTTGAAACCAAATTCGGCTATCATTAATTTTACGTTAAATTCATTCATGGCATCAATCCAAGTCGTTTGATATATTACATGCCATATTTTAGCATTGAAAGTTCCAATGAACCATAATGGTTCCACTAAAACAGGTTCCTTGAAACCAATTTGGACTATCATTAATTTTAAGTTAGACTCATTCACGGCACATCATTACAAGTCGTTTGATATATTACATACCATATTTTAGCATTGAAAGTTCTAATGAACCATAATGGTTCCACTAAACTAGGTTCCTTGAAACCAATTTGGACTATCATTAAGTTTTTTGTTATATTCATTCATGACACATCATCCCTATTTGTTTGATATATTACATGCCATATTTTATCATTGAAAATTTTAGAGGGTATCATAAGGGTATCATTAGAGCACGTTCCATTGTTTCGATTACAACCATTTTCAAAATGGTTCATTTCCTGAACCATATTTATCAATTGGCGAAAATAATAATTTATATCTGCTTCTATCTCGTCATTACGATTTGTTTGATATATTAATTAATATATCTTCCCATTGAAAATTGCTTGGCGGGAAAATAGAGGTACCATTTGTGCACGTGCCAATGAACCGATTTAGATAATATTTGTGATTCGTCCGTGCCATGAACCATATTTATCGACTGACGAAAACAGATTTTGAAAATCTTTGATAGCCTCAGAGGAGTTACATACAGACAGACAGACACGTTTCCCACACTGATAGCATAAAGCACCTTTCGGTACTTAATAATTTTTTTTCATCATAGGTTCCGTAATGTTTCTATTGATGAACATTTTGAAAATGATTAGGGAGAATGTCATCCCAATTCAATTTGAAGATTTGTAATTATTAATTTACTGTATTGTAAATGTCTGACACCAAGATTATTATCACACATGATATTTATTGATGGTTAAATGATAATTCAAATTCGATCATTAACGCGAACATTTAATACACTTCCAGATTATCTAAAATGAAGAAAACATTTCTGATTGAGAATTTCATTATATTTAGTATCTTATCTTTTAAAATAAACTAATTTAAAAAAAAATTAAACAGACTTCAAAAAACTAAGAAAAGGCACTAAAAAGCGAAAAATAAATGAATTAAAGATTCAATTCAAAAGATAATAAAATTACTTATTAATATACCTATATTACCACATACATATTATGATCCCTTTATATAATTCTAGAGTGACAATTCTTATCAAAATCTGTTACGGATTAATTTCAATAAAATATTATTATATACACTACCTACTGATCTGTTTGAAGTCGGTGCCAAGCAAAATCGGTAACAGGTACTATACCGTTCACGAAATATTCCCCACCTCAATATTGCGCTATCGGAAATGTTGATTGATTGCTCAATCCTATAACTTGCGTTGTAAGATTTGGAAAACAATAGCTTCTGTATCCAAGCGAAAGGATAACGATTTTAAAGTCAAGTTTTATATAGCGTATTCATTTTTTTTCGTTTCATAGAGAACTGTAAGAAATTTAATTCATAAGGTAGTAGAGAGTTTCAAATTGTCCACCTCCCACAAAGTAAGGCGCTAGCTTATACAGGGTGAATACAAAAGTCTGAACCCCCCTTTTATTTTTTGAACCGAAGCAGACATGTCGATTTTGATGAATCCAATGAATAGGAAGTTGTGGGTGGGCCCTCCTATGGTGCACTTTTCATCATCCCAAATATGCAAATTAGGACACATTCAAAATTTATCTTCAAAAAACGTAAGGGATAGAGAAAAAAACCCAATTGCAAACTTGTTCAGCATAAAACAACATACAAAACAAAAAAAAATCATCCAAATCGGACCAACCGATCACCCACAATCACGTGTAGCTTTTGACTATTTCCGGAACAGTGTAGCTTGCCATCCTGGAATTGTTCTGTCTTCTGTGTGCTGAAACATGCTTTTTATTTGCTTTTCCGCATGAAAGTGAATGTGAATATGGTAATTTATGTTAATTTTTTGATTTGCATGCTTTACATGGTGGAAATATCAACATTCAGTTTTCCTTGTGCAGTGTGACTGTTTGAAAGCTAAAAACAGTTCACCACGTGATTGTGGGTGCTTGGTTGGTTCGATTTGGATGCTTTTTTTTTGTTTTGTTTGTTTTTTTATGCTGAACAAGTTTGCAATTGGGTTTTTTTCTCTATCCCTTACGGTTTTTGAGATAAATTTTGAATGTGTCCTAATTTGCATATTTGGGATGATGAAAAGTGCACCATGGGATAGGCCACCCACAACTTCCTATTCATTGGATTCATCAAAATTGATATATCTGCTTCGGTTCAAAAAATAAAAATAAAAGGGGGGTTCAGACTTTTGTATTCACCCTGTATACAAACACCCCTTGGTTAAAATGAGTGACAATGTCGTTCCTTTAATCGGCATGCCGATTTAAAAATTTCATTTTCCAAATTAATTTTTTAACTTACTGTTATTTATACAATCTATTTCAAGGTGTATTAATTTCGAAATTAATTTTATGATGCAACCTCACTGAAGAAAATTTTTAATCACCAGAATATTCACCAAACACACCTTTACAAAGTGGCTCCGACTTTCGTAGTAGCACCTTCCTCCCTATCTCAAAAATAGATTAATCTGTTTCTAGAAACATCTGAGCTTTAGCTATTAGAGAAATATAACAGGAAGAGTTAATCGATCATTCGCTCCGTGCAAAAGAGGTGTGAAATATTTCGTGATCGGTATTGTACATAAGCGATGAAATGTGTGAGCGAGAGCTCGTTCTGAATAACGCAACCCAAACGGGCAGACACGTGCAGGCAGAAGTTGTTGGCGGATGTCTCAAATTATACTAAAATTTTGAATAACGTTGTTGATAAATTTGTATGATTTGACTGTTGCAGATAAATTTATTGGTCGGTCTATGATCATTGAAAACATATTTAGGTATTTCATTAGAATTATATTCAGTTACTAATTAAGTTGTTTATATCGCTAGTATTTCGAGCTTGGCACCGACTTCAAACAGATCAGTAGGTAGTGTATATAATAATATTTTATTGAAATTAATACGTAACAGGTTTTGATAAGAATTGTCACTCTAGAATTATAAAAAGGGATCATAATATGTATGTAGTAATATAGGTATATTAATAAGTAATTTTATTATCTTTTGAATTTAATCTTTAATTCATTTATTTTTCGCTTTTTAGTGCCTTTTCGTAGTTTTTTGAAGTCTGTTTAATTTTTTTTTTTAATTTGTTTTTTTTTTCATTTTTAATGTATTATTCGTACATAGTAAGTATGGTATTAGAAAACACTACTATAAGTGACGTATATAATAGGACTTTAAGTTAGAATGTAGTTAAGTTCTGTGTGAATGTCGTGTAGTTTATATCATATATCATTTATACGAGGAACGATTAATAAATAAGGTCTGCATGGCTGTAACTTTTTTATTTGTTAACCGATTTTCAAAATTCTTTTTGTATCTTATACTCACATTTGTCCTCTATGTAATGCACTGTTCACTTTTCGACATAGTCCCCATACCTTTCCACGCATTGCGCCAACTCGTGACTAGTTGGATGAACCCGTCGGAGAGGAATTTCGGAGTTGTTGTCGACACCAGGATTGAATGGCAGCTTTGGACCCTCTTCTGGTGTACGATAACGTTCGCCCGCACACGAGTTACCACACACGAGAGGAGTTGCAGCGCCTACAGTTCAAAGGTGAAAAATTGCAGTTCAAAAATGAAAGACTTTGCACATTGCGACTTTCACCACTTCCCAAAGAAGAAACAGCCCTTAAGGGACATGAGTTGGTTCTGACGGCGAGGTAAACGCCGCCATTCAATCCTGGTGTTGACAACAACTCCGGAATTCCTCTCCGACGGGTTCACCTAACTAGTCACGCGTTGACGCAATGCTTGGAAAGGAATGGGGACTATGTCCAAAAGTGAATAGTGCATTACATAGAGGACAAATGTGAATATAAGATACAAAAAGAATTTTGAAAATCGGTTAACAAATAAAAAAATTACAGCAATGGGGTCTTTATTTATCAATCGCCCCTCGTATAAAATCATCGACGGTGGACGTTGTCATAACAAAGAAAAAAATTAACAATGGGTTATTTCTTGATTATACAAACGGGTGGGTTCGCTTCTATAATCTGTTCAACGAAAGTTGGAGTAGGCGTGTCCAGTTAAACATCCTATTTCAATTGTTAGACATTGTTGCCAAAGTAGAATCAACAATGTCTAACAATTGAAATAGGAAGTTTAACTGGACACGCCCACTCCAACTTTCGTTGGATAGAGTATAGTAGTGAATAGTTTTAGTTTGTTAAGTCTAGCGTATTAATTAAATTGTCACTAATTTCGAATTTGTTTACCAAAGTTTGTTTTTTTTTCCATATTCTTATAAAGCTATTTGGTTGTATTACTTTGGAAATTTTATTAGCGTCAAGGGTAGACTAACTAAAGGCGCAACCCGCATGAGGGCAAACAGGAATAGGGAAACTATTAAAGAAAATAAGGAACGTCTGTCTAAGAATTGCAAGCGAAATGCTATATCACGTTCCCAAGAATCACCACTGGTTCGTCAAGCAAGATTATCTCAGATGAGAAGTTACATAGTTCCCAATTATCACATGAGTCGACTGAACACCGCCAGCATCGCATGGATGTTATTCGGGAACGTTTAAATTAAGAGACTCCTCAACAACGCGAACATCGATTCGATATCATTCGTCAACGAGCTAGAAATGAACTTCTTCACCAACGCACTCAAAGGCTAACCTCGATGAGACAGCGTAATCTTGAGACAAGACAAATCGAAAATAAGGAACAAAGAAGAGGACGCTTGGAAAGTATGCGTGAAACTTCCCGTAGAATACACTTTATCGGAGAAGATAATTTTCTGTCTGCTATCAATAAATTCGCTGACACTCCATGTAGTATATGCAGAAAATTATTGTACGCTCAGCAGAGATGCCACCTAGCAACGTCATGTCGCCAAGATTTACTGCCTAGTGAGTTGGTAGAAATGAGTAATATTATGACATGTTCGCGATGCTCTACCAATCTGAGGAAACGTAACGTGCCTCCACAAGCGTATTGGAGCAAAATGGATGTTGCACCTATACCTCCAGAAATAGCCAGTTTGACGGATGTAGAACAACGCCTACTTACGAGAATAATACCATTTTTAAAAATTGTTAAGGTACAAAATAGGTTCAGCCAAAATTAGGTTAAAGGGCAGGTGGTTTTATTTGCACAAGACAAGATTGCTGAGCAATTACCGCTTCCACTATGTAGTACAGGATTGGTTGTAGTAGTAGAAACACGTGAGAACTTGGAACAATATAAACAGTTTAATATAAACACTGAAAGAGTAAAAACTGCTTTACAATGGCTACTACTACATAACAGGCTGTACCAAGAAGTCATACCAAACTTTGCGATACTTCAGGCTACTGAAATTCACGAAGACTGCGATAATGTCAAAGTACAGGCTCCGCATATGCTTGTGCAACATATACAAGAAAATCAGCCCAGAAGTTCTGTAAACATAAACAACGATATATCTATTTTAAATGATAATTCTAGTAATTAAAAATTATACAAAAAAGTATAAATTGGGCAATTGTCCGAGAAAGTAAAACTTGGGCAAATGTCCACAAATGAAACTAAAACTAAAGAGGTATGTGAATAATCGTAATTAAGTGTAAAGAAGGGCTCTTTTACCACAACAAAAGTAATAAAGAAAATAACAAAAATAAAAATAACAGAAAAATACAACCTGGAAGCGCTTTATTCAATTAATGAATTTGGATACCATTATTATTGCTAACAATGGAAACGAATTAGATGATCAAGTCAGAGTTATTGATGTCCAAAGAAAAACCACACCACCCCTTAATATTGAGCGGGAGAAAAGAATGGAAGAACTTTGTTGGTATTTTCTTTACCCTGATGGGAGAAACGGTTTTGGTGAAGGTATAGCTGCTCTTGATTATTTCCAAACACGAATTATGGGCGGTGGTAAACGGTTTCAAAGAAATGATTATTTATTCTTTGCGTTGTCTGTTGTAGAATATTTTAAAGCTAAGGAAAGTGTTTCCGTCTCATGTCGAATGAAGCAAGGTGAACATACACCTCAACGTCTCGTAGATAACATGCATTTAACGATGAGAAACATAAGAGGATCGGCTGCATACTGCAAAAGATGTTGCGCTGAGTTGATTGCTATGGTGCGGAGTCTTGTTCCTCCAACTTGGTTTGCTACATTATCATGAAACGATCTGAACTGGCCAGACATGATCAAAGCATTACTCATAGCAGATGGGCGCCGTGATGCAATGCCTGACGCTGTCGAAGACTTGCTATTCGATGAACGACTCGAACTAGTACAAAAATACCCAGTTGTTATAGCTAGACAGTTCACATGTAGGGTAAACGCCTTGATGAGGTTTTTGAAAATGAATCCCGAATTTTTAGGAGGAGCTGTTACAGATTTTTGGTACATAATAGAATTCCAAAACAGAGGAAGCCCCCATCTAAATATGCTTTTGTGGTGCAACACTGTACCAGATTTCGATAGTCCTGAAGGGCTTAGACTAATCGATCAGGTTGTCATGTTCACTTAACGATGATAATGCTCAGCTGATAAAAAGGTAACAAATTCACAAACATTCCACAACATGCTATAAGGATCAAAATACTGGTTTCTGTCGTTTTGGATTTCCAAGGCCTATAAGTAACACTACCTACTGCCTAGAACCTGATGATGCCCTTCGTAAAAATGGGCGTTTTTGTGTTCTGCAAAGGAATGCAGACGAAGTTATGGTTAACAACTATAACGTAGTTCTTCTCAAAATTTGGGGATCAAACGTGGATATACAGCCTTGTGGGAATGTAGCAGCTGTTGCTTATTATATTGCCAATTATGCAAGCAAATTTGAACCCAGTGATTGTGGCGATGTTGTAAGGGAAGCGGTTCAAAAAGCAAAACGTCAAAGTAATGATTTATGGAAGCAGCTGTTTTCTGTTTCAATGGTGATACTTGCACGACGGCTACTTAGTGCACCAGAAGCGGCCTACTGTCTTTGCCATTTATCTCTAAAGATGTTTTCAAGAAAAACAGTTTTAGTAAATAGCTGTCGTCCGGATCAACGCTATAAAATTTTACGATTTTGTGAAGATGAACGTCGGTGTTCAACAATATATTCGATCGCTACCAACAAAGACCAAACGATAAGCTTGGCTGAATTTGCAGTTCGTTACGAAACCGTTTCAAGTACATTTTGGAAGGATGATGACGGTGACATCGACTTAAGAGACCAGGAGAACGAAAATACTAGATACATCCAATTACGTGATAATACAAGAATGCGAATCAGAAATCTAGCAGCAGTTTTACGCACACGCTGTTATACTCTAAACAGTGACCGAGAAGGGGTTTTTTTTTACAATGTGATTATCCATTCCTTTTCGTAATGAGAGTGAACTCATTCGAGAAGGCGAAACAGCTGAAGCTTGTTTCTTACGCCGACGATCAGAGGTAAGACCTCTTCTGCATAATTTATCCGTAGAGCAGTTCGCCCATGCCGAGCAAACTATACAACAAGGTCTTTTTCAAGCTGTAGCACTCAACACTGTGAACGGAGATAGAGACATCAAAAACCCTAGACAACATATTATGAATGTATACGCCGAAGACCAAATCAATGTATATAATCATGATGATTTTATCGAAGACAATGATTCCACTGCTACGCCCGATGAGCTGTTTATAAGTGGAATCAGAAGCCTGAATGTTCAACAAAAAATTTACTAAAACAGGTATCGGATTCGATTGAGAGAGACATTAGGTTACATGATAATTTACAGCCTTTATTATTATTTATCACGGGTGGAAGCAGGAAGCGGGAAACCCTTTATTAAAATTAATTGTTGAGCATATTAGACGCTGCTATGCTCCAACGGTGGATTCCTTGTTGAAACCAACATTTGCAGAAGTGGCGTCTTTAACGGATGTTGCTGCACGCCAAATTTCTGGTGGAACCCTTCATTCAGTTTTTGACGTAGAATACGTCTTACGTTTCGAGACTAGGATGCCACGCTTAAATCGTGAACGTCACAAAAACTGTTGATCACGAAAACTTTAATAACGTGAAAACTATTAATGATAGAAGAATGATCGATATCGCATTCGATAGAGTATAGAACAAAGCATGTTTCAGACTATCACCGATTTCGTGCTGACCTCATTGGCTGACGCAATCGCAGTGCAAAGTTGAGTCAGAAAATCTGCTCTATGGCGGATATTAAATTAGTCTAGCTCCGGCTTCCTTTATGCTACCACGACGTTTGAAGTGTCATTTGTTTTATCTTTCTGTGCTTTATAAAATGGTTTAAAATTTAAGCCTCAATAATTAATAGTGTCTAAGATATCGACCTTCGAAGTGTGGAAATTTTGCAAAAATTACATAATTTCCAAATTTATGCCTAATAAACACGAGAAAAATTATAGAAACCGTCACACCAATATAGATCGAGAGATGGGGAATCCGAAAAGACCCGGATGTCCGACGCCGCCAAGTTGAACTATAGCTCGATACGAATCCGCCAATAACTGAGAATTCGATGCAAATAACGTATCTGATGACATAAACGTTTCTACATGGAGTGATAGAATTTAACCAGTGGAAGTCATAACGAGCCATAACCGTCAACATTAACAGCATCTTCATCAAATATGATTTAAGTAAGGAGCGAGTTTGGGAGACTGAATTCATATTTCGTTTATTCAGGTTAAATCTATGAATCAAAAATATGATGAGAGACAGGCAGAATTTTAGTTCATTTTATTGCATGGTATACACGGGTAATGAATATAACACATATCAAGAGAAAAGATGTTGATGATACAGATGGCCATGAAGCCACTGAACAACAAAATACTGATAATGAAAACGATGAAGCTTATGACATTTTTAGTTCAAACATCAATACATACAGACGCAGAAATGTGGGCACAGAGTGATTAGATACCGTAATTATAGCAATCGATGACACAATCAATTACAAGCCTGAAATGGTTACATTGTTCTATCGATTTCGCAATGGAGTTGTAGATGTACACAAATTCATCCAATTGTACGATTCGAACGAGGTTAACATTTTAGCCAAAAGGAAAGAATACGAAAGTAACAGATTTAGATGCATTGATGGAAGAACTCAGAGAACTATGCAAGAAAGACGATGACATTGCAAACAACTTGCAAAGAGAATAAAATGAAAGATGAGTACATGCGAAGTATTGTTGGCGAGGCAGGTTATGAGAACAACGATGAATTCGAATACGAGACCGGCAAGGCCATCGCACTTGTAAGAAAGTGTAGCAATGTGATGTCCAATCATCTGCAGATTAATGTGAACAGAGAGAGTTGATCTTAGAATTTATACCCAGAATGTGCACACGCGATAGCGAATGCATACATGTGTACTTGGCCCGTACTGCTGGCAATGGCAAAATATTTACGATAGAAATTAATCATGGAAACATTAAACCTTAAATTGAGTCGGACAACGACAGAATACAATTAGTAATGCTTATATAGTCTGTGTGTCCATTGGTAAGGCTGCAGTGAACTTGAACGGGAACACTCTGCACTGTTTAGAATCTGTACACTCTGTATTTAGAATCACACCGCAGAGCAAAAGGGTCAGTGGATTGACTCCTAAGGTCCTACAACAATAATACCGCCAATTCCTTTCTGTGAAATGTGTAATAATTGATGAGATAAGTATGGTCAGTTCAGACGAGTGATACCCAATATCATCGACAATTCATTTCACTTGTCGCGAGTGATGTGCCAGAGTAATGAAATATTCTCAACTATACTGACCAAGTTCGGCAATGGTGAAAAGTTGCTTCCTCAGGAGAAAGCAGTTGATTTCGAGGAGATTTAAAAGTTAACAATGGTGCATGGAAAATTTGCCCGATGTAGTTAGGCTGTTTCATCGCAACAACAGCGTTGATGCTCCCAACAAGAATGCTGTCATATGTAATAAGTTGTATTGCCAGTAATAAAACTAATGGTTATGGCCGCAGAAGTGAATTAGATCCAGCAAGAACAAAACTACACAAGATGGGTATTGTAGAATTAGGAGGCTTGCAATATCCTACATGCTTGGCTATTGACTCACCGTACATGTTGAGAGTGAACATCGATGTGGACGATGGATTTGTAAACGGTGCGATCGGTGTACTCACAAGAGACCGTAAAAAAGGAAGCTAATTTTGTATGACACGAAAACGAGCTCCTTGGATAAGTGCGTGACAAATATCAGCGGCAGACATCAAGGAGTTTCCGAGCAATAGTCATTTATTGTTCCTATTATAAGTCTATTGAGCAAATCCGAAAATGTTCGAAATCATTTTTCTAATGTTGTTTATTGACCCTGTGCTCACTCCTGTACAACATGTGAAAGAGATGAATGTAGTAGGTTATGGTTGTGAGTTCGAAAAAAAAGAAACGAGTAAACATCTACAATATCAGCAAAAACAATGTATCTGTCGTTTAAGGTTATAGTTGCCAAATGAAGAAATGGGCACGAATCAAATGTAAGCCACCTTTGACTTCCAAGTTCAAAGACAACATAAATGATGCTTTGAAATGGACAGCGCTCATTAAACGCACAGCGAACCTCAATTTAGGTGGCACGATCAAGTGTAAACGTGAACAGTTCCCATTGGCGCCAACCGCTGAGATCACGGCACTTAAATCCCAAGGTGCTACATTTGATCGTATCTTCTATGATTATGCCATATCAGAATAAAATCAACTGTTAATGTTTGGATTGAATAGAGTAACCAGTATAGATGTCTTATATCTAACTCAAAAGACTATTGTAATTGCTATCTCACTCCCGATAGTCAAGCACCGTCGATGAAAAAGTTCAGAGACGAATACGAGAGATTGGAATCGCACATGCTGATAACATTCACCAAACGCATAAAACATTTCATATTAAAAATATAAACAACGATTCTGTTAGCTACACATTGAACAACAGAATATTTTAAACGTTATAGTTACCAATCTCAATGCACACTATTTAGTAGCGCATGCACAGGACTTATTACATCTGATTACTTGGCAATTAGTGAGACTTGAATGAATGCAGGTGAACTTGTACATATAGATGGATTCGAATTGAGGACACAAATGAATCAGTCTGGTTGTATTACATCCGATGCACTCACGAAACATGGTGTAATAAGTTATAGGAAAGCAGGCGGTGTTGCGATCTTCAGGAATATTAACTCTTTAACCGAATGCGAACGTACACTGATAGACTGGTCAAACTATAGATGACTGATTGACGCTGGTATCGCTAATATTTTTATGGTTAAAGTGTGGTGAGATTTATACTAGGCATTGTTTAAAATCATCCTAATGTTCGACATTTGATATGGCAATGTTGTTGTTCAGTGCGATGATGAAATATTCACCAGCAAATACACCTATCAAAGACAACATGGAGGTGGATACTGATGTGCAAATTATGATATTTGGCGACTTCAATGTAAATGCTATATTATACTTACAGCTCTTGGCTTTGTGAAGAAACGTTTCAATTTAGTTTACATGCCCATCGAATCACGTACTATATTGGGTGGCAGTACTACAGATTTGATATTGATTCTACGTAGTCTGCTGACATTTGTATCATACTTCTCTTATCACAGACCACTGATTTGTAAGTTGTGAATGACTTATAATGGCATTGGTGCTTCGAACAACCTTCGTGGTCAAGCGCAGAAATACAGTTATGGCAACAGTTCTCCTTCTGCGAGCTTACTATCAACATGCGTCAGAGTAGCGATGACGAATTTGTCGATTTATAAAATAATTTGCGATTTGGTGAGCTTACATTCTGACAATTGCAACTTTTGTGTGAAAGATGAAGAGTTGAAGAGGTCGGTGATTTCGCAGATGGCGCTGCAGTTAGAATTTTTCCAACGATCAGATTGGTAGATGAGTATAATTCTAAATAGACGGATACACTATTTCATTCAAGTTGCGTTTACACCTTGCATGCTACCGATGAGTCGCGAGATGCCGCAACCTACGTAAAACAACCACCACGTAACGTAATTCCTGCTGATGTGAATAACTGTTGTGGTTTGTTGCACATATTAAACGTGGGCATTGGTTCCAGAATAATGTTAAGGCGTAACATATCAGTTACTGAGGGTCTAGTCAACGGTGCGATGGGAATAGTTCGCAAATTTAGGTGGCCTGCCCTTCGTCGCGATCAATTAAAGAAACAGGAGAGCTACCTGATGCTGTTTATATTAAATTTGACGATGAGACCATTGGTACTAAAGTGAAAGACGCTGACGGCTTAGTTGCAATAGCACCAGTTATCAGCAACACTTCAAGCAACAAAAGGCTACGGGGATGTTGAAAAAAGAATTAATCTTGAGTTGGGCTGTAACCGTTCATAAGCTTCAGGGTAGCACATTAAATAAAGCAGTAATTGACTTAGGAAAAAAAAACTCTGCTAAGAGTCAAGTGTATGTTGCCCTAAGTCGTATGAAGATATTGCACTTTCTGATTTAGAACCAAGTAAATTACTAACCAAACCACACAATGAAAAGGCATTTCGAGAAATGGAAAGATTAAAACGATCGTAGACGACATTGTTAATCAAATTGAAAATCAGAGTATTATCCCCTAACTCCTAATCGTTAATGAGTGCTGTAGCTGGCTCAAAAGCATGAGATGCTGACTCCCGAACGCTGCTTTCTGCTTAGTTCTACAGTAAGATGCCTGTAGGATCGACATAATTCCTTCAGTAACTTAAAAGAGACATTCATACTGCTTGCCGTAAAGGAGTTCCATTGTCTTCCTTCGTAGTTCAAGTCTACTCCAGTCCAGCACGTACTCGGCCATAGTTAGGTACCTGTAGCTAATAGGATCGACATAATACCCACAATAACATAAACGAGACATTCATGCTGTTCGTCGTTAAGGAGTTCTATAGTCCAAGCTTAGACCATTCCAGCACGTCCTTGACCACAGTCATGTACCTGCCTTCATCAATGTTCTCAAATTACCTGAATTATGTACCTGCAATAAGTTCTCATCAATGTTTCATTACCTCAGGAGAACTCCGAACAATGTGATATACAAGTTAAATGAATTTAAAAAAAAAAATTAAATCTACTTAATAATGAAATTAATATGGGACCAATTTGGTGCTAAACCGAATCCAATGAAAAAAGAATTTTTAAAATCGGTTTATAAATGACGGAAATATCGATGAACATACATAAGAAAAAATATCGATGAACATGAATAAAAAAAAAATACATACAGACGAGCATAGAACCTCCTCCTTTTTGAAGTCGGTTAATAAGGTTAAATTAACGAAAATTAAAGTAGAAATAGAATAAGTGAAATATTAATTCGAAAATATTTTAATAATAAAATGCGTGTTGAGGATTATTTTATGTGCAAGGATTATATACAATTTAATTTTAACTCAACAAATAGAAATGACCAAGGAAATGACAGAACAAAAAACAAGTTAAAAATTTAAAATACGGATACTTAAAACTATTTGTAACACTGTAAAATTCTCCAAAATATATTTGTAAATATTTCTAAAATTCTCCTTTATGAAATTTCTAAAAAGTTATAAATACTTCCAAATTCCAAAATATTTACAAAATTCTTAGAAGACCGTGGAATTTTTTTCGTGCATGATTATCTATAAAAACAAATTTCCTAAAATCAAACGAAAGGAGAAGAAACCAGTAATCCACATAAAATATTTAAATATGTAAATATTTTATGTGGATTAGTGTTTTCTTCTCCTTTCTTCTGACGTCTGTCCACCGTATCTGGCTCCCCCTTTTTCTGTGTCTTAAAATCAAATCATAAAAGTTCTTAAAGCACAAGTCCATCAGAAGATATTTTACAGCTCTTCTGCTTCATCTAGAAGTTTCGAAGAAGTGATAACGGAAGATATCTAATTTGAGAACTTTATGCTGGAGTCCAATAAAAATAAAAGATGAAACTGGTGATGACAATATATTTTTTCAACGCTCTAAAATTCTTGACTTTAACGTTTTCAGAACCGTCTGGGGGACATTTTTCAGACTTTTACGTTGCCAACTTGTACAATTAAAGATAAAACTAAATTACGTGATTAATAAAATAAGTAAACAGTGCAAATATATTTTGTAGAATTTTTACAATTATTACAAGAATTAAACAGGTGGTGGCCTTACAGTATAACAGAGGGACATCAGGAGTTCCAACTAGTTTCGCCATTTATTCCCGGCTTTGTCAAGGATATACAAGAGGCATGCAAGCCTTTATATATACAGAACAGTGGTACAAGTTAAGCAATGAGCGTAAATACATACAAGAACCAATAGGATATAAAGCAAGGGGGCCAATGAGTTCAAAAAGGATGTAATGGCCAGTAGAATAAAATAGAATAAATACAAAAAAGAAATTGTACAGAGAAGGTGCGCGTTCCTGTTTAGTTAATAGGAACAGTATTATGATCCATCCTTCCACCGATATTACAAGAATATTTCAGAATTTTTAAAGATTTTAAATTTTGAAGTATATTTTGTTAATTTTGTTTGTCATTTGTACTTGTTATGGTAAAGAATTAATTTTATATTGTTTTACTGAAAATATTTTAAATTTAAAGTATGAGATACTTTAACTCGTACTTAATCAACAAATGTAACAAAAGATTGTGGATATTTAAGTAAGAGAAGAAGCAGGGAACGACCTTCCACTTGTTCACAACACCAATTCCCCTACATACTTAGTTGCTAGATATCCTTTAACAAACTTTCATTACGTTTCTTTAATTATACCTGTATCAATAATTTAGACCTTTTAGACAAGCTTAGTAATATTCCAATTCCAGACCACCATATTCTAGCCTCTTTAAATGAAACGTTGGAATTATTAGAACAGGTTCTACACCATAATGATATCTCTCTAACCAAAGAGTGTGACCTCATTTCGCTTTTCAGACTTTACTGCTTCATCAATTTTTTCCAATTCCATAAAATGGAAAAAGGCACACCTAAGGAAAGTTTTATCAGCCCATTTCTCACCAACCTCTATCGTTGTTTTCTTGAACAAAAAGCCAAAACATCCTCTTCTATGTATTTGCCATTTTCGATAATTATTCAACTTTTAGATCTTTTCTTTGATAAGGTTTAAATCGTAATTTTCTTTTAAGCCACCAGATGCTGCCGACGTGAACAACAGGTCAACTTCAAATTAATGAAATAAAGTTCTTTGGAATTTTCTTTCTTCTAGCATTACTTACAATCCATAATTTACCACCATTTTTTGTAATGATTATTTTTTCTTCTCTATTTCCTTCACATTTGAAAGAGAGAGAGAGAGAGAGAGAGAGAGACGGATAAGGGTTTACCCCAAGGTCAGTGGAAGAAATGGGGTTTCCTTCTTTCACTGACCTTGGGTTTACCTAACTTAGACGACTTATCAGAAGAAATGAGGATAAGCTTAATTTACAACTACTTAGAAAACTATGTCCCGTCTTACATCAGAGCCAATTCCAAACATAGAAACTTGAAGAGCCAATTCCTTCAGTCAAAAACTTGCCGCCTTCAACCATATGCTCCAAAAAACACAAGACTTGAAGAGTTTTATTAAATTAAGATGGCAGCAACGATCAACGGATATCCCATAGAGATGGTTAATAAGCTTATAAACAAACTATATTGGAGAAAAATTGAAGAAGCCACAACACTTGGAAAAATTGAAGATAAAAGCAGCCAGAAGTGCATCTGTGTCCCATACAATAGAAACCTTACTAGAGGCAAAAATTTTGAGTCCGTTTTTCAAGAGCGAGTGTACAACAAAAAGATTATTGGCAGGTACAAAGGATAAAATTCCTAAACATTACAGATCTGGTTTCTATGAATTAGGATGCGATGGTTTGTGATATGAAGTTTACTGGACAAAGTCGTCGCCGCAATAACACTAGAATTAAGGAGGATTTCAAGAATAATAGGCCAGAAAAATCAGCGTTAGCGTATCACTTTTCTACCGGCCATTCCACTTCGTCAAAAAACTATCTTGTACTTATGTGATGACACGAGATAATTAAATTTTCTTGAAACACCATGGAAATCTTGAAAAAACCTCCTGATAAAATGCTGAATAATGACAGAGAATCAATTGACTTAACGGATTGGATGAGCTTAGTCAATCTTATAATATAACCTTAGAATTTGTATTTCACTTATTTGGTTTTATTTATCTTGTTTCTTTTCAATCAGGATTCTCCGTGCAATTGATTTTCTGTTTTTATTATTCTTAGCCCATCAGGACTCATTAATTCTGGTTTCCTGATTGGACTCACTTCTGTATAAATAATCACTCCTGATCCTTCATTCTGCTTATCTCTGAATAATTGTCTCATACTGAATAAAGGATCAATAACTTGGGAGTTCTTAGTATTGTTTCTATCAATGAAATTGGTAGAGACTTTACAATACAACAAAATCTTGTAAACATTCCAAGGAGGAGGAACTTTAGCAGTGAAGCAGAAATACATTTATACATTTATTAAAAAGAAATTAATCCCCTCCCCCGAATAAGGCAAGGCAAGTAGCAGATCTTGCGGTCATCTATTTTTTACCCATTATCTTCACTTTTTACCTCTCCGCAATTAATTTTCTCGAACGTAATATGTAGAAAATGTAAAAAAGCTCGTATTTTCTTTCCTTTCTAATCAGTTCCGAAAGTATGATATATCACATGCCATATTTTACGTATCTAAATAGCACATAGATATGTTGTCCTCTCTGAATCCCTCCCCCGTAATTCCGACCCCAGTGTACCAATCAAAACCAAACTAAATAGTGCAGATGGACATGCCCATAGGAAGCTACATTCCGAATTTCAACGTTCTACCTCAAAAAATGTAGAAATTATGAAGGGAACAGTCTGACATTATAAAACCAATGAGTAGCTCCATTCTTCCGTTACTTAATAATTTAGATTATGAGCACTTGAGCAATCGCGCGTCGACAAAGCAATTTCACGTGCTCACGCCGATGTCAGTAATGCTTATAAGATGAACAGAAAGTAACAATGTATTATTCCTTCTTGACAAATCGATTGTTATATGGCATGCCATTATCTTTGTATTCTTTACACTCACTGTTTTAGCAAGTGAATTCGACTTGAAGGGGTCCACGAAAAATTCTGAAAAGTTGATACGGCCGAGCTAACAATTTGATGGTCATATTTCTGAAAACAGAATTTGAAAAAGTTAATCCCTTTTCAAGTAATCGGCCAGCCGGATAAACGTACAGACCAGTGTTGCCAGATTTAGTAATTTTTTTAAAGTGCTTGTCCTCGTTTTCATTGTTTTCTGCCGTGTTTAATAAAGGACAAGGTCTTTAAAAATTACTAAATCTGGCAACACTCGTCGCATTCTTTAAGTAGCTTTTATGCTAAAGTTCCTAATAATGGAGAACAGAGTTTCCGACTAGTTTCGCCATTTATTCCCGGTTTTATCATATCCTTGTTCTCCCTTTATTGTATTGTAAAGTCTCTACCAATTTCGTTGAATGAAGGATGCTTAGCATGCGAATAAATTTCATTGTGGACAAGTGGAAGATTGTTCCCTATTTCTTCTCTTATTTAAAATAATTGTTTTCCAGTAACTTACAAGAATTAAAAATAATCTACCACAGTGCGTTGCCAAATGTATCATTATTTAACGTACAATATCAACATGGCTAATAACGGTCACGAAACTGTGGATAAACTATATAAGTAAAATAAAAGAAGTGCAGACAATTCATTAATGCAAAAAGTAAATTAATAAAACATTGCACTGCTAATGCTAAAATAAACCTTACATATTTATAATATTTTAAAATGTGCATTTAATTAAAACGTCACATTTAGTGGAGAAAGCGTATGAACGGTTTATTGATGAAAAAAATTTCCATTTTATCACGAACAAACACAAACGAAAAACCGTCATGAGTGAGGGCCAACAAACCCAAAGGCTATTTCATACACAGACTCTTTCGTCAACTTTAATGATAATGTGGTCAAACTCCAGAAGATATCAAGTGTTTTCATTCGAAAGAAAATATTCGAGTTGTTTACAACAAGACTGAGCTCCGAACGACAGAGGGAAATAAAGAGGAAAAAAGAACCGAGCTTATCAAAAATTACCCTGATCAGTCGATGAAGACAGGAAGCGCTCGCTGTTGGAGGCAGAGTGGGCGGTCTCCAGCACAACAATGGGGAACGGATGAAATCCGGAAAGGGCAGACAGGCTCTCTACATCGACCCCAGGCAAGTCGAAATTACATAGAATGGAGAGCATCCACATGGTTTACAGCTTCCCTCCCACGGGGATGCGTAGGTGTGCTTGGTAAAAGGACCACATTTGAATGCATGCAAATTGCTTCTAGCTCGAAACCAATCCCAATGATAGCTCTTGGTTACGCATGCGCACAAGCACTCACACATTTATATATGTTTTGCTGTAGAATGATTTCAGAATGTGAGGCTTAATTCTGAAATTACCCACTTCCGAAAAGGTATTATTAAAGAGGGATTCACAGAGATGATTGCCATTATGGGGTGAAGAAAACTTTCAGATGATGTCCATAAAAGTCAATCGTATTTACATTGTAATGATATAAAAACCAGTAAACAAAGAAGTGAAAAATTAGAAAAATAATTTAGATGGTATGAAATAAACAGTTATCCTCACTCGTTATTTACTACTGTGCCGTAAGAATCCGTGTGTTTTGAAACGCAAATAATGATTTCAGTTGTGTAATATGGCAAACAAGAAATATTATTTGCGAATTTTGTATTCTATCTTTTGAAATCACTGGTGATATTTATAGCAAACAAAATGTGTTTAGGTGGGATTTTATTAATTATGTACATTTATAAAATGTCTGCCAAATGATTTAAAAAATTTTTTACGAATCATTATATGTGAATTTTTGGTCGCAGAATTTTGAATTTTTTTTGTTTGATGAAAATGAAAGCATTAAAAGTTCTTGTGCACTTATAACTAATAATAACTTCTCTATCAGTGGAATATAAATGTTCCGACATATCTCTGAAAATGTAAATTTATATATGTTTTGACGAGTAATCAGAATATTATTATTTCAATCGTATAGACCTCATATAGGTGGACGTCTTGCGTAACGTCATGCACTGGTGCGTGCGCATCCTGGGAGGCAAAACATCGTCCCAGACGCATAGGCCACTATAGGCCATGCTCGTTCACAGGCTTCTAATAAAGCATGGCTAACTTCAGTTTTTTCCCGAACGAAGAAAAACAAGCTTATATTCATAAACTCACTTTGAGTATAGGAGACAGTTTGCTTGATCCGTATAATTGCGGAATATTGCTGGTAGAACAATCCTGCGTTTTGGCCGGAGGTTGTATGGCTCGATATCTATAGCTGTCTCGTCGAAATGCCAAGAATGTTTTTGCACGAAAATTTGAAAGCATTCATAACGATCAAGTTTTATGGTGTCATCGGCTTTGGTGGATCAGTTGTTGTGTGATCGCCTCTGATGCCCGAGGATGCGAGTTCGATCCCGGCTAAGAACGAAGAGCATTTTTAGGGGGAAAATCCGAAAGATCACCCACGTCCGTCGGAAGGGAAGTAAAGCCGTTGGCCCCGTGTAGTCGTTTACCGGCTGCACGTTAAAGAACCCTTGCGAGGCAATATCTGCGGCCTATAACGCCATCCTGATATGGCCATAGTTGTTGAAACCTTAATACCAAATAAACCAAACTGACACTATTGGTAAAAAAGCGGCATGATCTGGCTGTTTTGATCTCCGGCCTCAGTTAGAAAATTTAATTTGTTATATTTTCAATCTTTTGTGGGGTTCAATCCTTCTTAACGATAGCTTGCAATCATAATATTCTTCGATTCTTTTCAAATGAGTGGCTTTTGAGAATGTTTTAAAAAGCCATTTCCATGTATAAATTTTTTTCTAGAGGCAGATCCAACTGCACAGCAACTTGAAAGAATTATAAATAAATTAAAACAAACTAAATTTACACAAACGTTCTCATTTTTTTTGTCGAGCAATCAAAGTGAGCCAGCCAAAACCAAATAAAACCAGCAATCGCGACGATCCTTTTACCTACCAAGGTTCGCTCGCACACAGAAAATGTGACGCCATGTTAACGTTTGTTTGTAAACATTATGAGAGGTCTATACAGCAGTTTCTGTAAATGGCATAAAGCACTCTCAAAAACGGAAGACAAAAAAATTTCAAAAAATGGACAACTACATTAACTAGAGCATAATTTTCACATCAGGATTGAGAAGAGCCATTGATTTCTTCCACAACCCGCGAGCTATTGCAACACCACCTAGATAAAGAAGAATTACGCACAGAAACATCATTTATTGTTACATCACACAAACCGACTATTGTTAATCGCATTTCTACCATGGTCTATAGAAATAAATGGTCATCAAGCTCCACTGAATAAAATATATAAAATAAAAACTTAAAACGCATACTTTCACCGGTGTTGCTCGTACTTTTTTTTTCTTTTGATGGAATTTTGCATTATCAATTTTGAATGTGAATATACAGTAAAAATGAACACATGAAAAAGCTTAGAATTAACACAGTAAAAATTCATGATGATAAAAGAAAAAAAATTCTCTTAAAATGCTCCCAATGGATGGATCTCTCCAAGTGTGGCACAGCAAGCCTAAATTTCTTGGTCACGTAATCAAGATGTGGTGAACTTCGACGATACAAATCTCTTCTTGGATGGCAGCGGATGAACAAGATCGTTTCTGTCTGTGTGCTCTGCTATCCCAACAACCTGAATAGGGTTATTCACTTTCTGGTAATCTGTTGTTGTGATTCGCACTCTGCACTCGATGTCTTGAAGCAATACTTGGCCATTCATCATTTTGTGTGGTCTGACAGTCGCCGTTTCTTCTGATGATACGATTGCATCGTCGAGGGCCGCCTGGGAACTTCGATAATCACTTGGTCACTCACCACTTGCTCAGATTCTCAATATTCTGCTAACTCTCCATTATCTCCAGTTACTGCTCATTTTTAAAAATTTTCAAGAAAATGTTAGGTTCTAAGGACTATCATTTCTAAGAAAAACCTGAACAACAGGAATTCTATGCATTGTTACAAATTCAATTTTGTTTTATAATTTTCAGTGGAATGGAATGTTCATTACATGTCTCAATGAACCTTATTTATATGGCACAGACTTTGCCTAGCAATGCAATATTTGAAAACAATCCATCTTATTATTAATCCCCATCTCTTTAATTAAAAAATAATAAAATAAAAAATAGTCAGAGCAAAAAGTAAAATTAATCATTATGTACAAACAAATAGAATAATCAGAGCATAAATATCTCACTATGCAAAAAGAATAAGAAATGAGTTAATATATAAAATCAAAATAGCTTTCCTTCTTAATTCTTACCAAACAGAAATATCTCTGAAAGTATTAAACTGAGACAAAGTGTCAGTGGATATAATGATCAGTTTTTAAAGCTCTTTCTAACGACATAACATTTAACATAACATTTTCAGAATTTTTCAGTAGTCACATGCAAACGTCATAAAATGATAAAGGTAGGATTTTCTTTCTGCAAATCTTCAGTTTATTTAATCCACAACAATGATTGAAAATTGTCTAATTATAACAGTCCCTGGCTTCTGATGGATTGTCGTAACTTTCTTTGTTGGGTTCAAATGCGCATGCGCAGAAGTGCCAATTTTGCTCTTAGTGAAAATGCTTTGCTCGATGCAGGTGTTTAGTCTGCGGACGAGATTCTCGCGATGTGTTTGAAACGCCCGGCGATGTGGGTGATCACGGTCTGGAAAACGCTGTTGGTAAATCCTTTCCGCTTCAGTAGCATTACCCTGTGCCTCGCCATAGACGAGATGCATGCCCGCCAGCTCCGCATTAGTCAATCGATTCATTGTACGACAATGGAGTTACATGTTTCGTTTCCTCTCTTTTAAAGGAGAGAACACGAACAATTTACATGTTTAGATCCTAATTTACATGGACCCTAGCATTGCCGTCCGGGTGACGCACATCCATTCCTACCTCGTACAAGTTGCATTATCCCTGTAAGGATGCAGTTCCGGACCCATTGTTGGTCCGTACATATTGTTGGTGAATTGCGTGTTGATAGAAACCACGGCCTCCTAGAAACTACCAGGCCTGAACATGACGTCAATAATGTATTGTTGAAGCACTAAGATTGTGACGTTAAACTAACTTCTGTAATAGCACCACCAATTTCACGTAACAATGCTTTATCTTTTCCATGTTCAGGCCTGGTAGTATCTAGAAGGCCGTGATAGAAACAGAATGGACCTATTGTTGCAGAAATTTTGCCTTGTATTGTTGGTCATGAGATACCTCTTATTAATATACCCTCTCATCATTATGAATATCGATTATTATCGATAAGTATTATATTTTCGAATTCTGATGTAGACAGTGATCTTCCTCTTCCGCTTGCTTCTTCTTCCTCTTCTTATTTCTTTATATACAGGGTGTATTTAAACCCTGCAACTAACTTCTGGTGGTGATTCCCCACAGCGAGATGAAAACAAAAGTTCATATAAATATGGTTCGGATAATGAACCGTTTATGAGATTTCCGCAGTTAAAGTGAAGTTTCAGCAGCTGGTTTTGTACTCTGTGGATGGCAGGTGACATGCGGAGAAGCTACAACAAATGTTCAAAATGACGACCGTGGGACGTAGCACACGCATTGAGGCGACGAAACGTCCACTGGCGTACTCGTTCAGTCCTCTGAATGATTGTTTAGGTACCATGTTAATAACCAATAAATGAGGCGTGATTTCAAGAATTTATTGTAGCCTCTCCGAAGTCACCATAGAGTAGATAAATCAGCTGCTGAAACTTCAATTTTAACTGCGGAAATCTCATGAACGGTTCGTTATCCGAACCATGTTTATATGAACTTTTGTTTTCATGTCGCTGTGGAAAATCACCACCAGAAGTTAGTTGCAGGGGTTTAGAAGATCACTTACGAATAAATGAAAGACTAGTGAAACTAATGATTGAAACATGCATTGTCATCCATGAGATGACGTTGGGGAAAGTTGCACAGCTGTAGACAGTTAGGAAGTGGGCAAAATATTGATTACAAAATTTCACCTAAACAAACAGAGTTTTGAAGCTAAATTATGTGTTTAATAATAAAAAAATGAAGCAAAAGTTTCTAGCCCCCGATAGAGCGGGAACTCCATTGAAAAATGGCGCTGCATGTACTTGGCCCAATTGCGCATGCAGCGCCACCCTACCGGGAGCTAGAACCTTTAGTTTTATTTTCAGTTTCAATGAAGCCGGTATAGCACATGTAATAATGACTCCCAGGAAAGATTACTCCCCAGTCATTATTATATATATATGTATAATATTATACATATATAAATAATTATAACTCCCCAGTCAAGATTACTCCCTATATAATTATAACTCCCAAATAAAAATTGCCATAATATATCTAAAATTGAATTAAATGTTGATAATTAAACAAATAAAGACTAGTGATGGTTTCTCAATTTTGTAAAGTAAATCATTTCAATTACATGATGAGCTGACTGCTTCAATATTGAAGCAAAAGTATAGTACGATGGCCAAAAATAATATCTTGACAGTATATGTTTTACCAACTCAACAGGTTGGCGGATGGCGGTGCCTTATCCAAATTTGACACAAAAAATGCGTCAGTACCTTCTGTTTTGTTTGGAATAAGAAAACATGCATCCATTTACCATTCTGCAAAGAAATTGAAAGGAAGAAAACCCAAACTGACGGAAATAGATTTACATTTTTGAACACTACTGAAATTTGAAATGAACATAACTAAGTACATTACATGCATATTGACATTTCACGATTTACATGTCTTTTGTGTTTACTTTAATAAAAATTAACAATGTTAAAAATTGAGAAACCATAACTAGTCTTTATCTGTTTAAATATTAACATTTAATTCAATTTCAGATAACTTATGCCAATTTTTATTTGGAAGTTATAATTATATAGAAAAAATTATAATTATATATATAATATTGACGGGGGAGTCATCATTACATATGTTACAGTAAAAGTGATAAATTGATTAATATGCAAATTTGCCGGTTAATATTCATAATTACGAATATCCTTGGTAACTTTAGAAAATATCTGCAAATTATTCACTTTTCCCGGTAATTATGTAAATTTTCAAAGCTAGATTAGTTTGTGCGATAAATATATGAAAAGTAATTACTGTTACCAGTATTTGTTTATAATTACCAAAGTTCAATGGTTGAATTAATAAAACGAAACAAAAAATGCTTTCTTAAAAGGCAAGGGGTACTTTTTTTATTCAAAAAAACAGAAAACGTATATGGTAATTAAATAAACAGAAATTGACTACAAATCAAGTTAAGAAAGATAAACTGCATTATTAAACACTAAATATAATTATTTAAATGACACAAAACGAATGGAACAAACATTTAAGTAGAAATTTGAAATAATGAGAAAATAAATTATAATTTTAGCAACTTTTAGGCTACAAAACATATTTTGGAAAAACATAATGAATGAAGTTGAAGAAAAGATTAAATATTAAAACAAAATATATGAAAAATAATGAATGTTTACTTCTCAGAAAGAAAAGTAATATCTTAAAAACGTATTCATCTATTTATTAAGACATGATGTGCAAAAAAAAAAAAATGCATAGTTTTTCCCTTTTTTTATATTTACATCTATCCGATTTGCAATTTCCCTTACATGCACATCGCTGTTATCCCAGACTCCCAAACAGAGATGACTTTCTAATACATTCTCGAAGAGAGGCAGTCCGATTTGAAACATCATCTGCTAAATTAAAGTTTTCCTCACAAATTGTGAACTGGTTTCCGGAATATAACTGTTGCAACCGACCCTCCTTTGTTCCTAGTTGGTAAAACCCATCATTTTGCATTTCCAGAATCACTGCTAACATATTTCGTGGATTGGTTCTTGCTCTGTCAATATCCGGTACTCGTAACGTCATTGTCTCACCTTCTTTAGCAGGAGGAAATTTTAGATTTGAAATTTTTTGCATCCTCTTTGCTTGGGTTTCTAAACCTTGCTTGGCACTTTTTCGTTTCTTGTTAATATCTTCACATCTACTTTTAATAGCAGATGTACTTGAAGAGCCTGCAGTATTCTCATCCTCATGTTCATTTGAAGGTGTGATATTAGTTTCTAAGTACTAAGCATGTTTTCCACGTCTTGATTTGAACGCTCAACACAACCTTGGGACTGACTGTGTCTTGGCTTGCCGTGTACTATTTTGAGATCTGGCCACACTGATCATGCTTTTTCTACTATCTTTTTGCTGAATTCCCTGCCACAGTCGCTCTGCAACACACTAGGGGCTCCAAAAGTATTAAAAATGTCAATTAAAATATTAACAACTTCTTCTGCACGTTTTGTTTTTAGTGGATGTAACTGCACAAATTTTGTAAGATGATCGTGGTATACAAGTATAAATTTGAAGTCATTATCTGGCTGAGACTGCATGTCAATCAAATCAACTTGACATCTTGAATTCATCTCTTGAAATAACATTGCTTTAAATACTAGACCCTTTTGGGCCCCTTAGGTTTTTTTTGACAACTTTCACATACATTTAAATAAATCATCACTTCCTCTACAGAAATATTCTTATACTTCTTTTGCAATTCCTTCATCATTCGGTTTCGTCCGCCATGGCCTATTGCTATATGCACTTCATGAATTAAAGTAAAAAGTTCTTCATGATGAACGTAAAATCTAATGGTGGAACTCTCTTCAGTTACTGGATAATTAAGTTTCTCAGCATCAACTACTTTTATGATATCATAGCGTTTTAGTCTTTGATAGTCCTCCGGCTTTTTCCCAGTATTTTTTGATTTACTTTCGCTCACCTTCAATAATAAATCACTGTATTTTTCCTTAGTAAGAAATCCACTGTTTTCTTTCTTATTCTGCACAGTGCTTGGCAACTTCACATTAAAACGTTCACTCATAGACTCAGGAACATTAGCCATTGCTAGGAAACACCGTGTAGGACAAAACAAAACAAAACGGTTGCACTCAGAAAACAGCTGAAATGAAATAGTGAAACTGAAACTAAGAGTAAAACTAAGAGGACGAATAAAAATGCACCTTTGGGTGTTTACAAATTTATTACATTTGCCGCTTTGTCTTGGATATTTTATACATTCACCAATTTTTGTGATAAATCATAAAGTTTTTATTAGATTTTCCACGTTTTATCATGTATTATACATAACTGCCGGTAAATTTAATAAGCTCTTTTAATTAGATTTACCAAATTCGCCGGTGATTATACACAATTACCGGTTATTAAGCATAATCCCCCAATTTATCACTTTTACTGTATAATAATGACTGGGGAGTCATTATTGCTTGCTATACTGGCATTTCAAAATTTTACTATGTATTTATTTTATAACATAAACTAACAAGACCAGGTTTAAAATGCAGGAAAACTCAAATATTTTAACCTTCCCGCAACTGGAAGCTGTGGTGGCGCTAATGTTGCGATAAAAGTAAAAATGGCGGCTGTGAATGAAAAGGCATATTGCGTCTTGGAGTATGCTAAAACAAACTCTATAATTTTATTCCAGCGGCCATTTCGTAGGCAATTTCATAAAGATTGCCCTACTGACAAAAGCATCCGTAAGTGGTATGATCAATTTCTGGAAACTGGATGTCTTTGTAAACGCAAAATCACGGGGTTATCCAGAAATGCTGAAAGGAGTTTTGAATGAGATTGACTATCGTCTTGACATTGTCCGGGTGACTCGATGCTAGAATCAAAAATATTTGAGTTTTCCTGCATTTTAAACACGGTCTGGTTAGTTTATCTTATAAAATAAATGCATCATAAAATTTTGAAATTCCGGACATCATTTTGAAGCACCCTGTATTTATAATTAGGACTGGGGAGTTATTATTACATGGGAGTTAATGTAAAACACTACACCGAAATTGAATTGGGCCAATATTTGATGACATAATACTACACATAATAAATTTTGTGTAGTTTGCAAAATTTATAAATAAATTATTGATAAACCAATGTGAATGCTTTACATAGCTCACTCTTAACATTGGGCATTTCTCATACAGGGTGATTATAATTAAAGTGACACCATTTAGACCCTTCTAGCGGCCGTTCTTGTAATCAGATTTTGACGAAACTTGAGATATATGTTATACAAACCATGGGGAAGAGAGTTTTGCAATAAAAAAATTAGTTCACATTTTGACCGCTACGTCAAAATATGGCGCTGGTCATGCAAGAAACTATCTGAGAATTTTTACCCAATCAGAGACGTTATGCAAATGAGATGTAAAATTAGAAAAGCTTTAAAATGACAGTACTATTAAATGTAAAGTCATTCTTCACAATGGCTTTAGCTAAAAAGGATCGAGTTGTTTTGGTGAAGTTGTTTTACCAGAGCTGCAATAATACTTCTGCTGTACTAAGAGAATATCGACGTTTGAGAAACTTGCGAAGTGGGCCTATGTCCATTAATTGTTTAAAAAAGATGATTAAGAAATTTAAAGAAACTGGTGACTTGGGTGTGCTGCCAGGGAGAGGACGGAAACGAATTGCAAATGAGACTGTGGAAGACGTTGCTGCTGCTGTAGTGGAGAGTGCATCAAATTCCCAATATTCTTCAAGAAGTGCTCGAGCCGTATCACGTGATTTGTCTATTCCGTGGTCTACGGTACAGAAAGTTTTGTTCCATTTTAAAGTGGTCTCCATACAAGATCCAGGTGGTTCAAAGGTTGCTTCATGAAGATCCGGAAAAACGCACTGATTTTGCTTGCCAGTTTCTGGCTAGAATAGCCGTCGATAATGCATAGCCATGGAACATTTTGTGGTCAAAGGAAGCGCATTTTACACTAGACGGAGCAGTGAATGCTCAAAACTGTCGCATCTGGGTTACTGAAAAGCCGATGGTTGTGCATGAAAAGCTTTTGCACTTTGATTACGTGACTGTTTGGTTCGGATTCACTTCACATTTCATTCTTGGCCCCTTTTTCTTTGAAGAGAACACTCCTGAAGGCACTAAAAGATGTTCAATCACTGGTGCTCGTTACTGCGAACTTCTGCAGCAGAAAGTCATTCCTGCTTTACAAGAAAGACAATGTTTAGACACTACTGTCTTTATGCAAGATGGTGCAACACCCCACATTGCACATCAAGTGAAGGAACCGCTTCATGCTCATTTTGGAGATGATCGGGTGATTTCGTGAACTTTTCCAACTGCATGGCCTCCTCGTTCACCGACTTAAATCCTTGTGACTTCTGGTTGTGGGGATATTTGAAAGATAATGAATATGGAGGAAGAATACGGACTGTCCCTGAATTGAAAGCAATCATAACACGCCATATCACTGCGATTCCTCAGGAAACCCTTCGCTCTACTGTGGAACATGCAATAATGCGCTTTGAACATGTCATTGATACAAATGAAATGTACATTGAACAAATGCTCTGAGTTTATAAATTTCTCTGCTTCTAACTTATTTTTGTTTAAAGCAGTGTATAAATTATTCATGCGCCATATTTTGACGTAGCGGTCAAAATGTGAACTACTTTTTTATTGCGAAATTCTCTTCCCCATAGCCTGTATAACATATATCTCAAGTTTCGTCAAAATCTGATTACCACAACGGCCGCTAGACGGGTCTAAATGGTGTCACTTTAATTATAACCACCATGTATATAAATAAAACTAGCAGAAGTACCCGGCGTTGCCCGGGATAATTACACTTGTCTCACTTTCTTTCTATATATATAAAGAAGGATGTTTGTGGGTCTGTTTGTTTGTGGGTTTGTTTGTTTGTGGGTTTGTTTGTTTCTTATGCAAATCTACAGTTTTATTCCGATCTTGATGAGATTTTGCATACTTGACCTTCAAAGCATGAGGAAGGTCACTGTCTACCTCACATTTCGGAAAAATAATAATTATTGATAAAAAATCGATATTCATGGTTTATGGCAGGGCATATTAATGAGAAATATCTCATGACCAACAATGCAAGGCAAAGTTTGTGCAACAACAGGTATCTACAATGGTATCAACACGCAATTCACCAATAACAATGAGCACAAAATAATGATGCAATGACAGAAAGTTCATTTCAAAGAATTATAACAATGAACATAAAATGATGATGCAATGATAGAACATTCGTTTCCAAGAATTAGTAACAATGAGCAGGAAATGGATATAATAGACGATATAGATAGGGCAGTCTCTCTCGATGAGGCAAAGGAAAAGTGTGTATGTGTGTTTGTGTGTGTTTGGCACGTTTTAGCAGTGCATAATATATTACGGTTTATTTCCAAAAAACACATCAGTTTATTTAACTTCTTGAGATTGTTCTGTTTACCTACTGTGTAATTATCCAGGGCCATGCCGGGTCCTCTACTAGTTCAAAATAAACACATTCCCACCGGATATAGTCAAAATGTTTATGAAATGTTTGATGTGCTACAAAATAAGCTAGATGATAACCTCGGCGTGGCTCGGACTTTTTTTTTTTGGATTAAATTTTGCAATATTTTGAAAATAAACACGTGAAAACGCTTATAATTAATACAGTAAAAATTCTTAATGAAAATTCGAAAAAAAATTTTTTAAAGGCTCACAATGTATGGACCTCTCCAAGGATGCCACTGCTAGTCTAAATAATCTCTTACTCAAGTAATCTTCCTTTAGATGTACACTTGATGTTGTTCCAATTCCCACTCTTCTCTCAATGTCTTGAAGCAAAACTTGGCCATTCATCACTTTGTGTTATCTAGCGGTCGCCGAATCTTCTATTGACATGCTTACCATTTGCTCAATCCAGCACGGAGCTAAAGGAGTGCTTCCTCTGTGGTCTTTCCACTCTTTCTCAATAGTCTGTTAACTTTCCATTATCTCCAGGTACTGATCATTTTTAAAGATTTTCAGAAAATTGTTAAGTATTAAGAAGTCTCAATTCTAAGAAAAGCCTGAATAACAGGAATTCTATGCATTGTTACAAATTGAAACTTATCTATATTGCACAAATTTTGCCTTGCATTGTTGGTCATGACATACATATTGTTGATACTTGCATGGTGTTTGTCTATTGCGTGTTGACACAGTAGTTAATTACTATTGTTGCAGAAACTTTTCCTGGCATTGTTGGTCATGAGATATATATTGTTGGTCCGTGCAGAGTGTTTGTGAATTGCGTGTTGATACCATTGTTGATACCTACTGTTGCACAAACCTTACCTTGCATTGTTGGTCATGAGATATTTCTCATTAATATGCCCTGCCATAACCATGAATATAGATTTTTTTATCGATAATTATTATTTTTCTGAATTCTGAGGTAGACAGTGACCTTCCTCATAGTTTTAAGGTCAAGTATGCAAAATTTCATCAAGATCGGAATAAAACTGTAGATTTGTATTCAATACACACAAACAAACCCACAAACAAACCCACAAACATCCTTCTTTATGTATATAGAAGACTAGCAGAGGACCCGGCGTTGCCCGGGATAATTACGCTTATAGGTAAACAGAACAACCTCAAAAAGCTAAATTAAACCTGCAAATTGGTTAAATAATAACTGAATTACTAGAATATAGAGCGAAGGGACTATCCATTCTAAGAAAAATCCGAAAGACAGGAATTTACCTCTTCACTGAAAAAATCCATTCTAGCTGATATACCGGGACTTGATTTACCGAAAAAAAAATTTTTAAAGGCTCACAATGGATGGACCTCTCCAAGGATACCTACTAGTATAAATAATTTTTTAATCACGTAATCCTCCTTAAGATGTACACTTGATGTTGTTGCAATTTCCTTTCTTCTTTCGATGTCTTGAAGCAAAAATTGGCCATTCATCACTTTGTGTAGTCTAGCGGTCGCCGATTCTTCTATTTACTTGCTTACCATTTGCTCAATACAGCACGGAGCTAAAGGCGTGCTTCCTCTATGGTCTTTCACTCTTTCTCAATAGTCTGCTAACTCATTATCTCCAGTTACTGATCATTTTTAAAGATTTTCAAGAAATTGTTAAGTACTAAGAATTCTCTTTTCTAAGAAAAGCCTGAATAACAGGAATTCTATGCATTGAATTCTATATTGCACAAACTTTGCCTTGCATTGTTGGTCATGAGATATATATTGTTGGTCCGTGCAGAGTGTTTGTGAATTACGTGTTGACACCATTGTTGATAGTTATTGTTGCAAAAACTTGCATTGTTGGTCATGAGATATTTCTCATTAATATGCCCTGCCATAACCATGAATATCGATTTTTTTTATCAATAATTATTACTTTTTCGAAATCTGAGGTAGACAGTGACCTTCCTCATGCTTTGAAGGTCATGTATGCGAAATTTTATCAAGATCGGAATAAAACTGCAGATTTGTATAAAAAACAAACAAACAAACAAACATCCTTCTTTATATATATAGAAAGATAACTGTACAAGTTAGGAAATTCAGATCACAATAGGTGCCGCATAGATCGCACTTGGGCCATTGCGACCTATGCGCCGTCTTGTGTGGTCTGAATTCCCTAGCTTCTCTAAACGATGGAAAATGTCAGAAGCTTGATGAACATTTATATCTATAGACGATGATTTCTACCAATAATACGCCTTAAATTTGGCCGTTTGATGATGTAATAATGTACGACGTTTCACTGCGCAGGGTCTTTTTTTTATCTAGGTGGTGTTGTCTATTGTACAGGCCTTTTTATTATTATACGCTTTTATTCAAGTTGTTTTCTGTAGGTTTGTGTATCCGTCAAATCGTGTAACCAATATTAAACCAACTTCCCAACAAACTAGAGAACTGAAATTTGATACAGATACACAGGAACGATGACAATGCATGTTAAAGAAACATTTTTCAATCGGTTCACTGGTTCGTGTTCTAGGGCACCAATTCATTTCAATTGTCTCTCCATAAGTCTGAAGAACGATTGTTATACGAAATGCTTTATTGTTTCGACCAAACAATCAGTTTTTCAAATTGTTAACGCCGGCTTGAAGCAACTCCTCCTAGAAAGAAGAGATATATAATAAAAGCGTGTTTTGAAAAAAACTTTTTTTTCCCCTCTTGTTTATCAACTGCTAACGCTGCCGTTAGTGACTTAGTATCTAGTAAGAGCAACGATTTATAGTTTGCTCGTGTAGTATGCGAAAAAAGAAAATGTTTCACTTTACCCCCGTCTCCTCTACCTATCGGTATTAATAAAAAATAACGAAGTTATTTAAAATTACATCATCGCATTTTATTGTAATTTTTAACATTTGCGCATGGAAGTGAACATTTAAATAAAAATTAATAAATATTGAAAAATAAAACAGTTCCTAAAGCACTTCCTGAGAAAAGCACTTTATTTACGGTAATCTTGGGACGATACTTCTTATCTATTCATATACAAGGTTTTTATAATTAAAGTTCCATTTTGACATGGCCATAAAAAAATCTACTGGACCAGAAGCTAAAATACTTGGTAATATTATACAAGAGGGCATGGGAAATTCATACCCACCAAAAAATTAGTTCAAAAGGTCACCACCAGCATGGAATGGCGCTCTATGCAATATTTGTATACGAAATTAGACACGAAGAGACAGGTTAACAATGTGGTTTATGCACATGCGCTTTACAAGTCATTTGGTTTTCAGAAATAAGAAAGGGAGCCTCGTTGTCAGTACGCCTCATTTGTTACTAGTCGACGATGTCTGTTACCATGCAAGACCGTGCGTTTCTGGTTAAATGTTATTATGAATGCAATAGCAATGTACGGCAGGCTTTGCAACATTATCCTACCGTTCGACGAATACATGTACGTCGGGGACCAATGACACCGCAGAGTTTGAAGAAGATGATGACAAAGTTTGAAGCCACAGGTTTGTTATCGGAAGCACCTGGCCGAGGAAGGAAACCCGTCTCTGAGGCAACCGTGGAGGCTGTTTCAGTAGCCGTAGAGGAAGCAAAAATGGAAACCTCACAAGGGGCGTGCAGCGTAAGTGCTGTTGCATGTCGAAAGGACTTACCACTGACAAGGGAATCCCTCGAACATGTTTGTCACAGATTTCCATCAAATTGAAATATGTTACTCATCTGAAGCTACTATAGATGCTTGCAAAATAAGAGAATGCGAAATTGTGTTTCTTTCAAAATACACTGGGAAAACGAAAAAAATTCAGCATACATAGTCATACAAGGACTCCATTGTTAAAGCGGTTAGGCTATGTGGGGTTACCTTGTGAGTACGGTGTACAAGATCGTACGTAAAGTGCTGCGGTACTACCCATACAAAATCCACCTTGTCCAACAACTCGAACCTAACGATCTTCCTCGTAGAGAAACCTTCGCATTGGAATTCCTTGCACGGATGGAGGTGGACGAGCATTGGCCATGGAATATTTTGTGGACGGACGAGGCCCATTTTTACCTGAATGGGGATATCAACACACATAATTGCAGGATTTGAGCCACCAGTCCCCCTCATGTTCTCCACCAAATTCCATTGTATTCTCCTACAGTTACCGCGTGGTGTGGTATGACAGCAAATGTCATAATTAGACCGTATTTTTTGAAGAGCAGTCGAGAGATAGACTCGTGACATGCACTGTGACTGCTGCTCGCATGGCGTCGATGCTAAGAAGTTTTGTGATACCAGAACTTCAGGAACGTGGCATTTTAGACAACGATTTTTATGCAGGATGGGGCTCCACCTCATATTGGTACATGTGTCAAACAGTTACTTCAGCAACATTTCACAGATGAACGGATTATAGGCTGAAACTTCTCCCTTTCTTGGCCACCCCGGTCACCAGATATCAACCCCTGTGACTTCTGGCTCTGGGGTTACCTCAAAACCACTGTTTATGGTGATAACGTCAGGAATTTGGCGGAACTGAAAGATGCGATACGCCGACAGGTGCGCAACATTCCTCCTGAAATGCTAAGAGCTACATATCATATCCGGTGTAACATGCATTCAGTAACTGGTGGAGGCCACATTCAACATGTGACTAATTTTAGTAACGATTAAAGACTTGTTAACCTGTGTCTTCGTGTCTAATTTCGTATACGAATATTGCATAGAGCGCCATTCCATGCTGGTGGTGACCTTTTGAAGTAATTTTTTTTGGTGGGTATGAACTTCCCATGCCGTCTTGTATAATATTTTCAAGAATTATAGCTTTTGGTCCAGTAGTTTTTTTATGGCCATGTCAAAATGGAACTTTAATTATAAAGACTTTGTATTTCAACCAACAAACAAATCTCACTTTCTTACTTTCAAATATGTTATACAGGCTGTCCCAAAAGGGGTGTTGGTCTCTCGTGGGGGCGATGTTCGCAGGCATATTAGAGAGCGGAAAGCGTGATGTTGCAGGCTAGGACGTTCCAGGAGCAGGATGCATCGGTTCAGTAATGAAGAATTGGTCTCTCGTATCAACTGCCATCGACCTCGTCGCCAGAATCGTCAATGAGCACAATTTGAACGAGTCCGTGATTCCATACGACGACGTTGTGGAGCGTTCATTGCGGTGAATGGGCAGAATTTTGATATTTTTTTGTTAATAACGTCATGTTAATTTTTTGCGTGTCACGTTGCTGTAGCAACCCACGGTTTGATTTTCGGATGCAACCTCCTATGTAAAACTTGTTCTTCATGGTCTGACAGACCAGCACATAAAGTTTGTAAATAACCTTTTGGGATCCTGTATATGATTATTTTATTATCTAATGACAGAACGATACGCTGTTGAGTGAAATGCCACCAGACAACGGTTTTTGGTAACATCACTATCTTCTCGAAGTGGAACAGACTATACAAAGCGGAACAAATATCTCTCCCCCCCAACACACACTTTTTTTGAAGGGATTTAGTTATTTTAGAAAAATAACTGCAGTTTGATGATATAACTATATAACTAGATAGTTATTTTCCAATGATCCTAAGGGCATTCTTTTTAAATAACCTCTAGTTTTTTTTTTAATTTCTAACGTTTTTATTATTGGAGATTGACCCATAACTCGTAGTAGGAATAAAATGAGATTGTAGAATAAAATAGAAAATGATTTAATAGTTCTATTAAAAAGCTCTAGAAAAACCCGCTGCAAAATTATAGTAAAAATAAAACCGATTGAGGTGATACGAATTTTAATGGTAGGTTACACGGTATTCCTTTCGAAAATGGTCAAAATAATAGGACACAACTTTCTAACTGTTCTTAGGAAATTATTAGTAAAATACATTGATTATGCAGAAAACATAATAATTTACTTTTATAATTCGTTACATCTCTACGTGATCTTCGATACACGTGAGGAACATCTCTCACGAAAACAAGTTTCAGCTAGCAACTGTGGCGTTAAAATTCTGCTACGAACTTCCGACTAAAGTCTTGCAATTCAGTCGGTGCTGATCGAGTGTGTGAATACACAGATGAAAGTGATCTCTTTCTCTGTGATGAATACATAAAGTCATTACAATCAACATGAAAGAACGATCGCTTTTGAAAATGTATACTGCCACTGGGAAGCGACATTCCTCGAATGCTGGAGGATACAAAGCGGCGTTAGATGCAGTACCATTAAACGCCGCCAGAGCGTCGAAAGCATCATGGCGCAGCCCGTCAAAAAATTGGATACCACCAAACGTTGCCTTGTATCCTCCACCACTCGAGGGATGTCGCTTCCCGATATCACCACACATTTTCAAAAGCGATCGTTCTTTCAGGTTGATTGTAAAGACTTTATGACCGCCCCTCGTACACATTCTTGATGAATGGCCCACATGAAAATCCTAGCTGGTGACACTGGTGAATTTAGTGGTCATGGAATGGGTCCACCTCAGCCACACCAGATACTACTGAAGGTATTTCTTCGACATACTAATTGTCTACTATCTAAAGATAAAGTCTCATTTCTCTGAGATTGTAACTGCGACGCTCTTACAGATTGCATATGATTGGCCGCCTGACTAAGACGAATTTATCTTTCTACAGTATTTTCATTGTTTATAGCCAAATGTTGCCTTTTCACCCCAGCTGTATTTCTCTCCAAAGAAGACTGCCTACACCGCGGCATTTTGAAAAAAAAATCGGCAATAAGAATAACTAAAAGACACTTACTGCAGTTATTAAATAAAATAATTAAAAAACCAAACCCAATCCGAGCAACAAAACACATTTAATTATCTATAACGACGACAAAACGCACTAAAATCGTTTTATATTGCAATATTTATTCTTATAAAAGGTTAATTTTGAAAAATTTAATTTAGCCTGCTCGGTGACCGAGAGAGCTTTCCAGTTTTCTAAGCCCGCCGTGGCATATACGTTTGTGTTTGTGTCAAAATTCTAAGCATGTGGAATTTTCCAAGATTGTGTTAACATACATTAATCATGCATAAGGCGCAAAATAAAGTAGACGCCCCCAAAAAGCTAGAGTATACCAACCAACCAAACTAATTTTGTTGCATAGTCACTAAAATCAATGTATTCCCTTGTGTGATCAGCCAAAAGCATGGCTTTTCTTTCACTCATGATTTTCTGAAAATTTATTAATCTTGTCAATCCTCAAAAAATAAATAAAGAATGGGAACTTATATTTATTTACAACTACTAATAAAACTGAAATTAAAACTCTAAACCGCATTTAGGAGACTCTCTTTTCCTGCCTGCAATACACAAAAGTGCTTTACACAACTTCATCAAAATCTTTTGTTTAGGTTACAAATATGTACGAGATCGTTTCTGTCTGTTTTCTTCGATACTGAATCCACATGAACATTTTAAAAGAACAGAAACAGCCGAGACTTAAGATTTTAAGAGCTATCATATCGTGTAACCCTCGACCAAATGCTGCAAAGAAAAATAAAAGACAAACCCATAAACTGAACCTTATTAATGGGATCGACTCCGAGTTGGTTAAAGGAGAGAAGTGCATGAATTATTAGCCTCCTACCACGGTTGGAAGTGGTTCTCAAAAAAGTAAAGCTTGGTTGGCTGACTGTCCATTACCGATGCCGCTTACACATAATGTAAGTGACTTTCACATCATTTCCGTTCACCTTGTTTACCCGGAGCTGCTTCTTTTCTTTAAAGAGAAAAAATAATAAAGAGGGAAAAGAAGAAGACTAGAAAGAAAGAATACCGTTAAAGAAGTGCGATAAGCTCATCAGAGTGAGATAATGCGATTTTCTTTTAATGTTCATCACACTCTTGGTCCTTGTACATAATACAACCCTTTCCGCTTTGCAACTTCTCTGGAATCAACTCCAAATATTATGCTAAATGCGTTTAGTGGAGGAAGGCTATAAAAATATATTTCAGTCATAAAAGATCCTGTTAAATTTTTAAGCAAAAAAATTTTTTAAAGCCATTATAAGCGGACGTGATTTTTTATAAAGAGTAAGATTTATTTAATTTTATATTAAAGCTAAATGATATTTTTACAATTTTACAAATAAGTTTATTAAATTATTAAATGGAAACTGGGGATAATATTACCTTATGCTTGGAAAATTATCAGAAAAAATGGAAATGATATCCGCAAAATTCCAGGTATCTTTGGAAATGTTGGGCAATTCATGCGGATTCAGTGTCAGGTATGCAGGACTGAATTGTCGGAACTTTCAACACCGCTTGTGACACCGTATTCTGTTTCTAGCTGTTATTTTACTGTTAAATTTTGACTTATAAAGAGCGGTACACTGCTTACTGTATTCTGTACTTGCTGAGCCTTTGTGGTGGCGTTTACAGTGATGCGTTCCTATGTGAATATCGGTCTGCGCGATGTTCTCTGCTTACACTCAAAGTTTGTACGCGGAGTTTTGAGACACTCTGTATAAGTAAAAAGATAAATTTTCATACCATATTAGTGAAAACGACCTGATATTTATGACGCTCGATAACTACAACAAAATTAAAAACACAGACAGGCTCAAAGATAGAGAGATTGATTGTCACGTGGATAGCAGAGTAAGACAAGAGACAGAACGTGTAAGGTGAAATAAAGATAAATTTTATTATTGCGAATAAAGTTCATACAGTGGAAGCTATGCAAAATTAAGACTATCACCGGATCTACAGTGACGTAGCAAGAAAAGATCATATAGTTCGAAGGTTGAGCTAACCCACGTAGAAGAACACAATCGTCGGGGAAGAGGCAGGCTAATTACACTGCCTCGAACGATGCATTGGTAGAATGTCACTGATGTCGCAATTGGAGAGATCCTTGATTTTCACGTGATCTGACGTTCAGCGGAATGACAGCGGCTCCTGCAGCTCACTGACGTTGAGACACAAAAATCTGGGAGGTAAAGATGCTGGAAGACGAAGATCCCTTCTTCCAGCTACACCTTGCGATCGTGACGCAGACACCTCGTCGAACGTCGCACACACATATACACTCACTTGATAACTCCTATATAGCACTGTGGTAGGATATGATGTCACACCCCGTGAGTCTCAACCTCGACTTTACATATACACCAAATACTCAACACTTTATAACTTGGGTGATATACTCAAGACACTTGAAGAAAACCTTATAGGTAGTAGGTTAAATTTCTAGTAACACCATTCACAAAAATATCGCACTTGTACTTTAGGCCACACAAGACACTTTTTGAAGGCACACACTTGATCTACTTAGAGAATACTGGCCTGCACTTTCGTAGACCGATCACTAAATATAACACGCACACAAATTGAGAACGTATTCCGTAGCTCATGAACTATTCACTAAATAATAACTTAAACATCACGATTTATACAACTCTAAACGAAACACTAAATCACACATGCACTATCGGGCTGAACAACAAAAATCGTGGTTAGGAGAATTAGCCACAGACGGGACACATTCGAGGAAGTCGATCCGAGAGGCGAAACAAGACGTTGATAACATTCAATTATTGGAGAATAAAGAAGGATGAGGACGCACTCGTCTGCTCACTGATACTTGTACTACACTGAGGCGAAACTAATAACGAATAAAAGAGTTAGTAAGGTATGATATCGTTGCTTCTCTTTATAATCTTAACATAACAGCGAACAAAAGCAGAAGGCGTATCGTCGGTACTCTATTTACTTAACTATTAGGACTTCGCCCTGTGTATGTGCAAACACTTTGATATGAGACGCTGTAGAAGCACTTGAATGCAAGGTTCAGTCACTTAGATATCGGGGTAAAGACAGTAGACACAATTACCTCGCTTCAACGAAGAAATTCGTACAAGGCCGATGAAAATCGCTTCCGAGATTTTCTTATGAAAAGTCTGATGAAAATCACGTTGTGGGATTGACAGGCGTTATGGCAATGAGAACGGGACCTCGGTAATATTCCCCCTGTTCCTCCGTAACAATATTCAGCTAGGGAGAATGGGAACACACCCATGGGAATCTCGTCGCATGCACATAACCCGACAGTCTCATGACGAAATACGGCCTGGAACATTTTTAATAAGGAATTGTTAATTCTAGCCTGGTGCTGTAGTTCTACAGTTAGGTGTTGTACACTAACGGTTCGTAACGATATCGGAATATCATCAACGAATAAAAACCTATAGTACTCTGCCGCCAACCTCTGAAGAAAAATTATTTCGCCCTCGTAGCACGGGCGCGTACCATCTGTCGTCGTCGCGGCACTTAAGGTGGGAGGCAGTACTCCGTTGCTTGGAAAGAAATACGTCGTTCGCGTTCGGATAGAAGAATGACAGAGAATTTCTTCCAACTCGCTTCTATTCTTCCTTTGAAGCTCGCCTCGCTCCTCTCTCTCTCGTCCGAATGTAGGCGGTCATCTCAGTCGTTTCGTTCGTCGACCGCCATCGCCATTTCCCAGCTACACGCCCCTTTGTTACTTAACTCGCTCGCGGACGTCCTTCGGGGTCCTCGATGCGTAGCTTCTTTCGCCCGCTTGTCTATTATGTCCAACGTCCTGCGACGGGTTTCTCCGTCGATAAAAGTCGTCCTTCCAATCTCTCTCATGTTCACCCCGTCGCCTCCATGCTCGTTTCTGTCTCTCGTCTCCCTCTCGAGCACGTGATTCCTTCGGGATGACTCTCCCAACGTGATGCGTACTCTCTACGTTATCGAGGCTCCCACAACTTGAGAATTGCTCACGTTGGCGGAATCCACGTGACATTGATTCTTTTATGTGAACGAAATTGGAATGTGCGTTGTTCGTGTGATTGTTGTGGCGAGTCCATATTATTGGGTGAAGCTATTCCCGAGAGGAACAAAATCCTGTTTTTTCAGGCTTAGGAAAGACAATGCCATCGCGAATAATTCCGTTTTAGGAAGGCTATATAAATACACTTTCCGTTCTAGGATTTTCAAATTCTCTGATAACCGAGAAATTTAAAACTCGTAACTTTATTACACTGCCTAACAGTTGTATAACAGTAATTGACTACTACTGGACATTGCTCCAAGAAATAAAACGGACTAAAATTTCAGTAGAGGCATTACAGTGCTGTATTAACAAAAATGGCACCAAAGAAAGACTATCTTAACAAAATCAAAAAAATTCCATTAAGCATCAGTGAGTACCACTCACAAATGCTGCTTCCATACGACTGGTTTGAAATTTCAGAATCTCAGTAAATAAGTTATTAATTAAAAATACAAATTAAATAAAAATAAGATATAATAAACAAAAATAATTAATCAATATCAAAATAAAAAGCTGACGTTTCGGATAGAGACTATCCTTTATCAAAGCAAAAAAGGATAATTCTCTAAAAGCAAATAGAATATTAGAGAATTATCCTGAAGTTATATAAGTTATAACTTCTAATATTCTATTTGCTTTTAGAGAATTATCGTTTTTTGCTTTGATAAAGGATAGTGTCTATCCAAAACGTCAGCTTTTTATTTTGATTTTGATTAATTATTTTTGTTTATTATATCTTATTTTTATTTAATTTGTATTTTTAATTAATAACTATTATTTATTGTATTCCAGGGTTCTTGTGTCTCGTCCTTCTCTTAATATATATCCGTTCAGAATCTCAGTAAGGAATATTGTCCTCTAACTGCATGGTACGTTTTGCATCTATTCGGCATGCCTTGCTGTAGAGTCTACCTATAGACAGCCGTCTGGATTTTATCCCACTTCCTTTAAGACAGTTTTCAGTTCTGCAGGGTCCCAGGCATGTTCTATAGGATTCAAGTCACTGCAAACGCTCAATATTTTCACTTTCCAATCTGTGCGACGCGCGTTTTCATCTATGAAGACAACTACTCCATGGAAAGACGAACGTGGCCCAGAAAAATCTCCATAGAATACCGTTCTGCTGTGACAGACCCTGCTGTAAAGATGTGAAGTATGTTCTAGTATTATGTCTAATACAGCCAACACCATGACTCCTCCGCCAAATCGTTCCGTTTTACGAAAGTGTTGCTGATGGTAACGAGTTTCCCGTTCTCCCCAGACCTGCTGATGCCTAGAATCCGGGTGAACCGAGACTCGATGGAGAATATCATCCAGGACCACCCTGATTACCCCCAAGCACGACGTGCTTTACACTACTCTAATTTCTTCCGTCAATGGAGCGATGATAATGGAATGCATTTCGTACATGGTTCCTTTCATACAGCCCAGTATTATTCAGTCGACGGGAAATGGTTATGACAGAGGCATTCATGTAGCAAAGCAATGGTTCTGTAGCAAAGCAAGGTCTGCGGCTATACGTGCATGTGTCTGTTGTCTGCCCCTATTCGCTGAAAGGATTACGTGTCGGTCCTCCCGAGCTGTTTGTGCTCTTTTTAAACGAGAAACAACACTTTTCGCAACACTCATTGCTGCCGCAACTTCAGTCATAGTTTGTCCTGCCTCGAGCCACCCAATAGTTTGTCCATGGTCTTAATTAGATAGATGATCTCTTTGAGTCATTCTGCAGTTGATATGTGCTCCATAGACTGAAATTTACACAGCCGTTCTCTAGCACCTATCGTGTAAATTTGTTTTCACACGCCCCTGCTGTTGATTTCGACTGCACCACAGCTCACAAGACTCTTGCCTTTTATTCAAAGTTTTCAAGTTGCACAACACCACCTTCTTCAGTGTTTTACTGTATCTGCTTTTCTGGTATGGGATCTTCCAGAGCAGAACTCGTATGCAAAACATATTAAGCAGCTATGCAAAACATATCTAAAATAGCTATGCAAAACATATTAAGCCAAAAATTATAGATTGGAATAAAAATATAAGACTAGTTTCGCCTTTATTTCCGGCTTCGTCAAGGAATAACAAGAAAAGAATCTTTACAGCTCAGTATATACAGAATACAGGTACATAGAAGAAAAGTGATTGGTTGGATACATTGAATAGGATTGGCTGGAGATACAGAGAATAAAATTACATAGATTGGTTGAACAAACCTGGCTATGATTGGCTGGCCACGCTAAAAGAACAAAAATATGGGTCATATTAACTTTGCTAAGGGAGAAAGCATTGTATGAATATCATAGGCAGTTTGAGAAATTTTTATTTAACCTATCTGTGATCCTTACCCAAAACTCTTTTCTTTCAATAACCAGCTATTTTCCCAACCAGTGGCCTCGGATTGGGTTTTCCATTAAGCAGCTTCCTTTCTGAAGTCTTTCTTCAATTTCTTGAGTCAACCGAAGTTACCCTTATCCTGTCTAATTCTACCATAGTTGCCTATTTTAGATATGTTGACGATATCTTCATCATTTATGGCTTTAACAACATCACCCCTGCAACCATTTCTTCTATGTTTAACTCCTTCTCCCAGCATATCCAATTCACTAGTTAAATTGGAACTAACAATTCCTTATCCTTCCTAGACCTTCTTATTATCAAAGACCTTGAAAACCACTGTCTTTCTTTTAGTATTTACCGAAAACTACTAATTCTTCCAATTTGATACACTTTTCCTGTTAAACTAGCGTCATTCCATTTCCTTATAGACAGAATCTTAAAACTGCCTCTAAATAGCCTTATGTCACAAGATTTAGGAGGAGTCAGTTTAAAAACATCCCAAATCCCAGTTCGTGTGAAAGGAGGCAAACACAGAAAAGAGAGAGAGCGAAAGCAGACGACGGAAGAGAAGCGAAGTCCAAAGGATGGAGCGCTAAATAATAAAAAAAACGGAAAATATGTGGAGCATGATCTGTAAATTAAGGTGGTCGTTGAACTATTCCATCCCACCATTGGTGTATCAGATTAATGAAAAACATCACTATAGAGGGCGAACCTTCTCATCGGGTCCGATTAGCAGCTATTCGCAATGTTTAAAACCGGCATTTATTATATTTTATCAATTTTTTTAAACCATGTTCAATAAGTAAGGCCAAATAAATAAATCTTATTTGTCGACGATAGAAATACGAATAAAATTAGGACCCTATCAGACTGGATACCACCAGTGGCAGAAAAAGTCATTAACCCTGTTTTTTTGCCTAGTTCAACGTCCACCTTAATTTACAGATCATAATGTGGAGAGATTGGCGAGATGACTGTGGTTAGAGGAGAGGCGAGGAAAGAGCCAATAGGAAAGAGAGAGAATGTGAAGAAGAGGCGGGGAAAGAAGGAGAGAGAGAGAAGGGGAGAACAAGTTAGATTTTCGATGCGTAAGGACGAAAATCGTGAACGTCGGTGTTTATACGCGCTTCCCGGGAACTCGGAGACAAGGGGTCCTTCTAGGCGGGCAAGCGAGCAACAGGTAAGAGAGTTTTACTTCTTTACCTAAGAGAAAAGCCGTGAACAGGCTATGCTGCCGTGTGTTCCGCGGGAACCGAGAAGTGTTCACCCCCCGAGCGCCACAAGGGGAAGGGCAGCTGAAGGCACCGGAGTTATCGCACGATAGAGTTGCGTTACTCGAAAAACAAAGTAACACGCCGTCTCGAAATGAAGTTGGAAATCTTTTCCACGAGAGGAAAGGAAGAGCAGCTGCGTCGTGGATAAAGGGCGCAAGGGTCCCGAACATAGCGAGGACGTTTGCATTTTCCGTGGAGAGACGAACGAAGCTGGTGAAGGCGTCAGCCCAAACGGAGTAGCCATAAGCAAAACCGAATTGCTTTCCGTACCTGTGTTGGAGCAGGAAAAATTCTTGAGTAAAAGAGGTAGCAGCGTAAGCGCGCATACCACCGGTGAAAATTGCGTAGCGCGTTGTGAAGCTCTTAATTTATTTCCTTACAGTGAGTTGTTCACTATTAGCGCGAAATTAGAAATTACCTACTTGTGTTGTTTTACATATTGCCTAATTAGCTGTTGTATGTTGTGTGTATTGCAACCTATTAATTCTTGCATTTATTTTATCTACCCTGATAGACATTCCCACTGCGTCGCTCGTTCCAGACGACCAGTTCCATATTCGGGTTCCAGTAATCCTCCCGACAAAAGGGTCACTTGACGGGGTCACAGTTGCGTAGCGGAGAACGTGATAAGGCCGCAGAAGTAGAAGACAACTTTACGCAAGCTTAGTGTTCAACAGGCTATACGTTTGAATAGCAAGTAAACGCCGTTACAGCGAATACTGTAATATATTTTGTTGCGAAATCAATAGATCGAAGTATCTTGTTTCGATGAAATTTAATGTTAAAAGTTGAAGACATTATTTGATGGACCAGAACGGCTGCTGAGCAGCCGTTTCCTTGAATTATTAATTCGTTATTGACTTGTATTAAAAATGGAATTTCATACTGAATTGGAATCTAGGACAAGCTAAAATAATAAGTCCATGATTTGTATGTTAATTACAATTAACTTTAATTTTCCAATTAATCATAATTTCCTGACTGGCTAGTTTCACGCCAGAGTTTGTTTCGAATTTCAATTTTTGTAGTTTTCATTATATTCACTGCCGTTAATTTAAACTGGAAGTTCTGTTTAAAGTTTAATAATTTCCTTTTAGATCTAGGCAGTTTTTGTAAACCTTTAGTACGCAAAAAGCATCTACTGCTTATTTGTGCTTTTTCAATTGAAATATTTTGAATTTTAAGAATATCAATAAAACTAATTTTCATTAGCTTACTTTGCTACATTTTTCAAGTCCCATACATTTCCCCACTGATAGTTAAGTTACACCTTAACAAAGCCACTGAATTCCGCAATATTCAACACCTATCTCACGTCAACGAATACCCGAAATCCTTAATATCCCACCTCATACACCAAAGAAAGAAAATTATCCATAACTCAAACCCAATTCAGCCAACCCCCAAAAAATGGTCTTCCCTAACCTTCATTGGCCCACCTATTTACCATCTTTCCAAATTCCTCTCGTCATTCGTTTCTGTCTCTCAACGGCCTTAACATATCTTTTCGTACGACTAATCCGATACGTAAATCCAAAACCCCCACCTTCACCTAACATCGATGTATTTAATTTATCTGATGTATACAAAATTAAATGCAATTCATGTGAAATGTTTTATGTTGCACTCTCTTCCAGAAATTTCGCAATAAAGTTTAAAGAACATATATCTTCATTTAAGAAAAGAGATAAAAAAAATTAAACTACGCAAATCATCTTATTGAAAAAGGTCATCAAACAGGAAATTGCAATGATATCGTGTCCATTATACATGAAACAAACGATCCGTTCAAAACTTCGTGTTAGAAAGCATCGGAATTTTTAAAGCCAAATCAAACACCCACAATCTTATTATAAATTCTCAAACGATCTTTGATATTCACACAATGCTTTCCCCCTTAGCAAATTTACTATGACCCATATTGTTCTTTTAGTGTAGCCAGCCAATCATAGCCATGTATATTCAACCAATCAATGTAATTTTATTCTTTGTATCTCCAGCCAATCCTATTCAATATATCCAACCAATCACTTTTCTTCTATGTACCTGTAATCTGTATACAGGGTGTCCAAAAGAGTCTGGTAACATGGCAGATATCTCGGAAACTAAGCATTGTACGAAAAATGTCCAAATTCAAAAGTGAATTATTTCGCGAGGGAAACACATTAGCCAACCCCCACCCTCTTGTGTGGGGGGATGAGGGGGGTAACTTTGAAATCTTAAATAGAAACTCCTATTTTTAATGATATACCGTAAATGCTAATTTATCGCCGGTCTCGATTAAACGCAGAGGGGGAAAATGTTTTTAGCAAATAAACGCCGGTCTCGAATAAACGCCGAGTGCACGGGATTCCTCTGCTCCTATGTGTGGGCACATATTGAAAATTCGGCGATTGGGTATTATATTCAGGGGTTTATCTACAATTTCAAAATCCACACCCATTTTTGTGAAAATTTTTAACAACAAATATAAAACACAGGGTTTAATTTAAAACATTCTTTTTTATTATTTGAATTGACATTATTTACGTTGATAAACGCCCATTTTTGAAAGTAATACGTTGATAAATACGAGTTAAAATTATGTGAAGATACAGTTTCCACTTAAAATAATTTTGTGAAGGTACCCTTAAACGATACCAAATTGGCCTTAAATAGATCCCTGGTAACCTGGTATAAAATTTTATATTTGTGTTAACATTAAATAAACGCCGGTCTCATATAACGGCTGGTCTCGATTAAACGCCTGGGCGTTTATTTGAGCATTTACGGTATTCAGATTGTACATACTATTCGAGAAATGCTTTATTCTTTGTGGTTTTTCAATTGATCCAACCGTTTAGGAGATAGAGGCCCTGAAAGTGTGGAACTTTTAAAGTTTTGAACCCAATTTTATCGATGAAGACAAAACGATCTATCCTAAGGGCCTCTATCTCCTAAACGATTGGATCAATTGAAATACCACCAAGAATAAAACATTTCTCGAATATTGTGTACAATCTGAATATACCATTAAAAATAAGGGTTCCTATTTAAGATTTCAAAGTTACCCCCCCCCCCCCCCCCCCGCTCCCCTCGCGAGGGGAGGGGTAAGTTTTAGGCTAATGAATTTCTCCCGCGAAATAATTCACTTTTAATTTTGAATATTTTTTCGTATAATGCTTAGTTTCCGAGATGTCTTCCATGTTACCAGACATTTTGGAAACCCTGTATATTGAGCTGAAAAGATTCCTTTCTTGTTAGGAACTTTAGCATAAAAGCTACTTATAAGAATGCGCTCTTGGTCTGTACGTTTATCCGGCCGGCCGGCCGTCCGCCGTTTGCACGATAACTTGAAAACGGTTAACTTTTTCATATTCTGTTTTCAGAAATATGACCATCAAAGTCTTAGTTCGGCCGTATCAACTTTTCAGAATTTTTCGTGGACCCCTTCAAGTCGAATTCACGTGTTAAAACAGTGAGTGTAAAGAATACCAAGATAATGCCATGTCATATAACAATCGATTTGTCAAGAAGGAATACATTGTTATTTTCTGTTCATCTTTTAATCATTACTGACATCGGCGCGCGCACGTGAAATTGCTTTGTCGACACACGCCTGCTCAAGTGCTCATAATTTATATTATTAAGTAGCGGAAAAATGAAGCAACTTAATGTTTTTATAATGTCAGTCCTTCATAATTTCTACATATTTTGAGGTAGAAGATTGAAATTCTGTATGTAGCTTACTATGGGCATGTCCTTCGGCACTATTTAGTTTGGTATTGATTGGTACACTGGGGTGGAATTACGGGGGTGGGATTCAGAGTGGACAGCATATCTTTAGTGCTATTTAGGTACGTAAAGGCTTGAAATTCAGTATCCAGATTCCTCTATGCAAGATCTACATTACTATGAAGTTTAGACCCAGTTGTTCCATTGGGGTCGGATTTGAGGGGGTGGCATTCACTTGGTCTTTAGAACTATGGCAACATATGGCATGTGATATATCATATGTTCGGAAGTGATGAGAAAGGAAAGAAAATACGAGCTTTTTTACATTTTCTACATATTACATTCGAGAAAATAATTTTTGATTAAAAAACTTGGGGAGAGGTAAAAGAAAAAGTGCACATAAAGCGGTAAAAATAGATGACTGCATGATCTGCTACTTGCCTTATCCTACTAGGGGGAGGGAGGGAGGGGGGTTAATTTCTTTTTAATAAATGTATAAATGTATTTTTGCTTCCCTGCAAAAGCTCCTCCTTGGAATGTTTACAAGATTTTATTATTCCTTGATGAAGCAGGAAATAAAGGCGAAACTAGTCGGCTATCCTTTTCCGTAAATATGTATTGTAAGGCCTGAATTTATTTCATTAATAAGGACAATACAAAGGTCCTTCTTCTCAATAAAAATATAAGCTCAGCGCTAATATGTAAGAATCACCCTAACCCAAAGCGTGCTTCTGAAGTGGTGAGAAAAGTCAAAGCTGGTTTTGAAACCAAAAATCTCAAAACTCAACGCAGCATTTCATCGTTCGAGGGAGTATCACATATAAGTCGCATTATTAAAAAAATTTGCTAATATAACGACGGCACAAAACCAACAACATTCACAAATTACTACCATGAAATATCGCAGAGCGCAAGACCAACCCGTAAATTATCTCAGCGACACCAGGCTGGAGAAAAGTGAAAAAAGTGGTAACCTTAGACAAAGTATGGATGAACTTAAGCAATTACTACAAGATTTGAGTGATCTTTTATCGAAAAAAGCGTTTAAATGCCGTGGAGAAGTTGTGCGACAAGGCAAGGAAAGTTCTTCTAAAGGATTTATGTTTGTCGCCCGGTTTTGCTTTAACGAAAAATTAACGCTGCGAAAGATTCACCAAAAAATTTAATGCTTTGTACTATCAGACAAGAAACATGCAAGTAATTTATCTGTCTGAGATCACACGTCTCTACGCTACAGAAAAGAATTATGTTTAGCTTCACAAACATAAGCCACATGGTCAAACCGACAAACGGGATGACCGTAGAAACAGGAATCAGAGCTATCGATTTCAGTTACATACAGTGAAGTCACCAGATACTATTTCTATAGACTATTGTGCTTTTGATCTACTCAAAAGGATCCTGGGAAAGCGATGACCTCGCACATTAGATGATCCGTGGAAAGTCCGCAATGAAGCATTAAAGATATAGCTTTCATACACTACATAATGAAATTTGCATTTTATGAAGCATTAAAGATATAGCTTTCATGAAGTTTTTGCGTTTTTTTCGTTTCAGAGAAATGTTTAATCATGTGGAACTTTGTTGAAACAAAGATTTTCTTTCTAGAATTTGTACATACGGAATTTTAGAAGAAAAACAAAGAAAAGAAGTATCTATTTGCAATGATCAAAGCTTCCAAGAAATCCTCTTTTAAATACTTTAAGAGAACTCTTTCAGTGAATCAAAGTAGCTTAAAGACAGTTTAAAGGACAACTCTACGGTCATATACAACTTTATTTAAATCGAAAGTCTAACCTATTAATAACATCAAGACATATTTAAAAAATTTAATTCGAACACTAAATGTGTGAAAAAATGAAAATAATCAGCGAGATTTGGGTGAGGCCGTGATGTAGTTGGAGTCAAACGTAGAATAACAATGTAATCCGAATAACAATGTAGACCGAAAAACAATGTAATTTTCATTGTTTCCATCTTGGATTTTAACAATCAGTATTTTTTCATTTGTTGAAAACAATGAAGGCTGGATTGTTGGTCAGGTGACTTTTCCGCGTCTAGGCAATACCGCTTAGAAAGAAAAACTGCTCACGGAAAAATCATACATTGCTACATCACCTACGGTAGGGACAATTTCGGGCTTATTATGGAAGAAATATGATTAACAATACCCTACCGTAGGTGTGTAACAATGTATGACATTTTCGCGCTCAGGCTTTGAGTAGAGGTGATGTTGGTCTGGGCCTGTCTTTTTCGTTGGCCTCCTTTGACTCAAACTACGTCACTTCCGGAAAAAAATGGCCAGCGGAAGGGGAGGGGCAAAGCGCCGTTTTTCACTTTTCAAAACTTTTTTTATATTGAAATTATGGACCAAATTTAAAAATTTCAACAGGAATGTATTATATTTATATCAAAGAATGATATTCTGTAAAAAAATTGTAATCGATTTTTTGTGTAGATTTGTCCTTTAAGAGAAACTAGCTGATTGCCCGGCGTTGCTCGGGCTGTTTGTTTGATGAAATTTTGCAATATCTGAATTTGAATATAAACGAAAAAGCCTTAATAAAGTATATATTCACTTTGGGAAAACTAAAAGAATTCTTTTAAGTGCTCGCACTGGAATTTTGTGTCCAATTGGGTTCACCCAGGAAAATTCGACATTGAATCCTTAACATTTTAAAATATCAGAGAAAGGCTATGAGTATTGATTTATTTCCGTCTATATTAAAAAATACTTAATAGATGAATTGAGAGAGTTAAGGAACTTTGTTACAGCCTCATCAGCATCTCTCAATAACATGTAACCGTTTCAATAGAGTGGTATTCAGTCATAGAGCGTGGATTCATGTCCTGAATGTGGTTTTTATATTGATAGTATCAGTTGTAGCAGCAAGTATTGGCGTCTCACACAATCAGTTGAGATGGTTAGAAGTTTCTTATATGTTTAGATAAACATTATCTATAACTTCTCTAAAGGAATTTACTAAATTGCAAAAGTCATATGAAAAATAATTTTTTTCCAGTTATTAGCTCATGAGGAAAAGTACGTACACATTTTCAGCAAAAGCTTGAGCAGCTGCACGCCTAGAAGTTTTATTTATTGTTGTATTGCATTCCTAAGGAATAAATGTGTAAGTAAGATACAAAAACAAGTAAGTAGTTAAAAAGAATTAAATATAGAATAAAAAGTAAAAGAAATTAAAAAGATAATTTCCCTAGTCATTTATATGGGCCATAACACAGTCCTTGATCAATCTTTTAAAGTGAACACATGTCGCTATACATTTTAAGTTGTATTCTCTTATTTGTTTTAGAATAATTTCTTACATCTCTCCAAAGATTTTAATACAAATAGGACATAGGGCCAGTTCATTATCTACTTTCTCAAATGAGTCTTCTCAACTGAGTCTTCTGCAACAATGGACTTGCATTGTTAAGATGAGGAAGACTTGATTGCAACAATGTCAGTGTATTGTTGCTGAACACTCACTTGAGAAGTCTCAGCTGAGAAAGTAGATAATGAACTGGCCCGTAATAATGATTTTTTATTTATTTATTTATTTATTTATTTATTTATTTATTACTTTTTATAACTATCCCACTTATGCTCTGCATCCCTCATACATAAAAATTATAAAAAAATGACAATGTCGATAAAACATAATTTAACATCCTATCAATCCCTACAAGTTTCCTATGTTTAAATCCTAATCAATAGCACTCTAAATCATATCATTTTAAACTATAAGTTTAAGACACTATCAATTACAGACTTTTCTATATATGATATAAATGCATTAATGTCGTTTCAGTTATTTTGACGCTTATTAAAATAGATTAAATATATTTCAGAAATACTGAATAAAATTGCCCTAATAGGTTTCGTAACTTCCTTCAATTGTCGATTAAAAACTGCTTCTTGAAGTTTATTTAATTTCCTTGAAACTCTATTAGAGTGTATTGCAAATAATGTTTAACTCTTTGAAGAAAATAAATAAGAGATTATTTATCTTGATTTGCTGCGCAGCAAATAAATGCTTACGACCGAAAAGGATTCTCACAAACAAACTATTGCTTAATAAAAATATAATTCCATCAAGTTATTACAACCTTATTTCCCGAAAAACTAGGCAATAACAAAATTTGGAACGAGATTAAAGTGAGACGATAGATAAAAAAATCAAAACCAGCTTCCTATTTCTTCTTTTGAGTTAAGTGCTAGTCCTCGAAATATTCTTTTCTGGATACGGGAAAAAAAACTGGCACACGAAAAGGGAAATCGGATAAACTTACTTAATGATGGCTGAGATTATCCGATTCGTGCTTCTCCTCTTTCCGTAGTTGCTAAGGGATTCGAATTGGTTCCTGGCAACGGGCGTTGCCCCATCGAGTTCTTAAGACTCAACTACCCCCGGCTCTAGTTCCCAATTGGATATGAGGGACCCCAACGTAACGGGATATAAGTGTGGGTGAGTATTGGAGAAAGGAGTGATAGACGATCCAATATCATCCGTCGGCCGTAATTTAAAGAGTCGAAAATCCCTCCGCAAGGATGTCGGTATTATCACAACCAATCAGTGGATAAAACCTAGGCGACAGAAAAATTGCAGGAGGGGGAAAAATCAAATCTCGCCATGAGGATGCGGACAGAAGTAGAACTTCTTATTTCGAGGTCGGCTAGCAAATGTTTGGTCTAATCTTGTGGCACATACGTTTCTTTAATAAAGGTGTCGAGGAGGATTTGGAAAGTTGTTAAGTAGTAAGGCAACATCAAATGAATCAATTTTCAACTCGTTCTCAGTATTAGGATTACGTAGAATATTATTTCGTAGAATTCAGGGATTGGGGACGGCTCGGTTTAGAAATGGACGGATTAAAGGAGTGGAAAATTGAATCGTCATTTATATAAGCAATCACAAATGGCAATAACAAATCGGTTGTATCGTTTTTGTTCAAGCCAATATACAAATCAGTCATAATTAAACTTCTCTTACTCGGAAGAATCTATTAACCGTATGAAGTTACAATCGAATAATCAGAATTCGATGAAATTTGTTTGGAAATTAATTAGAACATGGAAAGTGGAATTATGTGAAAAAAATGTAAAAGAAAGGGTCCCTGCTTTTATAGGGGAATACGACTCTATAAATGTTAAAATATCGTGAAAATGGGCTGGAAATTAATAAAATAAGAGATACGTTAAGTTTATTGAATTTCTCATTTCTCACTTGGGCTATAGATGTAAAATTTTATCTACTGAATTTATCTCCAAATTGATAAAAAAAATTTATTGCCGTGCATAATAATTTTTAAAAATTTTATTATGATACCAAAACCGTACTGCAATGAAAGATTATCTTTATTGTTAAGAGAAGAAAGATTTAACTTTAAAATACCGTTGCCTTATTTGAAAATGTCACTAAAAAACCTATACGATTTTCTCATAAAATAGGCAACTGAAAAAGGCTGTAATAAAAGTATTATACAATTTGAAATAACCGGAGCTTATAAAAGCTGTAATTACGCTTAAAAAAATTCATTGGATCTACACTAGACAAAAAAATCGACAAATTATTATAGAATCTCTTGTGCCACATGTGGTTAGCTATATTACGGACAATTCGAAGAGAAACATTTGCACCAGAATTAATGTGTATATTGCTTTTATAGGAATTGAACTGTGGAATGTACGAGCTTCGCTAAAGATAATACTGATCGAAATCGTTTAAAAGTTTTACATGTTACTGAGAACCAGATATTTGAATCTATGGAGATCGCTAAGAAATAGTTTCTTATTAACGACCGCGGTCTTACGAATGTTCCTAACAAAAATTTTATTAAGTTCATTAATTAATTCTCTTTTGGTGGTTTTCTTGGCCTCCCTTTTCACACTGGTTACTGGTGTAATTGTTAGCAACTTTTTATTAAAATATTAACATAAGAAACAGGCATTTGCTTCTCAACATTGTAATAAACATATTTAAAAGGAAAATGATTTATAATGAAAGTGCAAATTTGGATAAACAAATTTTTAATAATAGTTTTTTGTTTTTTGGAAGTAGGCTAATTACTGATGGAAAAACAATTTATATAACTGAGGATGTAAATCTTCAAGATGTCAATCTACAAAGGGTTGTTAGGGATCTAGGGTAAAAATTAGCATATTTAAATGTGGCGCGCGCGTTCATTTCACTTGAACTATCACGTGGAGTAGGGGAATGTCGTCAGAGTCGGACCATTGCAATATTTCATATAAGACTACAAGCGCGATCTGCATGCGCGCGTGGCGAAACTTTTTTCGATGACAACAAACTTTCCGTGCCGTTATTTATTTCAGAGTGGGTAGATTAAAAATTTTGTTGATGGTGCCTTGTCGTTGACGCAAATAGTTTTGCAGTACCTATAAAAATCGTGTCAGAACTTGGAGCGAAACATGTCTATGAAGTGTAAATATGTAAGTAAATACCAAGAGAAATTTCCGATTATGTGACCAGTTTGGTTGTGGCGTGCCGCGATGCTGTTACGGAGTTTGTCGTCAGAATTGAGCGATTTGTGTAGTCAAGGTCGGCCAACTGTAATTTTTGTCTTTAATCGGGATAATACGGCCATACAGGAGGACAGCAGTTTAACATGTGGTGAAGTTTTGCCAGACGGTATCAGGTTTCTGATGAAACAGTTAGACGACACCTGCACAGCCTAAGAAAGACGTACAAGTTGAGCAAATGAGTATCCCACACATTATCGGAATCCAACAAGAATCAACGAGTGACAGCCTGCATGTCGTTGCTTTCTCGACATCGTAACGCACCCATATTTAATCGAATACATACCAGTGACAAAAAGTGGGTCCTGTATGACACTCCTAAGCGTTCCAAACATTGGTTGTCACCACGGGACACCGTGCCTCACACCTCAAAGCTACCCCTACACCCACGCAACAAGATCATGCTCTGTGTCTGGTTGACTAAACGTCAAATGGTTCACTACGAGCTGCTATCAACTGGCCAAACCATCACTGGGGGCCTGTACTCCCAGCAGTTGGAACGTGTGCAATAGGCTTTGCAGCAGAAAGAGCCAGCATTGGTGAATCGCAAAGGGATACTCATGACAATGCCCGGCCACATGTGGCGCAGGTAGGTAGCCAGGGAAACCATAGAGCAGCTTGGATCGGAAACTTTGTGTCATCCACCTTACTCGCTAGATCTTGCTCCAAAGGATTATCACCTTTTCCATTCTCTGGACAACCATCTTCGTGGAAAATCCTACACCAATGATACAGACCTGTAAAAGGCGCTCACGGACTTCTTTGAGTCCAAGACCGGCAAGTTTTGCAGCCAGGGGATTGATCAACTGGACACAGGTAGGCAGAATGTCACGGAATTCGAATGTCAACATGAATTCCGATGACGTCGTCGATCGCTTTCGCTCTCCAGTTTTCTACCATTCGAGTAGGAAGGCGAGGCGACGTAATCAATGCCGTCAGCCCCATCAACACGCACGGACCAATGAGAGAGAAGAGCGGGTTTTCGGTGCGGAGTTTGAGTATGTGTAATTTAGTGCCCGTTTAAACAGGCTGAATGCCAGTCTAGAACGTTGCGTATGTGACTGTTTGGACTCTAATTTATCGGGCCGATTATTTGGAACTGAATTTCTGTGCGTTCATTGAAAGTGTTTTGATGTGTGTTAAGCATTGTTATTTGCCAATAAGAAATGTCTCTTAACAAATTACGCTGTGAATGTGGTAAGGATTACGCTTCATTGTGTTATGCTTTGTGAATTGAGTACTGTAGGAGAATGTGATCATGTTACAATTACTATGCAGTCATTAGAATGCAATTTGGCTAGCATAGAGTTAAGTTTTGCTAATAGCATTTAAGGTTTTAAGCTAGAAATTATGGCTTCTTTACCTTTTTATTATTTATCATTTATTTTCGTATTCAATAAATTATATTAATATATTACGCTCACTGTTAACGTTATATTGAGTCTTCCACTGTGCCATACTCTAAATCACCCAGTGTATACACGTTAGACAGAAGGTGCTAGATGCTAATGGGGACTAACGATACGCTACATTTTGTGTACATCATTTTGCTTTCCAGAATTAAAAACGGCAAGAACTTTTGTGGTCACCTGGTAGCAACGCCATTTCAGTTATTTATTTCATGAAATGTTAAAAGTGAGTTCTGTATAAAATAAAAAATTCTTTACAATTTTTCAAAAAAATCAATAAATAAGAAAAATAAATATAAATATTAATAAATAAATATTCCTTTCTCTTTTGCCTCTCGCTACAGGTGAACTACCGATCAGGGCAACATAAATTTTAAAGATGTTGTTCTGGTCATAAGGCCGTAAAGTTGGAGAACGAAAAGTTGAGAACTGTGGCAAAGTTGTACAAATTCCCAAGAACGACTTTGAGGCATTATCTTGACAAAGTGTCAAATGAACATGAAGATATTTCAGCTGTCACTGACAAAAACTTAGAGGCAACCATAGAACGGCTAGGTACATACGCTGCGCGTTCCGAATCCAATCAAGTAAGTACATTTAGACGAAAAATCCAATGTAAATGAAGTAGCCTACTGATTTGGTATGCGTTTTGTAGGTATTTTCTGTCGAACAAGAGAAAGCGTTGGTCAACTATGCAAAACAATGCAGTGACCATTACTGCGGTCTAAGCATTGTCGAACTAAAATAGCTGGCGTAGCAATTCGCTAAGAAAATTCAAGTAAATTATCCTCCAAAGTGGGATGCCTACGGAATGAGTGGGCGCGATTAGTATTATGAACTCATGCGGTGCCACCCACAATTTTCATTGCGCACGCCCGAACAGACGAGCTTACATCGCGTGAAATCGTTTTCCAAGGAGAATGTGCAGCTTTTTTCCGCAATCTGGATTTGGTTTTGTCGCAGCATCCATTCCAAATGGCAGATATCTGGAATATGGATGAAACTAATTTTTCTATGGTGCCAACGAAGATTAGAGAGGTGATTTCGTTGCGAGGCATGAGAAGAGTAGGCCAAATTACGGCTCAAGAACGAGGGACCACAGTCAGTATGGCTTTTGCTGTTAATGTCGAGGGAAATTCTATTCCACCATTTTTTTGCTTCCTCTTCAAGATTTGCTGTCTACGTTTCTAGAAAATGCTTCTCCTGGGGCGATGAGATTCGCCAATGTAACTGGGTGGATGCAGCAAGCAGAATTTTTCAAATACATGGACTTCTTTGTTGATAAAACGAAAGCTTCCAAGCAATCACCAAAATTGTTGCTTCTGGAAAATCCCGCCTCTCATCTTTCAGTAGAAGCATTGGATTTGGCTGTTAATATTGGCGTTACTTTATTTTTATTTCCGCCACATTGCAGTCATCGCTTGCAGCCTTTGGATGTTTCGGTTTATGGACGCGTGAAAGCGTATTACAAATCACAATGTAAGGCGTGGCAAAATAAAAACAGCGCTGGTAAATTTCTGGACATCGGGCACATCCCAGGCTTAATCCGATCCACACTGGACATGACACTGACGCCGCGAAACATTAAACTCTGCTACAGGAATTTCCTCTACAATCCAGACTTTTTTGCGGATTCGGACTATGTGCAAGCGGTGTTTGGTGGTGAATATGATCAACCTGTTGTGGAGGCTGAAGTCAACGATGATGATTTACAGTGACGTATAGGCCTAATTGTTTCACATGTCTCCGAAGTTGGCGCGAATAAAGAAGTCGCGAGTTCCACTGAGCCATTGGCATCCACGTCTCGTGAGTCCTGCCTTACTTCCCTTTTGACCTCAATTGGACCTGTGCAAGCTGCTCTGCTAACAGCAAACAAATCGAATCGAGTGCGGCGCCCTATGAACAGCACAGTTCGACCCACAGAGAAGAAATTAATAGAGCGCGTATTCGCCTTCTGCGCAGGGCCTCAACATCGAAACGGCACAATCACGTGACTTGGGGATCCATGGCCGCCGCAATGCATATATTGTGTTTTTCGTTTATTAGGGGAACAAATTTGCTATTTTCCGCTGTATGGTGATTTATTTTTGTTGCTACGTTTGCAAGGAAAAGTTTGTTAAAGGAGGGACTGTTGGCTTTCATTCGTATGTATGCTTTTCTTATATATGCTTTGTAGAACGCAGGTCGAAGACGTACGGGTCAAACACTGACACTCTACATAGTCATTTAGTTTTCCTCAGGATGAAGCAAGGAGGAAAATTTGGATGCAGAAGATAAGGCGAAAAAAAGTTCACTGAAGATAGTTTTGACAGGGAAAAATTTGGGGGAGTTTGGCTGAAACATTATTCGATTTTCCGCATTATCTTATTCCAAAAAATGTTTTTTTTAAATTTTTTGCATAAATCTCTCTTATATTGTGAGATACAAAAATTTTCCGGAGAGTCCCGATCACGAATCATGTGTATGTAATATATGTGTTTGCTTAGTTTATAAGGGCACTTATCACAAATTAGCTGACCTACTTGCGCCTTTTTTTTATAAATCCACTAAATACACAGTCTCATATAAATACATTGCAATACAGGGTGTTCTTAAAATGAGGGATAACAAGTACCTAGCATGATTCTTCGCATCAAAGTAAATAAAAAGTTTCTCCTTCAAAATGTCGAAACCCCAATTTTTAAGGGTCTAAACACACAAAAACCCAATTCATCAAACTTCACGAGTTGTTTAGACCATTAAAAATTGGGGTTTCGACATTTTGAAGGAGAAACTTTTTATTTACTTTGATGCGAAGAATCATGCTAGGTACTTATTTTATGAACTTTTGTATTTATTAGCTTTTACCTATTTTGAAAAAAAAACCAATAACAATGTAATGAAACTTAATATCAACAAACCAATTCCAATTACATAAAGGCTTCTAATTTTGAACAGATGCACAGTTTTATTTGTGTTGACGACTTTTAATGTTATGTCTTACAGTAATCTTTGTATCTCAGCAGAAGTAGTAATAAATAAATAAATAAATAAATAAATAAATAAATAAATTTAAAAATAATTTAACAGTGTAAAAAATACTGATAATAATGTATATATTTAAAAACAATACAGAAATTAAATTCTCCCCATTGGTCAAGAGAAATATTTCTGTCCAGCTAGATTGTTAATTTTGACCAATGTGCATCCCCTTCTCTTTCAAAAATATGCCAAACTAGCTGATTTGCCCGGCATTGCCCGGGCTGTGTGTTTGAAGAAATTTTGCAATATCTGAATTTGGATATAAATGAAAAAGCCTTAATAAAATATATATTCACTTTGGAAAAACTAAAAGAATTCTTCTAAATGATCGCACTGCAATTTTGTGTCCAATTGGGTTCACCCAGGAAAATTCTACATTGCATCCTTAACATTTTAAAATATCAAAGAAAGGCTATGAATATTGATTTATTTCTGTTTATATTAAAAAATACTTAACAGATGGATTGAGAGAGTTAAGGAAATCTGTTTACAGGCTCATCAGCTACTCTCATCAACATTTAACCGTTTCAATAGAGTGGTATTCAGTCATAGAGCGTGGAATATTGTCCTGAATATGGTTGTTTATATTGATAGTATCAGTTTTAGCAGCAAGGATTGGCGTCTCACACAATCAGTTGAGATCTTTAGAATTTTCTAATATGTTTAGATAATCATTATCTATAACTTCTCTAAAGGAATTTACTATATTGCAAAAGCCATATGAAAAATAAATTTTCTCCAGTTATTAGCTCCTGAGGAAAAGTACCTACACATTTTCAGCAAAAGCTTGAGCAGCTGTTATACTCAAAGTAAGTATTTATTTGACAACTCGTAACATACTCACTCTTCAGTGTTTAATTTGATATTCTAATAAAGTTAATTTGTTGGCAATGCCTTTCTGTATCACAGAAACCCCCACTTAAACTATGTTATCACAGTTGTGCACGACGAGGAGTATCCACGTCACAGTTCTTTTTCTGCTATCAATGTTCATGGCAACTGGATGCACATGTAACGTGCAAAATATCTGATTAATAGCAGATATGCGCAGTGAAACAAATCTACACGCACAGTGAACGGAATTGAGTAAAAGCAACAGTTTATTAAACAAACAGCAAAAACTAAGTATAATAAATAAGCAATTAACAATTATCGGAAAATAGACGATCAGTCATGTGAAACCAAATATCAACCTCTATGACTAAGAAAATTCTTATGTTGCTAAGAATTACAAGAACATACGTCACAAATTACCAACAATTGTGAGCTCTTTAAATTGCTATCACTTGCATAGCATTTTCCTCCAATAAAATCAACCTGCTTCACATAATCATGTAATGCAACAAATATATAATGAAACACACTCT
>JAHWFO010037919.1:1652760-1702069 GCA_023313115.1 Rhysida immarginata | reverse complement strand
CGGCATTGCTGCCCACAATATATTTAACACTTACTAGCCATGCTGCACTTTCGGCCACCGTTCTATGGAGTATTCTCGGTGACTCGTTTATGCGACGAAGTCGAAGCAAGCTGTTGCCTTCGTCACTCTCCTGCCACGTCGATGAAACCTCCGCCGTTTCAACTTCACTGCACGAATCGTCCTCCTCCGTCGGCACAGTCGTACTTGCTCGTCGGCTTCTTAACGAGGGCGGGAAACGTTTTCTGCCGTCCTCCTGTCTCGCCACGCAGTACAATTCTCTCTCACGGCTAACTCGGGTTCCATCAATGTTTACGGCAGACACATTGAGCACCTTCCTTCTTCTGTCTCTCCACTCTTTCTTTTCCTTTCCAATCTCGAGCTCCGCGCCTGATTTGCGTCGCTCACTCTCATTGGTCGGCGGGTGTTGACAATGTTGACGCCGTCGCTGACGTCGCTCCGCTGTCCTCTTCGAATGAAAAAACACTCGTGTACGGAAATGCACGATTCCATCATCGGCATTCTCGATGATTGCCGAATTCCGTGACACCACACAACGATCGGGACGCTTCTCCTTAAATACTCCAAATGCGACATAGACAATATACATCCAATATGTAATCTATGATTAATCAAGTTCAATAATTGAGTCAATACAATATGCAATAAGATCATACCATGTAAATGTCTTCCAACCAGAACTTCATATAGATACTGCATTCAAATCTGTCATATCTTCAACTATGTCACAAGTTGTACGAAACTCTTCCATTACTGTTACAGAAAACTAAACTTCTTGTAGTGGAATGGTCTTAGTATTGTACTTCTTAACGAAAAAAATAGAGGCTTTACAATACTGCATTATAAAAACGACGACTAGTTTCGGCTTTATTACCTGCCTTTCTCAAGTCTGCATAAGAGATCGACAATCGACAATCGAACAGTGTAGTGTATCGGTATTCAAGTGGAACTTGAAGCATAGCTTCCATAATCTCACCCTTCATAATCATATTCCAAGGGAAATACACTGAGCTAGAAAAGAAGCCTGATGTACCCACAAGGGTCATCCAAAGTATGAAAGAAAATTGCCTCCTCTTGGTGGAGGAAAATTTGATTGACGACTGTCTAGACTAGAAGCAGACCACTAGTATTAGATAAAACACGACCTATGAAGTCCAGTAATCTGGAAATAAGACATTATCAATGTCTTCAAAATTAATATCAAGTATATGCCTTGGATCACGATATCTCTTTCTATGCATAGGATGCTTTAAAATGCCCGAGACTAGCTCGTTGCTATGATTTTCTATATTGGGCAGCATGGATTCCATGAGCCCTTGAACGTATTTGCCAATATGAGTCATGTTGAAGTCATTATAAATGGAGGAATTGCGAACAATTCTCCGATCTTTTTGCGCTATAGTCCTAAGGGTAACGTTTTGGAACGTTTGCAGTTCTTTCCATCTAGTTTTACATATTGTGGCCCAGACGGGCATACCATAGGTCAAGATAGTCCGAACAATGACCTTATAGAGTAGGAGTTTATTATCAATGTTTAGAGCACTATTCCGGCCCAGCAGAGCAATCAGGCTAAACTTGGCTCTCCTGGCCTTATTCAACGCATAAGTTGCGTGGGGAGTCCAAGTAAGTTTAGAGTCAATAACAACACCAATATATTTATAAGTTTCAACCCAGTCCAGTTTTTTGCCATATAGTGTTAGAGAATCTAATGATCTCTTTCTCTTCTTGGAGACAAACATCGCCTTGTATTTGTCTACATTCAATTTTAGCCTCCACTTGCTAAACCAGCTTTCACACTCCTTTAGAACCTTCTGCAGCCGCGAGACTACTACGGCTGGTTGACGAGCACAGGTCAGTATAGCAGCGTCATCTGCGTAAAAAAAGAGCTTACATTTAGAAGGTCTTGGGAAGTCTCGCATAAAATAATTGAATAATACTGGCCCCAGGACTGAACCCTGTGGGACACCAGCTTTTACTTCATACATAGGAGATAGACTATCTCCAACTCTGGCCTGAAAGAACCGGTTGGAGAGAAACGAGTGTATCAGAGTAATTATGTCTTGAGGAAATCCATCCATAATCATTTTAAAAATAAGACCATCGTGCCAGACTTGGTCGAAGGCTTTGTGTACATCGAAAAAAACGACCCCACAGTACATAGAGAGATTAAGGGGCTCATTGATATCCGCTGCGAGCCTCCATGTTTGGAGTTGGCAGGAATGGTTTGAGCGAAAGCCAAATTGTTCATCGCGGATGAGATCGTTGGCATCAGAGTGCTCAATGAATCTCTTGAGAATTGTTTTTTCCAGGATTTTGGAAATTGATGGTAACAAGCTGATGGGCCTGTAGCTAACAGGATTTGCAGGATTTTGTCCTGGCTTAGGAATGCTTAAGACAACTGATTGCTTCCAAGCATCCGGGAAGTAAGTGTTCTTCCAGCAGTCGTTAATCACTTTTGCAATATCTTGAATTATATTTGGAGGTAAATTTTTCAAAGCAGTGTTCTTAATAGAGTCTTTACCTGGAGCTTTTCTCGTTTTTAAATTTTTAATGATGCTTAGGACTTCATTTACATCAATGCTATGTTTTGGGAATTCATTGCCGTGAATACTATAGAAGCCAGTTATGCAGGATTTTACTTTCTCGGACATATCAAGTCCTATTTGCCGACCATCAGTAGGCGTGACAAACTGTTCTGAAAGTGAGCTTGCAATAAGCTGCGCTTTATCATCATCATTCGTGATGAATTTGCCATTTTGGGCTAACAGAGGTGGGATATTTATGGCTTTCTTGTTTTGCAAGGCTCGAACCATGCACCACATAGAGTTATCGTGGGTCGACAGACTCTTAACTTTATCATTCCATCTGGCATTACGAAGTGCTTTTACCTCCTCGTGAACTCTTCTAGTGAGCCTATTATACTTGGTCTTAAGCCATGAATCACGAGTTCGGTACCACTGCCTTCTAACCTTATTCCTTTGCTCAATTAATTGTTTGATTTCTGGGGTGAGATCAAGGTGATCAGCTCGCTTCGACTCTAAGGGCGAAGCACTAGAGTCAATAGCTGCATTTATACGTTCAGTAAGCCTTTTCACATTGGTATCTATGTCGCTCGTACTATGTACGGTATTTAGTGGGTCGTCATCTTTTTTGAGAATTTCTCTAAAAAATTTCCAGTCTTGTTTGAGCCTCAGTTCTTCTTTGAGGTCAATGTTTACGTTATCAAAATTTAGTGCAACTGGTTTATGGTCTGAGGATAGATCATTGACAGTATAGATACTGAATGATTTGTAGAAGCCCTTCAACAACACAATATCAAGTACATCGCTTGAAGGAGAATGATCACAATAATATGTATCATCCACAGGGCCTACTGCAATAATATCAGATTGCTTTTGCACGTAGCCATACAAAAAGACACCGTTTTGGTTATGGCATCTTGAATTCCAGTGCGAGTGCTTAGCGTTCAGGTCTCCCGCCATAATAACGGGAATATTCCCGGAAAACAGCTCGTCGAGCTCATTGGCATCGAATTTATGCTTGGGCGCATTATATAGAGCCACTAGTTTCACTTCTCCCAGTGTGGCATCAGTAATGATAGCAGAGGCAGCTTCCATTCCCATATAGTCTCGGGTTGGTTCCTCCCGATGATGAATGCCTTTCTTAATAATAATTGCTGACCCACCTGACGGGTACTTTACTGTAGTGGGAAGAATTCTGTCTTTACGATAGACACAGTAACCAGGTAGCCTGAAGTCGCGGTCTGGCCTTAAGTGTGTCTCACATAGAAATGCTATGTCTATATCCCATTGGGTTAGGAAGTTGTAAAACTCAATACGCCTCCGGGGGACCCCCCTGGCGTTCCATATTATGCAACGAAGTATACCTCGATTTGTAATAGAATAGCATCGATCAGCCATACTGTCAGTGTTTATTCGTAAGTATTCCACTCATCAGTGGCATTTTCTTGCCCAGTTCGTTTAACAAATTGCATACACTGCCAATTTGTTTATACATTTCTTGAAAATCATTCACGTTAATGCTCTTATCTTGTTTGGAGACCATTGAGGCATAGGAAATCTCCGGGGACACTTTAGCACTTTGCACTCTCCTGACTTGCGGGTATTTAGGACATTTTGTGTAACTGGAGGTGTGTTGTCCATTACATCGAATACATTTTGGGGGATCTTGTCCTTTTACATTTGGGCAGTCTTTTGACTGGTGATCTTTAGCGCATTTGTTACAACGGGGGGATTCCGTGCAACCCATAGATACATGACCAAATCGCAAACAATTATAGCATTGTAAAGGTTTCTTATTACCTCGAAACATTTCAACACTGACAGCTAAAGGCCCTATGCGGGTCACATTTTTAAGTGTCTTATTGTGTTCAGTGTTTGATAACAGAACCAGAATCATGGGCATATCAATTGATCCTTTGGCTTTTTTAAGCCTAATCACTTTCTCAGGGAAGTAGTTGGCCTTTTTCAGGTCTTCATTAAAATCGTTAAGGTCATAGGTCACGTCTACATTTCGTATAACGTATTTGAGGACTTTTTCCGATTTCAGTTGATGATGCTGAATCTTTAGCACGTTATCAGCCTTAATGCCAGACACCAATTTACTATGAGTTTCCTCATCATGACACCTTACTTTGATCGTCTCTGCTCTGCCTGTGTGTACAGTAATTAGGTTAATCGCCACATGCTTTTGAATCTCGCCCAGGATTTGCTTGATTGGCTGACCGTGAGTACGTATTATGATTGGCGGAATATAGGAGCTGCTCTTGGTATTTGGCTTTTCAACATTTTTTCGCTGTTCGGACTTGCTTTCTCGAAAAGCAACAGCGATTGTATCATTTAAATCAACAACATCCTTAATGTTGTCAATTTTCAACCCTTTTTTAGCCTTTTTAGATTTTGCAGGTATCCATTTATCCGTATCATTGTATAGCCGTTTGCGATTTGTACTAATCGGGTCTTTGCCATCGTTATCATTACACCCTGAGCCGGAGGGGATAATTTCCATAGGCTGAGGATTCACACTCTCTGTTTCACAAGAGTCTCTTAGATAGTCAGAAGTTACACCAGTAGGCTGATTACCTTTCATTGACAGAGCAGAGAATTGATCTTTGAGGAACTGCTCCAACTTATTAAAGTTCTTGTTGGCTTCATTACGTGCTGCAGATATTTCAGCATTCATATTAGCAATTTTATCGTGGATTTCAGTTATGTTCCCTTTTAGTGACTCGACTTTTCCTTGTAAAATATCATACTTAGTGCACATTTCTTGGCGCAAAACCTCTAGCTTATCCTTAATTATAGCATCAAAAGCTTCATAAGAGAGGGGTTACAATGCTTTATATACACAATCTCTGGTACACGATTGGTTCATAAAATACAACATAAAAGGGGGGGGGGGACAAATTATGTGATTGGTTGAACAATACAAAGAAACAAATTAAAGGGCTAAATATTTGTGATTGGTCGAACTTTACAAGATATTTAAAGAATCATAACATATTGAAGGGCAAATTTTCGTGATTGGTGGAACATTACAGGTGTCGATTGGATAAATCACAAAAAGTCTTTCAGCTGGCGTAAGAGATGGTAGCTGTCGAAATATTGTTGGGAATTTAAAAGTGCCTTATTATTTTCTGGTTTGTTTAATGATTTATAAATTTCTACTTAATGAAAAACACATCCAGAAGCTCTATGGAACATAAACAAAACAGCCCACTGAATCCATCATGGCTGACCATGCTCCACACTTATCACAGCAGCAGGACAAAAATATATTGCCTCCTTCCCCCTGGAACATCAGTGCCACACTAACAAGAATACCACTCAACAATCCCCCTATCATCCAGCTCTGTTATAGAAAGGCATCGTCATGAGTAACAACAACAAAAAGGCAATTAACAAAATTAACATTTTTTTGACAAAATTCAGATAACTGACAATAAAAAATGCCACTCACATTAAACATAAGGTGAACAACAAAAATTAAATAAGAGGAAAAAAACAAAACAACAGGCATAAGCCTGTGAGGGCTAAACCAGCCATCACAATGGTAAGAAGCAAGCCAATGGAGCATGTTGCTTTCAAAATCGGACAAAAATATTTTGAGTAATTTTCAAATTGGAAATAAATGAAAATGCATGGAAAAGCTTATTAAAAGTATATTTTAGTGAAAATAAGTACATATTTAAAAAAAATATACATTTATTCTTCTTCATCTTCATCCATTAATGAATCATCGTTATTTGGTTCGGGCTTGAAAAGGTCTATTGTTTCTTTTAAAAACGGCTGGCTTTTGCTGGTTTCCTTTTTCTTCCACAGTTGATCAATGGATCTGATGTGAGAAGAAGCCTATTTAAGACGTCTTCGTTACATCATAACCGCGAAAACTTCCTTCAAAACCGCAAAAAAAATTCCTGTTTCTGATCAAAATTTTCCCGACCTTAAAGGGTTAAAGTCCTTTAATTCAAAGTCGTGGAAAGATGTGGAAAATGTTTTTACTGTTATAGCAGGGTAATATCCTATAGAATACTATAAAAAATAAAATTTTACTCGACCTTCCTCGACACTATAACATAAACACCTTTTAAATTCCGTGAGGTTTCCGTGAGGTCGATTCTCTTTTAAATTAAGTACATACCTTGTTGCAAAGGATCCATAACTCAAACTTGTCACTTTAACTCCAAAAAAATATACTTTAACTACAAAACAAAAATAGAGCGTATCGAGAATGTAGGCGTGCGTTCTGAACGATGCATGTCTAGATTCCGACTACCTGTGCAGCGGGGGGGGGGGGTGCGGAAAGGGTCTACTTCAAACCCTTTCCCGGATAGTACGTTAACTCAGGTACAAAATAACTATGGTCCTGGTGTCATTAGCTACATTTGGATTTTTTTACTTTTGTCCGATTTTGAAAGCAAAATGCTCATTAGTGCGTCGTCCGGAAAGCTCGAGCTCTCGTAACTGGATGTACCCACCAACATAACGGGTCTTTGCGCAGAAGGTAGGCAACATCTGTGTATAGGGTAAACACAATTATCAATTGTGATTTACAACTAGAGAAGCGATACAGAGCCACGTTCATAACTTGTTGCCGCGCCATGTTCAAAAGCGACAGGCCAACTGCCGTAATACTTGGCGGATGAGAAGTGGAAATACGTGATCACACTAGATGAGGCGTATGTTTATTTAAGCGACTGCAACAAGAGCCGAGCCATTTTTTTTACAGCCCAAGGGCTTCTAAGAACTTCAGAAAATGGTACCGCGAATGCAAGAAAACATTTTCAAAAATTTTCATAAACGTGGCGGAAAATAACTACAACGGCAAGTTAACTTCACACAGAGTTGAGTCAAGAGCCAAAGTATACGCCATGTACTATCAGACAAACGTTCTACCCCCCGCTCCCATGTTTATCTGTGACATCCCCGATTTGTATGGTACAGAGGTGAACAAGATATGGCTGCACCAAAACAAGACATCGAGTTACACCGCCGCGCCAACTCGCTCATTCCTGGAACGCATGCAAGAAGATACCGGAATCCACTCCATTCCATTCAGCGACTTACCCGTTAAATCTCCGGATGCATCGTTTATGTATTTTTTGGCTTTGGCCTACATAAATGAGCCCTCGGAAAGAGACGACCGCGAAGAGTGGAGAGTCTTTGGAAAGCGTATCAACAGGAGTGGTTACGAATTGATCTTGGTGTTCTGCGTTCCAGCCTCCTGAAGTGGAAACCGCGATGCAGGCCAATAGCAGCGATGCATGACTAGATTGAACACATTCGACAGTGAGGAAGGGGTTTTTCCACCTTTTCTGGCTCTCTGTAACTTGATACCATAGATCCCTAACACCCTCTGTAAATCAGCATATTTTAATATTAATTTTGTATAATATTTACTAAAATACTTAGCTGTATTCTAAGTACAGGGTCTTTATAATTAAAGTTCCTTTTAGACATGGCCATAAAAAAAATACTGGCTAAAAGCTATAATACTTGGTAATATTATACAAGAGGGCACGGGAAGTTCATACACACCAAAAAAAATTAGTTCAAAAGGTCACCACCAGCATGGAATGGTGCTCTATGCAATATTCGTATACCGTTAGGAACGCAGTAATCCGGTGTAACCTGCTTTCAGTAAATGATGGAGGCCACATTCAACATGTAACTAATTTTAGTAGCGATTAAAGACTTGTTAACCCTTGTCTTCGTGTCTAATTTCGTATACGAATATTGCATAGAGCGCCATTCCATGCTGGTGGTGACCTTTTGAACTAATTTTTTTTTTTTATGGTGGGTATGAACTTCCCATGCCCTCTTGTATAATATTACCAAGTATTATAGCTTTTGGTCCAGTAGTTTTTTTTATGGCCATGTCAAAATGGAACTTTAATTATAAAGACCCTGTATATTAGTGTTAAGCTGTATCAGAGTTCCTATGAATTGGCAATATTTCTATTTATGACTATTAAAGTTTGAACAGTAATTATTTGAATCAAATGTGTGCGTTTTGAAACACTAATAGTTAATTTTGTTCATGGAGTGCGATGACATTTTTTTGGAAGACTGGTAATTATTTCAACACTTCAACACTTAATAGTCATAAATAGAAATATTTTCAGTTATTAGCAACTTTGATAAAGCTCAGAACTGCTAAGTATTTTAGTAAGTTTTATAAAAAAATAAGATTAAAAATGCTGGTTATAGATGGATATCTTGAAGATTTACATCCTGAAGTCATTAAAATTGTTTTTTCATCAGGAATTATTACCAAAAAGCAAAAATTATTATTAAAATTTTGTTTATCTAAATTTGCGCTCTCAGGCATGTCATTATAAATTTTTTTCCTTTTAAATACGTTTACTCTAAAGTTGAGAAGCAAATGTATGTTTTCTTTGGAAAAGCGTACTTATATTAAATCCACGTATTACAAATTTTTTTGCTGAAATAGTGGTTTCCTTTTTTCTTCTCTTAAGTTGATCAGGGAGCTAATTAGTTCTTTGCAAATGGGAAGAAATCACTCTGTCCTACATGGAGTGACGTCATATAATGTTCTGTATCGAACTTGCAATAGGGAGGTGATTCATCTTGCTTAAAAACAGTATTGTCCAACTTCTTGCCGGAAATTGCAGAATACGAATTTATTCAATATTTGGCGTTACTAAAGAGCTCAGAGAAACATCTTCAAAAAAGTCTATTCCTATTATAAACTCCCCTGTGAAACCACACTAAAGACTATAATATCCGGTGAATATAGCGGGAGCTCCCTATAAGTACAAGTCAAGTGATTCCCTGGAAGCTGAAATTCAACAATATTGGGTGTTTGCAATCCAATTTCCAAATAAAAATGGGTCCCATCTCCCCAAAATTTTTTCACCAGAATATTCGCAAAAATTTCCCAACCAAATCTCCGAAGCATATTCCTCAACAAGTTGGCAGTGTGGACAGTCCTTCGATACCATTCCATGGCATTTTGCAATGATCGCGATCTCATGCTCGAGTAAATAGACAAGCAGGGGACCCTTGGATTCGAAGAAGAACGTCATCATGACCTCCCGGAACTTGCGTGTGAGCTTTGGAATTTTTCGGTGGGGAGAATCTTTCCACTTTTGGCTCTGTCTACTGTTTGGTCTCGGTTCAAAATAGTGGCACCATGTTTCGTCCCCGTGATAATACAGGTTAAAAACGGCATACTCTTCCTTGTGGTATCGTTGGAGGTGACCCAGAGAAGCAGTCAGATGTTCCTTCGTCAGATGATATGGAACCCATTGCGCTCATACTTTTCGCTAGTGCAAGTGGTTTGTGATAATAGTGTGCATGACCTTTTTTCATTTTATTGCCCTTTATACTTGTGTTTGTCCGTGAATAACGGTGAAATTGATAATTCAATATAGCAAAGTCTTCACAATTATTTAGGATCATCTTCATATGGCATTTGTTTGAGTGGGAACATGTTGCGAGATTCCTACGTCTCTTTGCTGACAAGATGATTTTTTCGGAATCATTTGCCACAAATATCGACTCATGGCCACATCACTAGACCCAGAGGTAAATCAAACCAACATTAAGTGGAAATCACCAGATTCTTCGACACCAAAAAAGCGGAAGTTTTTACATCTGCAGAGAAAGTAATGGTGATAACCTTATTTGATTCTTGAGGAATGGTTTACCAACAAACAGTTTTCTCGCACACCACAGTTACAGAAAATAATACAGGCTAGGGCTGAAGATTCTGAAGAGGCATTGCAAACTTGGAGTTATCGCCGTAACTTCTTTAGAATGGTGAAGAGGCAGTGCAAATACAGGGTGTCCCAAAAATGACTAACGGATTTTGAAAATCAATAAAAAAAAACGGAATGCGATAGATATGTATCGTTTGCAGCCTTATGCTTAGGAAATCAGGGAATTTTATCCCACCAAAGTTCAAATTTAGTTAACATTTTCACCCACAGGTGGCGCTGAAAACTATGAAAAAATAAAAACCTGTATGAAAATGTTGCAAGGACTGTTGCAAAAAACTAAACAATGACATTTTCAGCACACGCTGCCTCAACAGCACACGCTATCAGCTTGACGACGAGCTGAAATACATCGTTTTGACAATACCTGTTACAGATCGCCTGCACCGCCATCTCTTGGTAGAAATGTTAACTAAATTTGAAATTTGGTGCGATAAAATTCCCTGATTTCCTAGGCTTTAGGCTGCAAACGATACATATCTATCGCATTCCGTTTTTTTTTTTTATTGATTTTCAAAATCCATCAGTCATTTTTGGGATACCCTGTAGATTTATGGCTAAACTCAGCATAATCTGTGTACTACATTTTCCTTATACACGATCTTGTTTAGTGTGATTTTAATTTTGTTTCCTGAAGTTTCGCACAGCCAAGGGCAATTATATTTGGGAATTTAGAAGCAGTGTTAAAAAAAACGAAGCGATTTTCAAGGACTTTAAAAAGAATGGCTTACCAGTAAAATGTTTAACTTTTGGAGCAACACCTGAAATTCTTTTCAAGCTGGTGCAAGGAAAACAAAGTGTATACATAAATCTAAAAAATAAAGAGAAGATAAAAAGCCGCAAAACTTTCACACCACATTAATTAATCTGATCTGGCGGAATAATCAGTAACTGCAAACGAAGCGAACATATAAAAATTATGGTCCTTAATGCTCGGTTGAAGAAAAAATCGCTCGTAAACACGCCTAAGTGGATTTTCCTGTTTAATAAACAAAATATCACAATAGCAAATTACCCCAATAATTAGCTTTAATTGGGAGGTATTAACGTTTTAAATGAATCAATAACTCTCGCCAGTATGGTTGCTCTTAGCTTTACGACCGAAGAAAGAATTATTTATGATATTTACTGAATTGCAAACTCATTTCGTAGTTAAAATGAAGTGAGAAAAACTGTTTTAAAAATGCCAATTTATAATAGTTTATTAAATCAATGAAGCAGAAACCACAAAACTTGGATCTTTGAAGATGGAAATCTTAATTGAATTAAAATACTACAACGTAAATAATTAAAATTGTTTAAAATATTCAGTTCAATTTGGAATTACGTTCAATAACAAGAATAAAACTAGTCTTTTTCAGGTAATGAAATGAATATGATTGGTATTATGCATTTATGGAAATTAAAAATCAATAAGGGCCGTTCAATCAATAAAAAGCGAAACGGCATGTCGATGAAAAGGATATTTCAGTGATCAATTTGCAAAACAGGCAAATTTCCTTCCTATAAAGGATAATTCTGAATGGTGGATACAAATTTTCAAGATATGTTTCAGGGACCATAACAAGCAGAAAATGTCATAAGAACATGGTGTCGAAAACTCTACTTTCATAGAGTTATAATGGTTTGAAGGTGTCCTGCAGTAGAAGAAGAGTTACGACAATTCAAAGAAATGTCTGAAGAAAATTCTGCTCTGTTCAACATCAGATTCAACATGAGCTCTCTTAACCTCTCATTTACCCATGAGATGGCCGGTGATTGCTGGCGAGAATTTAACATAAATCTGTAGGTTTTCTTCTGTTGTCTGCACGAAGACTATGAACCAGTTGCAATCTGTATATGGCCTCAAAAGCAAACGCCGTCTTCTCACACGCCAAACAGTGACATGAGGGTTGGTAAGTACTTAGATTTTGTATAAAGTGGATTATACTGTATAAGCAACTGGTTTACACACGACCACAAAATATAGTATGTCGAACATAAAATATTGTCGAACATAAGATAATTTGGAAGGGACAATTATTTGAATTATTTAGCACTGGGCAATTATCTTCTACCTCTAATGGATGAACTACATGATCCAAATTTTGTATTCCAACAAGATAATTCCAGTAGGCTTATAACCAAAACGTCGCTCCAAAAGTTAGAAAACCATTCAAAATTATTGTTTTAGAGTGGATAGTTTACCAAGAACACACGGCGAGCTGAGGAATATTAGAGATCTAATAACGCACACGTGAAACAGATCAATGCAGAATTGCTGCGTTCTGCAGTAGAAAATCAGAGAATTAAGTTCTTAAGATAAGTAAACGGAAAAGACAGGGTGCCCCGTAAGTCGTGGTCGTAAATTTAATGGTATGCATATTCAATAGCAAGGAACAAAAAACTCTCTATGAACATAGGTCGAACAACGCACCGTTTCCGAGAAAGAATGACTTTATTGACAAACGGAGGAACAGCAATATCATTATTCCCATCTGGAAATTGCTTCCTTATCATTCTTAAACGATTATCGCATAGATAATACATTCTGTTCCAGTTTAACATTAGCCTAGTGGCATTATCTCGGTTGTTCTAATTGATTTGAAGATATATTAATGCCCCATGTACCTTGAACTCATAGCAAATGCTCAAAATGTCCATCATGAACACGGCAGCATGCTTCAGCTCTTATCCTCAAGAGGCACGCAAACGTTCCCAAAGACCAGCATTCTCTCGCATGTTCTCAAAGGCGTTCTCCACGCAATGGCGCAGGGCGTCCACAGTATCCACTCGTTGCGCATACGCGTGCTCTTTTAGATAGCCCCAGATGCAAATGTCCAATGGATTCAAGTCCGGAGATCGAAGAGGCCATGCACGTGGTCCACCCCGACCGATCATTCGGTGGTGAAAGGTGACAGTTAGATGATTCCGCACAGCCAGCAACTCGGCATTGCTATAACCTGCTGCAGCCATGTAGTCTCACACAATCACAGTCCAGGCAACGAATCAGCCAGGTCTACTTCCTTCCATTTACATGAACAGGGCATTCCATTTACATGGCAAGGGGAAGTGGTTTAGTTTTTTTACGTATCATCATCATCATCATCATCATCATCATCATCATCATTTCTCGGAAACTGTGCGTTGTTCGACCTACGTTCATAGAGAGTTTTTTTTCCTTGCTATTGAATATGCATACCATTAAATTTACGACTGCGACTCACGGGACACCCTGTATTTCGTTTGTTGTTTGCGCCATGCGGTTTTTCGTTACGTTAGACTGTCCGATATCGATAGACAATTAACGGGAGGTGTAAGTCTATCGAACCATACAGAAATATGATCGATACAGAAATAACGGAGCCAATCAGAGTTAGCCCGTTAGTAATGTCACTAATAACGCTCTTCCGTACCTGTAGACAACTCGACGAGGTAGCACGTGAATGGTCAGCAGTCATTTTGTTCTCGTCGCTTCGAAGCTCACTCTTCCATTTCGCGAAGCGTCATAGCCAAGTCTATCATAGCCCAATTGGTAGAGGCGTCGGCCATGATAGTCGAGGTTCCTGGTTCGAATCAAGGTCGCAGAATTTTTCCTTCCATTTTTCAATCGAAAAATCATTACCTATGCTTGGAGAGCTTCTCCAGTTTATAATCATTATTATTTACAGGTGAATGGGTGTCTTGTAAAATTACCGGGGCTGCGTTGTGAACCAGTTCCGCACGTACTGCTTGACGTTGTCGTCCGAGGTGAATCGTTTGCCCCTCAGAGCCTTTTGTAGGGACCAAAAAATCATCGTTAATGCGGTTTGGTGTTCCAGATCGTGCATCATCGGTTAACGACACCCGTCCTTCCCTGAACTGCTTGTGCCACGCCTTGACCCTTGCAAGGGACATGCAGTGTTGACCGTACACTTGTGACATTCTTCGATGAATGTCCGTTCCCCCTACTCCTTCCGCTGTCAGAAAACGAACAACACCTATTTCCTCTTCTTTTGACGCCTGCATTTCACTTACTCACTGCTTATACAACGCGAATGACCGTTAGACGATTGACACTTGCTTCTGCTTCCTTTGTAGAGTCACGTGACTTCCACCGTCACCCTCTAGCGGCGGGCTGTGAACTTTCGCGCTCTTGTCGGAACCATTCTTTGTTACACAAGCAACGATATCACCATTCTGTCACGGGTTTGCACATTCCAGACTACGGCTCGTTTCTTTTGGAACGCTCCTTATAAAAGACTATACTATTTTTGAACATATCTTGTCAGCTTTGGGAGTGCTATAGGGTGTAATCACCTCCTCTTTGAGAATGTGTTATCTCCTTAAAAGAATAAGTTCCTAGGATGAAATGAGATTTCTTAAATAATAATTTTAAAACCAAGAATCAAATTTTTATTTTTATTCAATTTCAAATACTTGCGAAATTTTAAGAGCATGATTAATGAAACATGAAATTTTAAAGAAAATTGAACATGCGCATGCGCTATTTGGCGACGCGCACTTCCTGCTTCGTTTCCAGTTTTCACCAGAGACAAATGAAAGTAATAGTAGTTTCATTTGTCTCTGGTTTTCACTTTCATTTGTCTCTGGTTTTTACTTTCATTTGTCTCTGGTTTTCACTACAGTGGCTAGAAGAAATAGTGTGTCAATTGCCGCTGATTTCGCGTCATCATGACTGATGACACCGCCAGATGGCATGACTATCTAATGCGCCGAAAATCTATATATATAATCCTCTTATCCGTCCGGCCGTCCGCCCGTCCGCCTGTCCGGAGCCAACAAAGAAAGTTATAACAATCCGTCCGAAGCCAGGGATTGTTGTGGCAAGACAATACTCTGTCATTGTTATTTAATTAAATAAATAAACTGAAAAATATAATAATTCTCTTCGTCTGTCCAAAGCCAGGGATTGATGTGTGGTAAGACAATACTCTTAAGGGCAGTATCTTTTGAACGGGAATAGGTAGCCAGTTGATATTTTCACAGAGTATGTGTTATTATGGCGGATGGCGGATTGTCTAACAAATAATAAAAAATGTAAAAAGCTTTTTTTCTCTTTATTTGTTCTATCGTAAAAACGGTTATACATACAAGCGTAATTGTAGTTCAAACTCTAAAGTATTACAACAAATATTGAAAAAATGGCCAAGTGTGAGTTGGAGTTGTGCAACGCAAAACATAAAATCTTTTTTCAGGTGATTTTATAGTTGAAAACTTTTTTTGTTCAAAGCGCTTTTTTTGTAAATTTCGACACTTAAACTATTATAGATTACATGTCTATAAAAGCCGAAATCGAGAACACAGTGCCACACACTCCAAAACCTGGCTTATTTTGGTAAATATATGGTAGTACGGAACTTCGATGCGCGAGTCCGACTCGCACTAGCCAATTTATTTTATATGCAGACGAACGGTAGTCTATATTGTTGCAGAATATAAGTTTTGAGCACCTCTGATGCTCCACTTTCATTTCTTTACCCTTCAACCTGTAGGGTTGACATCCGTCATGAGACCGGTGGAATTTCTAGTTACTCTATAATGCATGGCATTCAATGTAAGTTTAACAGCATTAACACTTTAAAAAAAACTTATTTAATAAAATAAAATAATATTGAAAACTTGAAATACTATGCAGATAAACCTAATTAAATGAATTTCAAAGCAGTATTCGTTTTATTTATTATTTAATCGAATTACAAAATGTATTATATAATTGTTATAAAAAGTTAAGCGAAGAAGATAGTTATATGAAAAAGTGTAACGGTTTTTAAATTGAAATGTTCTTTTTATTTTTTACAATTTTTCATATTTATAATTAGTTTTCTGTGATTTTATAAATTATGTTTTTTACAGTAATATTGTTAATTCCTCATTTTGTTCTAAACACTTTTTTTACGATCTAATTACAAAACCTATTTAATCATTTATAGTGTGGTTAGTTTTTTATTATAATCATTTTACATGTGGTAAGTAAATAAAAACAAATATATAATATTTTATCGTGTATGTCTGAGCTTTAAAAGTTTACTTTTTTCACGTACTGCACTTGTTTTCTTTGTGTAGTGCTTGAAGCGCGTATTTTTATTCCATGGTAGAACTTGATAATGCTATTTGTTACTGCAGTGTTATGGAGATTGCATCCAACAGGATTTATACGTTTCATAGACAAACATTTTGCAATATCATTTAGCATATCTGAATGCAATTCTATTTCACAGTGTGAATGTATCTTCCACTTTCAAAATCAAATCAAATAATTCGGCATTTTAATTCCACTCTTGTCATTAGTAATAATCGTCCTAGGTTATATTATTATATTTTAAATTTTAATTTAGAGACACATAATGAAACCGTAAAACAAATGAAACCAACCGAGAAATGAGAAAAATGGCTATTCGATTAAATAATTAAAAAAAAAAAAGCGAATACTGCTTTGAATTTCATTTAATTGGTTTATCTGCATATTATTTCAAGTTTACGATCTTATTTTATTTTATTAAGCAAGTATTTTTAAAGTATTAATGCTGTTAAACTTACATTGAATGCCATGCATTATAGAGGGCGCATTCGACATCGCTCACTAAACGCCTTTGTGCGTCCACTAAACGCACTAACGTGTTCGTCATGGAACCCGATCGTGTTCGTCATCGCCAGTGCGCGCACCAAATGACCCTAGGTTAGGAGCAGTGTCGTTTAGTGCGTTGCAAGATGGCGCTGCTCTAGAGCATGAAATGTAGCGATAGATAGTTCGGAGTTTCTTTCTCACGTTTCTTTCCCCACTTTGTACAGGTGTGCCCAAATGAAAAGGAGACTTTCACTGTACGTCGTTGTATCTAATCGAAATTGGTAAATATGCTTGTCAATAGATGTAGCGTCATCCCGGCTCCCCAAGTCCCAAAAGAGCTCACTCTGCCATGAAGGTCGGAAAAGTGATGCTCAGTTTCTTTTTCGACGAAGAAGGACCCATACTCCTCGGCCGGCCAGGTGGCTGAGAGGGCTAGGGTGTAGGCTTTCCAGTTCTCGAGTCCGCCTGGTCGTGGGTTCGAATCCCGCCGTGGGCATGGATGTTTGTAATAATTTTTCGATTGAAAAATGGAAGGAAAGATTCTGCGACCTGGATTCGAACCAGGAACATCGACTATCATGGCCAACGCCTCTACGTTCCTGGTTGGAATCCAGGTCGCAGAATTTTTCCTTCCATTTTTAAATCGAAAAATTATTACCTGTGTTTGGAGACAATCTCCAGTTTATAATTATTATTATTATTTATGGATGTTTGTGTTTGTCCCGGGCTGCGTACAGATATATCTTGTGTAAAAGGCGCAAAATGACCTTAGTAGTCGACGCCAAAAATTCTAATAAACCAACCAATAAACTAACCATACTCATCGACTGGCTATAACGGGGTAAAACAGTTAACGCTGAACGGTACTGCAACACGTTGCTGAAGCCATCGAAAACAAACGCAGAGAGAAGCTCTCGAAATGGATAGTACTGTTCTAGGACAACGCTAAGAAGACCCTCCACCTGCTGAAAACATTTTGATGGGAAGTCCTCAAACATCCTCTGTACAGCCCCGACAACTCCCCATGTGACTCCCATATTTTCGGCCCCTTATAGAGTGTGAGGAGTTGTGCGGAATGCTAACTGGTGGCGTTTTTTGAAAAGAATGTACGGGAAAGCATTCTCAATGTAGGCGCAGGAATGCATTCTCGAGAAGAGTTGAAATAAAGTCTTGCAGCGTTTGAATCAGTTTCTATCTTGATGCTAATCCGAAGAAAAATATTTGAAAGGGAAATTATTTAATTTTCTGAGAATCTACTTAAATTTTCTGGGAAGCTCGTACTTCCAGATAATTAGCGAATTTAGTTGAAATGGTTTCGTCTAGTCATTCTCATAACAGTTGTTGTGTGTATGGCTGCAGTTCATAAAATCTTAAAAAGGGCTTCTAATAATCATTTTTTAAATTTAATCTGTAGAAAGAAAAAGAAACCATGAATTTTTACATCCAATAGTCGAGTTCTAGAAAATACACAATCTAAAAAAAATGTTTCTTCAGCAGTGAGACTTCATCTTGTTTGTTCTCTTTATTTTTAGATAAATGAATTAGAATTTTATTTTTCATTTACGTGTGAGTTAAAATATCAGATGATAATAAACTTCCTTCCTCTCTGTACTTTCTTTTTGATGAATTTTTCCATTAAAGGGGAAAGTTAATTTTAGACTTGCCTCTTTCTTTATCAGGGTAGGCATGGCAGTGCCAATCCTATAATATGTTTAACCGAGGTCTAGTAAGAACTTTTTCCACCAAAAAGTACCATTTTCACAAAAACGCCTGAACTTTGGGAAAAACGGCCAAGGGAGCCTGTTCCTATAAATGATTAGAATAATTTGAAGAATTTTTATGCTAATTGGGTATACTGTAGGATTACAGTAGCAAAAAAAAATTTTTTGGACACTGTAAGGTCAGTCTCAGGTTCTGTGTATTGCAGATAGAAACAAAGTAAATTCATTTTCTGGGGTAGTTTTGCATGAGGATTACTTAGAAAAAAGTCGTTTTCAAAACTTTGCAGTGGTTTCCGAGATAATTTGACCCTAATATACATAGATATCAAATCCTGTCACATCCGAGAGATTGGACAGAGAAAGTTCGCGTAACTTTTATTACAATCTACATGTAATATTCTGTAAAATTGCCAACTTTCGTTTTAGTCAGATTTATCCTGCCCTTTCAAGACCAATTTGAATTTTGGTCACTTTCTGAGAAATTGCATTTTCATTAAGCATTGCCGGGGCTTTAAAATCCTGAATATTTGTAGCAAAGTAATTTGCTCTAATTATTAACAATGACAAATGGGCTATTTTTTATATTTAAGCCACTTTTGGCAAAAAATATTTCATTTTAATCAAAATGTATCTCCCCTTTCTACATAGTTGCTATGCAACTATTTTACTTTCTACATAGTTGCTATGCAACTATTTTAAAAGGACTAGTTTATAAAAAATGCCTTAAAGGGCAATGAAAAAATTTATAACATGAAACTTGTTTTAGTTTGTCCATGGAAAAAGTACGCAAGCATGGAAAAGGAGAAAACAAGCGGCAATCTTCCTGGCAAAAGTTTGTTCTGTCCTATACTGTTTTTTCATATTATCGACCCGCATTTTAAACCCCTTGAACCTGTACAATAAAACGTCATATTATTTTTTGCTCAGCTTATTTCAGTGAAATACTTGCATACATTAAAAATCAATTTCAATGTTCATAGAAAAGCAATTATGCATGCAATGCTATGCAAAACTACTGTAATGCATACAAAATTTTGAACATAGCCAGGTGTCATTTACTGTACAAGCTGCTAAGAGATAGGTAGAAAGTGAAGGAACACTCTCAGTCAGTTTAGCAGCATACTATATTGAAACAATGTCCGAAAAATGCGTTTAATTTGAAAACAAACTTTTGCATACTGGTTATAAACATTATGAAACATTAACTTTAAACTGGATTCTGAAGCTTTATGGAATGTACAGCATAACGGCAGTGTCTTATGTATTGATCACTGTTGTAAGCTGAGCACAAAATAATATGACGTTTTATTGTACAGGTTCAAGGGGTTTAAAATGGGGGTCGATAATATGAAAAAACAGAACAGAACAAACTTTTGCCAGGTAGAGTGCTGTTTGTCTTCTCCTTTTCCATGCTTGCATACTTTTTCCATGGATAAACTAAAACAAGTTTCATATTATAAACTTTTTTCATTGCCCTTTAGGGCGTTTTTTATAATCTAGTTAATGAAATGGAAAACTGCACAGATGAGTTTGCACCTAAAATTTTAGATTTACCAGAAATATAATTTCTAGCTGTTGAGATCTTTAATAGAATTTTGATTTAATTTTTAATATAACATTTTTAATCCTTTTCTTTATAAATTCCTATAATTGCTTTTTTTAACGTTTGTTTCTATTTTATTTGATGGTTTATTAACATTAGTTTTACGTTTAAAAGAAGCTAATATTTTAATTCCTTGTTATTTTTCGCGAATATCAAATAAATTTTCAAATATAAATCCTTTCCTTTACTCAAATTACTCAGTATAAAGGGATCATATTCTTTTATTTTCCCAAATCCAAGTCGAATTTCATTTCAATACGTGTTGATTCAATACACTTCATTCCCGCAAGTTTTTTCGCGCATTTGTCGCTAGGTGGCAACCTTGTTGTTTTTCGAGCAAACTCCTCACACTCTATATATCCGTTAGTGTTATATCAGTTTAGAATCCATAGATTTTTGATGATTATTGAGTGGGTAGGTCTTCATTTTTTTGTTGAAAGAGCGGAAAGCAGCCATCTTATGGGTTAGTGGGTAGTTGGCTAAATTATATATTATATTGCTGGTATTTGTAGGTTTTCCTGTAAATTTAGAATAAAAATTTCTTAGATACTGAGCCTCTTGAAATAGTAATGTCCAAATAAATGAAAATAGAAAGTTTACTTTGAAAGAGTTTACTTTTCTAAAGTGAAAGTGAAATTTTTATCTAATTTGTTGAATATGTCTATCATTTCTTTCTCATTTATTGAATTTTGTGAAAATATAATCAAAATATCATCTTCCATAGAATAAAATTTTCTTCAATAAGTTTCTTGATGTGAAGATTTTCTAAATTTTACAAACAGTATGCAGAAATAAGTCTGCTCAGAGCTGAGCCCATTTATTGTAAGGTCGTATGTTTAAAATATTTTTCATTGAACATAAAATAATTTTGAGAAAACCGCTTTCAGTATTAAAATTATGTCTTTAATGTCTAATGCACTGTTCTCTGATAGTTTCTCCTTAATAATTTTGATTTATCTACAACCGGAATATTTATACAGGGTGTCTCAGAATTCATTGTACAAACTTCTAGGGGAGTTAGTATGGGTGATTCTAAACAAAAAAGTTCTTATGAACATGGGTCCGAATTGGAACGATAACTGAGAAATGAACAGAAATAAAAATGTTGCCACCAAGATCAACAAGTTAATAACTCAGGTTCTGTAAAGCCTAGAATAATGAAATTTGGGGGAATAACAGGGTACACAAGACTGTGTATACCGTTAAAATTTGATCGAATTCCAAAAAGAAGTTTCCGAATTACTCATTCAACATCATGACACGTGCTCACTTGTGAGTACTAACTAACACTTGTTACAGTTTTGACTGTGTAACTCGGAAACTTCTTGTTGGAATTCAATCAAATTTTAACGGTATACACAGTCTTATGTATCCTGCTATTCATACAAATTTCATTAATCTAGGCTTTACAGAACCTGAGTTATTAACTTGTTGATTCTGGAGGCGGCATATTTATTTCTTTTCATATCTCAGTTAATGTTCAAATTCGGACCCATGTTCATATGAACTTTTTTGTTAGAATCACCCATACTAACTTCCCTAGAAGTTTGTACAACGAATTCCGAGACACCTTGTATGGAATAAAAATTTATGTCAAGGGATAAAAATTTTACTTCATTTTATGGAATAATTTTTTGTAAATCATTTGTCAGTGGAACAGTATTCTTAAGAGTAAATTCGTTGTCTAAAGGTGGATTTTGTTTTAAAATATTAATTAAAAATTTTGATAAATTATAAGGAGGGGCATTTAAATAATTCACTACTGACCTAAATGACTTATTCTGTTTGTGAATTTTAATGAGTCCTTTTAAATCTGGAGCTTCTGGATTCATATTTAATAACTATATTGGGAAAACGGGCCGCAAATTTCGAACAAGATTTAAGGAACATCTAAATTAGCAAATACAAAGATAGAAAAATTTACATTTTCGACTCATATCATAGACAGACGCCACAAAAGTTTTAGCATAAAGGATTCAATTGATATTTTAAAATTTTCAAAAAAACTCGAAAAACCTAGATATTCTTGAAAACAGAGAACTTTTTGAAGCTAAGCATCCAGAAAAAGCTTAGTGTTTAAAAATTAAATATAATTAGAAGCCGACTTGCTCTTTCATCAAATAAATTAGAACAATTATAATTTATCTTAATTTTATTTTTATCTTTATTTTAATATCCTATATCTTCTGTAAACAAAAAAATGTTCAACCATTTAGTTATTAAATAATGTTATCATCTTTGTTTCTATCTCATACTAAAAGTAGTCGATTTTAAAATTCTAAAATTGATCCAAAAATTTAGTTTAGTTTTTAATTGTTTCCTAATCGTTGCAATAACTTTGCTTGTTTTATTATTTCCAAATATTTTAAATGACAAGTAAGTTTTTTCTAAGAACACATTCCTCTGAAGATGCGAACGGCGAAATGCATTGGGGTAGAGAATAAATTGGAGTATTACTGAAATTTTTAATTGACATTTAATTAGCGCCTTTACAAAAAATGTAAAATGCGTGTTTAATAAAATGGAGCTTTATACAGGGTGTTTACTGAAGATACGGCAAAAATTCAAGGACTGATTATTTGGGTTTTTGAGAATCCTTTATCCTTTGATGATTTTCGAAATGTCGATTTATTTCAAAGATACGAGTTCTTTATCGCCTTGTATCTTCGAAATAAAGCGCCATTCCGATAATCATCGAATGACAAAAGATTCTTAAAACAACCCAAGAAATCACTACTTGAATTTTTGCCGTATGTTTAGTAAACACCCTGAATATACAGGCACTAACGTAAATGGAGCTTCCAGCACATTTTCTGGTGGCAACATTTGAAACTTTCATTTTAGAAATCAGACCTTCATATTCTAAATGGTATGTAAACCAAATATCTTGCCTAACGAATTCTTGCTAACGTTCTCTGAGCATCTTCTCTTTAAATATGACTTTTCCACACGCCATGAAATTCCTGGAAAGAGTCGTCGTGTGGCGCATTTGTTGTTTCACTACTCATGGTTGTTTCACGACGGTTCAGTGCAGCAGTACAATGGTGGTTGTGTGAGATGGCGATAGGCAAACCGCGAAGCGGGCCATGTTGAAGGCGGATCGCTTAAGAACTTTAAGTTTTGCCAAAGATATGGTATCCCGAGACAAAGAAATATTACTGTGAATAGTTCAATTGTCTTCAGGTGGTACTGGTTGTCCACTGTCGGTCAGACCAGGGGATACAATTCGGGAAGATTGCCCGTAAAAACTGCTTCCTTTTAATTAATGAAACTGCACAAGCAACAGAAAGCTGCATGCCATCCTGACAGAGGAATTGCATATGCCAACGTTCCCTGAAAAAGTGGTTCCTCACACGGGAAGACCGGGAAAAGCGGAAGACCGTTATTGATAATACGGACAATGATCAAGATTTCTGAACCGCATCCTGATGTTGCTTTCTGTGCGGTCCAGGGCTCCTTCTAAAGGGCGCTGGCATTACTGCATTTTTGTGGTTTACGTAGATGCGTGTGGATAACAGGAATACGTATGGTATCAAATAAGAGCTCAAAAAACACGCAGTCTCTTGGTAAACTCTCTTACATTGTTCTCGATTTGCATACGTGGTCTAGATATACAACAATATGCAGTTTTAATTAATTTATTCAAAAGCAGGCTTTAAAAATTAAGTCGATTATTTCTGTTCCTAGAAAGAAATTACTTTCAGCCATTTAGTTCATTAAATAAATAAGTAAATAACAATAAATCATTATATTTATTTCATTATTTTAAATATATTAACGAAGAGTAGATATTTCGGTCGATTTAATTTAAAACCAAAATTCTAAAAAAAGAAATCACTGTTTTTATTTCAGTGTCAATAACGGAGGACTTTTTGTGAAATCGGGAGTGCTTACAAAGAATGGAGGAAGGGAAAGAATCGATTGCTCTTTTCCTCAACAGAATCACTTATTTACTATCTGTAGATTGGTAGAAAATGGATGCGGTAGAAGAGCGGTCAATGGAGATTTCTTCAAGTTATTTATTAATGCAGTCAGCAAATTCTACAAGAGAATCACGGATGTATCCGTCGATGGAAGTGGTTGCAGACGAAGGGAGAAGAGAACGGGAACACAGGAGATTTTAGGTTTGGTTTAGCTTAATCTTCTATCGAAGGTAAAAATAATCTTAAAAAACTAAAATTTCCTTAAAGTGAAAGGCCCTGGATTCATTTCATTCTTCATAGAACTTTCGGGTTGTCCGTTGCATATGGGATGCACACATATACGGAATATTTTATTTTAAGATAAAGAATTCGAAGAATCAAAGGAAAATGCTTCAACTTACAAGGGAAGTATATCACAGATTCACACCAAAGGGAAATATGTTACTCATCTAAAGCTACTATTGATGCTTGCAAATTAAGAAATCACGAAGTTTTGTTTCTTTTAAAATAAACCGCTAAAACGAAAAAAATTGAGTACACATAGCCATACAAAGACTTCATTGTTAAAGCCATAATTAAAACGGCGTGTGTGCATTAATGCGCTTGAAGGAACTTCTTTCTTCCACTAATCACCAATAAGCACGAATCCACTTCACATGAAAGCAATAAGGTGCTGGAAAAGTATAGAGCCGGGATGAAAATGCAAATAAACGTAGCAAATCCATGCTGATTTTGTTGCTTTTTTATAGACGTGAATTATGATACAAAACGTTGTTTCCAGAAGCATTTAACAACGAATGAGGAATCAAATGCATATTAACAGCCATTATTCCCACCTACCCTCTTGCAAGGTGGAAAAAGATTTAGTTAAAAAAAAACTATTACAGATAGAGACAAATGGTTTCCAACAATTTGTTTATCAACTCAAAAAGTTTATATTTTTGGTATATTAGTAACGTTCAATATGGGCGCCATTTGTTGCACAGGCAACATCCAAACTATATTCAACCTCTGTCCACGTTCTTGCCAACATCGCCTCATCTATCAAACAAACTGGAGGATCGCTGGAGAAAGCGTATACGAGACGATTATCGAACGTTGCCTAACCGAATCAAGGTAGACGGATCCGGCATTGTAGGGAAGATCCTCAGGAACTGGATTTGGGCGTTACAAAGTCCACAGGTGTCAGGTCAAGTGAACGAGGTGGCCACAACAAAGTCCCATCTCGCCCAATCCACCGATGAGGGAATTCAGCATTTAACGCATCTCGGACTGTTAACGCCCAGTGAGGAGGGGCACCATCTTGTTGAAATAAAACATTTGGTTGGTCGTCCTGAAGTTGTGGAAATGCGTATTGTTCAAGCATGTCAAGGTAGCTGATGGAGTAAACGGTTGGCTCGATGAAAAAAAATGGGCCAATAACTCGGTCATGTAAAAGCCCGCACCACACGTTCACCTTTGGGCTGTCACGCTCGACTTTCAGAACTACATAGGGATTTGAACTACATGGGGATTTTGTGATCCAGAAATACGCATATTATGACGATTGACCTTACCAGACACGTGAAAAGTTTCCTCATCTGAAAACACAATAGACTTCAAAAAATCTTCATAATTGTCAATTCGTCGTAAAATTTCTTCAGCATATGCTCGGCGTTGTGGTTTATCACTTGGTTTCAAAGCTTGCATAAGTTGAACGTTATAGGCATAAAGTTTAAGACGTTTGTGTAAAATACAGTGAACTGTTGTTCCAGGAATCTGGAGCTGTCTGGCTACTGATCTGATCGACTTACGAGGGCTACGTTGAAAAGCCTGCCGAACACGATCCACAGCCTCGTTGCTAGTGCTTGGTCGAGCTGTTGATTTCCTTGGTTGAACACTTTCAGTTGTCATAATCTGTTCATGCCATTTCGCATTTTGGTCTCGAGTTGGTGGGGTCTTTCCATACTGTATCAAATTCCTTTAGGAATAGCGCTAAGTTAAATATTGCTCAGCATCTATACCAAGATAGACTTCCGTAATTGACGTCACGAAACTTTAAAGCGCTATAACTTTTTAACGGAGCCTCAGTTTGAAAAACGCGACTAGACTTTTTGGCTCAGAATTTCACCCTTTACCTGCCTTTTCATTTCGGCACGACCTTTTAGAATCACCCTGGCCGATACCGGTACCGATATTCCTTACCGATACCGAACTTTAAAGCGCTATAGCTTTTTAACGGAGCCACAGATCGAAAAACGCGACTAGACTTTTTTGCTCAGAGTTTCATCCTCTACATATCCTTAAATTTGTGAAACGTCGTCCATTTACACCCGGTATATACACTGAGTGGCCAAAATATTATGACCGCCTGACAGTTTTAGGCAAATGAGCTGCCGCTAGAGGGCTAGATAGCTATAAAAGGGAATGCAGGTGAGGTGAACCATCAGTTGCACTGTGTTTTTTGCGACGATATGGGCAAAAAAACGTGATTTAACTGAGTTTGAACGCGCATGATCGTCGGCGCGCGCAGTGTCGGAACCAGTATCAGCAAAACAGCTGAACTTGTGAAGTGTTCAAGAGCATCGGTTATTAATGTTTACAGAGAGTTGACTACCAAGCAAAAAACCGGCTCTCAACGTCAAGCGTGTGGTCGTCACAGGCTCCTCAATGCTCGAGCTGAAAGGAGATTGGCCAGAGTTGTCCAGGGCGACAGAAGAGCAACAGTGCGTCAAATAGCGGCAAATCTTAATCGAGGACAAACTGTGACCGCCTCTGAACGAACTGTTCGCCGCTCATTACACCGTTTAGGCTAGGGAAGCCGACGACCAGTTCGAAAGCCTCTACTGTCAGTCTTGAACAAGAGCAGACGTCTCTAGTTTGCCAAGGAGCACAAGGATTGGACAGTAGATGACTGAAAAAGGGTCATGTGGTCCGATGAGTCACGATTTCAAATGCATCATGCAGATGGCAGGGTTAGAATATCGAGAAAACAACACGAAAGCATGGACCCCACCTGCATCGCAACAACACTTCAAGCTGGTGGCCGCATTATTATGGTTTGGGGGATGTTTTCTTGGCATTGTTTGGGTCCTTTGATACCTCTGCACGGACGTGTGCGTGCCCAAGATTATTTAAGTATTGTCGCAGATCGAGTACATCCCGTTATGTTAATGGTGTACTCTGACGGGGATGGATACTTCCAGCAGGACAATGCTCCTTGTCATAAGGCTGGCATCGTCCTCAGATGGTTCGAAGAACATGCCGGAGAGTTTACCTTGCTTCGTTGGCCTGCACAATCGCCACATCTCAGTCCCACTGCGGGATCCAGCACCATCAAATCTGCAGGTATTGGAAGGTGCAGTTCTTCAGAGTTGGTCTCAAATTCCTCCTACAATCTACCAACATCTCATAGAATCCATGCCCCGAAGAATGCAAGCAGTAATAAGAGCGAAAGGTGGCCCAACACTGTATTAAGGGGGTGGTCATAATAACTTGGCCACTCAGTGTATATGAAGCACAATGTAAGTATGTTTGTCCGATTTTAAAATGCATCTTGGAAGTAAGTTATAAAGTTGAAATTTAACACACAGCTCTCTAATACTACCACAATGATGGAAAAATCTAAAACTGGAGAAAAGTCTCTTAAAAACGTAGAAATTAATAATCTTTATATCTACTGTATAGATATGAAATAGACTTGGTTTATGTTTGTTTGCTTGGATGTGTGAACAATCAGCCCTTGGTGTTTGCCTCAACAATCGGCTGGTCGTGTTTGTTTGTTGAGTCAACAATGGTTGATGAAATTAATATATGCAGCAGCTGACGAAAGAAGGTAGGCCCGGCACTAAAAGTCACCTGACCATCTTAGTTGAAGCAACAATGTAATCTTCATTGTTTACATCATAGATTTTAGCAATCAGTATTTTTTCGTTTGTTAGAAACAATGAAGGTTACAATTGTTCCTTCGACTAAGAAGATCAGGTGACGTTTCACTGCCAGGGCCCTTTTCGTCAGCTACCATCGTCAGGTGACTTGCCTTAATGCTTCACATTTTAACCCTTTATCGATAATGTTGCCATATGGCAACATCAACATTTGCCTTCAGTCATCAGTGATGACTCGTCACATTTGTATGGTACTCTCAGACTCTGTATGGTGCTATCAGTCATGACATTTGTATGAAATAAAGCAATTGAATGGCTTGGTGCAGTAAACAGGCAAGTAACAGAATAAAAAATTTGTTAAATGCGTCTAGAAATTTCAAGTGTAAGTTTATGCACTGAAACAATTTTAATTCTTAGGGAAACGTTCATAAAACAGACATAGACAAGCTTAAATTATCTGCTGCATAAACAAAGTAAGTGATAAAGGATAATATTTCCATAGGAAACGGTAAAAACCAGGTAAGTGCACTTGCCTGGTTACTACACCGGGCCGTTCAATTTATGTAATGAAAAATATTGGTTCACAAATAGTTTTTTTTTGCCATAATGGCAACAAAACATTAACAAATAATTACACGTTATAAAAATTATTTTTTATGATAATTGTAATCCTTACATGATTAGTAATATTAAGCAACAGTCAAATTTTTTTTCACGAATTTTTTATGGGGTAACGATAAAGGGTTAAGGGGTATAATGTTACAAAAAGTAATAAATAAATAACAATTATTATTATTTCTTTTTTTATTCAAATCTTTGGAGAGATATAAGAAATTATACTAAAACAAATAAGAGAATACAACTCTTGGGCGTGCAGCTGCTCAAGCTTTTGCTGAAAAGATGAAGGTACTATCCCTAATGAGCTAATAACTGGAAAAAATTTATTTTTCATATGGGTTTTGTAATGTAGTAACTTAATTTATAGAAGTTATAGAAAATGTTTATCTAAACATATTATAAAATTATAAATATCTCAACTGATTGTGTGAGAGGGCAATCTTTGCTGCTAAAACTGATACAATCAATATAAATAACCACATTCAGGACATGATTCCACGCACTCTGACTGAATATAACTCTATTGAAACGGTTACATGTTGATGAGGGATGCTGATGACGCTGTAAACAGAGTTCCTCAACTCTCTCAATCCATCTATGAAGTATTTTTAATATAGACAGAAATAATTCAATACTCGTATTAGCCTTTCTTTGATATTTTAAAATGTTAAGGATGCAATGTCGAATTTCCTGGGCGAACCCAATTGAACACAAAATTCCAGTGCGAGCACTTTAAAGAATTCTTTTCGTTTTTCCAACGTAAATATTTACTTTATCAAGGGGTTTTCATTTATATTCAAATTCAGATATTGCAAACTTTCATCAAACAAGCAGCCCGAGCAACGCCGGGCATATCAGCTAATAATATGGGACATTGTTACAAGAATTTGTTGTAGCTTCTCCGCATTGCACCTACCATGTACAGAGTAGAAAAACCAGCATCTGAAACTTCAATTTTAACTGCGAAAATCTCGTAAACGGTTGGTTATGAACTTTTGTTTTCATCTCGCTGGAGAGAATCATTACCAGAAGTTTGTGACATGGGTTTAGATGCACCCTGTGTAACTAATAAAAACATTTGAATCAATCAATAATTGAATGGGTGTCTGAAGAAGGGCATATGCTACAATTTTAAAATTTGACAGGAAACTCCAAAAATTAAAGGGATCTCAATTCGAGATCGTAATCACTGCGAAAATCATATATGCCCTTCTTCCATATTTTTTAACTTTCAGAAAGTACAGGTACTATCATGGCATTATAGTGATTAGAAAAAGGAAGAGGCTTGAAAGGGAAAGCATTTTCACAGTCATTTATTCATCAAAACCAGAATATGATAACGATTCAAAATTCAAAATTTCTTAGTCGCAAATGCTTTTATATTTGAGACTAAGTTTGTAACATCATTTTTTACCTTTTTCCATTACAAAACATTTTGGATAAATGTAACATATGCCCTTCTTCCAGAGACCCATTCAATTATGTAAGATTGAATGACGCGTAACCCAAAAATATCGCGAAGATCGTGAGGATCGTAAATGTATGTAGAGTGGCACTTAGTAGTTTAATTGTGAATGCAGTCTAGCGTGTTTAAGTTACATTTTATGTTAAAGTGTTAAAATATTTTATTCTTTTAAATATGTTTTCACAGGGTGGTCCTGAAATAGTTGTTCACACTCAGGGATTGGAGTGGGCTCGTCATAAAATTAAAAAAAATTTCCCACTCGTTTACGGGAGCTATTTTCATCCTTGTTGACAAACCCAGTCCAATATCTCATGTTGACCAACTATTTCAAGACTACCTTGCCTTAAATTATACCATACTTGCCCTTCAAAGAAACAGGAAGGTCATTGTCTACAAGAAATCACGATAAAATAATATTTATCGATAATAATCGATTTACAAAATCTCTTCAGATGGCAGCGCATACAAATAGGAGGTATCTCACCAACAATATGCACAGACTAACAATATCTATATTATAATTCTGCTTGTGTTTCGTCCGTTCGTTCCTCTGCACGTTACGGTTGGATCTAAGTTTGTGAGGCGAATACAAGCTGCGCCAGTCAAAATCAGATGCGCATGCGTGGTGAAATATAGCATCTAGCATTTTAGCACATTTTCTTGGAAAATTGCTGAAGTCATCAGTTTGTCCAGATGTCTCCACGTCCGTCTTTAAACAAATTCCAACAATGCATTGCGTTGCAATGGGGAGAGTCCACACCACCTAAAGATAAATCATCAAATGATCAACCTAGGTGGTGTTGGGACAGTGGACAAATAGTGAATTGTTGGAAGAGATATATCATCCTCAAAATTGGGGAAAACACGTGCTGTGCAGCGGCGGATTTCCTCACAGGCGCATGAAATGCTGCGCTTTGTACGTTATAAATCAAGGGGGCCTCAAAATTCAGCTCTCCAAATAAAAAAATTATTTTATTTAAATATTATTTTTTCATAATAAACATAATTAAATTCCCTAAATTAAATTAACAAATGAATTTAAAAGATTAAGTAAAGCACTTACTAAGAATGACTTAGCCATTATCATTAAAACCTTATTAATACCTAAAATTGAATTTGGACTAGTGATTTGGTCCTCTGCAGCTAGGCCATTAATTACTAGGGTTCAAGTTGCGTATAATAAATTGATAGTATTGCCTTTGCTATATCTAGATATACTTCTATTACAGAAATTTGTAATGCATATGAGGTTTTAACGTTGAATAATGTAATAACGTATGTAAGACTTAAAGACTTGTAAAAAGCTATTATTGATTCACAGCATCCAAATCATTTCATTTTACACTCACTCACCAAAAGTCATGACACAAAACAGCCTAATAACGTGTTGGGCCCCCTCTGGCCCGGATAACGGCAGCGACCCGTCGTGGAAGAGTCTACCAGCCCCCGAAATACATCCACAGGCGCTGCAAGCCATGTCGCCTCCACTGCCCTCCATAACGATGCTTCATTTACCAGTTGTGTTGGTGACGACCTGACAGATCGTTCGATGACGTCCCACAAATGTTCAATGGGATTGCAATCTGGGAAACGTGGAGGCCAAATCATTGTCGTGAAGTCGGTAGCATGTTCCTCCAGCCACTGCCGTATCACAAGGGTCGTGTGTGGAGGCGCGTTATCTTGCTGGAAGATGCCGTCCCCCGCGAGGTAAAAACAGTTCATGAAGGGATGCAGGTGGTCTCCAAGCAGATCGCTGTAGGAAGTAGCACGCAGAGTGGATTTCAGATGCCCCAATGGACCCATTGCATGCCACGAGAAAAAAACCCAGACCAGTAAGGAGCCTCCACCTGCCTAAGTGGTCCCCACCCGATAAGCGGAGTCCATGGCTTCGTGTTGCCTGCGCCAGACACGGACACGACCATCGGCCCGATACAGCTGAAACCGTGACTCGTCGGACCAGGCAACCCTTCGCCAGTTCTCAGCGGTCCAATGTCAATGTTCGTTGACCCAGGCTAGCTGCCAAGGTTCGCCAAACTGTCGCCGCCGACACAGTTGTGGGACGTCTCTGGTTGTAACGCATGGTGATTTGGCACGCTGTCGCCCTTCGGTCACCACTCACTTGCAAGCCAGATGACCCGGCGAACACCTCTGGCATCAATGAGGCGTGGGCGGCCCTCCGCTGTGCGACATGGGTTGTAACCTCTCGTTGGGTGTATTCTCGATAGAGACAAAGGTTGTGCGGGAAAAGTGCAGGGTGTTAGCTACATCTGATATTGAGGCACCCATCCGTCTGGCACCAACAATCATCCCCCGTTCAAATTCGGATAGCTCTCGGCGTGCTGCCATTTCTGCAGCTAGTTTTACTTACAATGATTGTGTGATATTAAGGAGCCCTGCGCATTTCGATGTGCACCTGCATTCCGAGAATGGAAGCAGGGGGATCTGTCTCATTACGGACAGATAATCTGATTGGAGGGTGGCCATGACTTCTGGTAAGTGTAAATTGGATTATGAATACTGTTATAAGTAAGGATACTCAAAAATATAAAATAATATCACCTAATAGTAACGTTAATAGTAAGTTTTTAATGGGATTTTTTCCGTATAATATAATTAAAGAATGGAATTCAATACCAAATTTTGTTAACGAATTAACTTTTTTCACGTGCTGTTTTAATCAATCGATATGTGGGACAGGGCACTTTCGAAAATGAAATAGTCGGAATAGGTACAATTACGCGTGCTCTAGTGGTACCATTAGAATACCCCCTAAAAATTTCAGTGCTAACATCTAGCATATAATGTATCAGACAACTCGTAACGACGTGTCACGAGTAGTAATGATAATCGGAATTGTTTTAGTAGTACGTATTCTCATGATACCATTGGACCTTTGGAAATTTTCAATGCCAAGATATATCATGTATTATATCAAACAACGTGGCCTGAACGAATATAACGAGTAATTAATGATGGTCAAAACTGGATTAGTAGTACCAAAATCACTTCTACTCCTCACAAAAAACTGGAGTAGAAGTGATTTTGGTAGTACAGTCCTCATCCGATAAGTTAAACCTCGACCTTGAAGGGCTAGGATTATTCTATTGCTAAAATGGGAGGCAACAGGATGAAAAAAAATCTGATGTAGTGCAGGGAAGTACTAGTACTACATCAGATTTTTTTTCATCCTCTTGCTTCCCATTTTAGCAACAGAATAATCCTAGCCCTTCAAGGTTGAGGTTTAACTTATCGGATGAGGACTGTATGTGTTTTAATGGTACCAGTACAGAGTGATCCAAAAGTCGCGCACATCGAAACCAGACGACATTAAGTAATACTATTTGATACTATTTACACAACACATATTTTACAATAAAATATAAAAATTTCAAAGTAGCCGATGAAACATTTCAACTATTGCACTATTTACAGACAATCGAATTTGGATGTGCGCTGCTTTTGGATCACCCTGTATATCTAACAACACGTAACGTCCATAGCTATTGTTATCTTTAGCTAATTGCTATCAAGAGCAAATTGCAGTTAAGTCTAAGAATATCAATATCTGATTTTCTGTTAGATATACTGTTGTCAAAAGTGATAGTAAGTAGCTAATTACAACAGTAGATGATTACGTAGAAACGTTTTAGCAATAGAATATACAGAAATAATACACGCTTACAGAGAACGTCATGTAAATTAAATTTTATTAACAATCATATTTTGAGACACAACTTACATGCTTACGTCGAGGACTATCCTCTTATGAAATGTAATGTTCTTCGGGCTTTATAATATCGTGATCATAATTTCAATTTCTGAGAATCAGTACGAAGCCGTCTGAATTTGTCACAATAGAATTTCTGTTCGGACTTTTCTTTGAATTGATGGTTATTAGAATTTAACATTTTCTTGAAAATCTTTAAAAATGAGCAGTAACAGGAGATAATAGATCGTTAGCAGACTATTGAAAATGAGTGAAAAGGCAGCAGAGGGACGCTCGACGCTGTGTCGTTTTCGCCAGTGCACTGCTGCAACTGAGCAAGTGGCGAGTGACCCGGTGGTCATCAAAGTTCACAGGTGGCCATCGACGACCAAAGCATAGCAACAGAAGAAATGGCTACTGCTAGACCACTAAGCGAAGAATGTCCAAATTTTGTTTCAAGACATCGAGAGAGCAAAATGTGAGTTGCAACAACAGATTACCAATTAGTGAATAACTCTACTCGGATTGTTGGAATTGCAGAGCACACAGACACAGATGATCATATACATCAACCGCCACCCAAAAAGCGATAAAGAAATTTAGGCCGTCTATCGAACTACTGATGAAGAGGAGTCGGCCACACAAGACTTCGGTGCCGTTTACGAAATCGTGCGATTTTTGACCAACTACCCAAGAACCGGTTTGATGTAGAAGACGTTATAGTTACGAGTTACACATGTCTGTCTTCAGCTCTAACTCATTCATTGCTTAATAAGGCGTTCATTAAGTTGGCGAAACAATAGATTTCATTGCTCAGTGAGAATGTGCGTTTTGCTTATTTTTTCAAAATTGCTTTTGTTGTATTCTTTTACAAATGTTTGTGTTTCTATCTCTTTTACTGAAAAAATGATTCAAATAGTTTAGATGCTATAAGAAGGCAATGTAGATGTTTACAGGCAGTCTACTGAAAAAGAACTCCGAGTTTCCTAATACTATTTTTGCTGTAATACTATTTTTTCCTAATAGATTCTATACTTTTGTTGTAATTCCTAATCTTAGCCACCGTTTCCTTTAGCACGTTCGACTTTGTTAAGATGGCATGCACTGATATTGTTGGAGTTATGGAGAAATGTATTGAGCTGCAGCGTATGATAGCTCCTTTGTATTTTTTTTCTATGCTTTCATTACTAGTAAAAATAATGTTTACTTGCTGCTCCTGTGAATAAATTATTTTTGCACGAAACACAAAATCATAACAGGTTATGGGCCCAGCAGCTTCCACTGCGCAACACTAGAAGGTAAGAAGAGAGGACTTGATCCGACATTAAACCTAATTAAGCTTAAATAATTAAACGCCTCTAGCGTAGCCTATACCTGAGAACTAAAGTTACGTACGTCAATTCTACTTGTGAGATGGCTTCCGGACTTTATCAAATAGAAAAGTTATCGAAAGGCAATTACGAGACATGGCGTTTACAAATGCAGATGATATTGCTACATAGTGATTTATGGGGTTATACGTGCGGAACTATTAAGCAACCGTCCGTAACGGCCGGTTTAACGGAGACAACCAGTCTCAAACCAGAGGAAGTAGAGCAAATGAATACGTGGATGAAGGCTGATCAAAAGGCATTGGCAAGCATTATATTATGCATGAAACCTTCTGAAATTTATCACGTAAAGAAAGCCACAACGTCTAAGGAGGCATGGGAAACACTTGCCTTGATATATCAACCGAAAGGTCCGACAAGAAAAGTTTCATTAATGAAACAACTGCTGCAATTGCGAATGGATACGGATACGGCTCTGCAACAACATTTGAAAAAATTCTTCTCAATAGCTGATCAATTGGACGAAACTGGTTTAGAAATACCGAAAGAACTACTCTCCATTTTGCTTCTCTGTAGCCTGCCCGATGAATATGAAAATTTCCGAGTGGCTATAGAATCGAGGGACAGTTTGCCTGATCTAGAAAATTTAAAAGTAAAGTTACTTGATGAAGAAGCTAGACGTAAGGAGACTAAATCTCATTCAACAAATGGAATATTACTAGCTAAGAGCCAGACATATCGGACAGAATCAACTGGAGCTCTGTTAACTAAAAGTAAGCCACATGAGAGAAAACCAAATCCGGATGAAAAACATAAAGTACTGAGGCGTTTCTACTGCAAGAAATTAGGCCACACGATGAATGTTTGCAGAAAAAAGAAAAAGGACGAAGCTGCCAAAACTGCATTAAGAGACTCAAAAGACATAAGCGAATCTGTAGCTCTAATGTCTCTGTCTCAGCAACAAGATAATCCTTTGCTACGAAAATGGGAATGGTGCCTGGACAGAGGGGCTACAACCCATATGTGTGGAAACAAGAGGTCCTTTACTACACTTCACAAAGTGAAACCCGTGATCATCCAATTGGCGAACAAAAGAACTGCCATTTCTAATCAACGAGGTACTGTATCTTTAACTGTAAACGGAGAAAGTGGTGTGCACAATATAAAACTTACTCGTGTACTCTATGTGCCGGATTTGCAAGGAAACTTGTTGTCAATTTCAACAATAACTTCATATGGTTATGAAGCACACTTCCTGAATGATAAAGCCTACATCAAAGGGGACAGTGAAGTTTTATTAGAAGCCATGTAGAGGAATGGTTTGTACGTTATCAGAACGTCTCCATATCAAAGAAACCTTGAACAAGTTGCTCTAAATTCAGTTGTAGCCACTAATACGTTGGATCCAGTAGAATTATGGCATCGGAGATATGGACATGTGAATATGCAACAGCTAAAAATGTTAGCATCTCACGGATTGGTATCTGGCATGAATTTACCAGGAAAGGAGGAAATACTGTGTGAAACGTGTATAATCGCAAAACAAACTCGTAAGCCCTTTCCAAAATCTGCAACGTCACATTCTAAAGAGTTATTGGAACTGGTACACAGTGATATTTGTGGACCTATGAAGCAAGACTCTTATGGATCCGCCAAGTATTTTGTGACTTTCATTGACGACAAGTCAAGGTACGTGTATGCGGTGCCACTTAAACACAAAAGTGATGTGTTATCAGCTTTTAAAACCTACAAAGAATATGCCGAAAACCAAACAGGACACCGACTAAAGGTTTTACATAGTGATAATGCCAAAGAATATCTTAGTCGAGATTTTTCACAGTATTTACTTGCTCATGGAATCAAAAGGCAAACGACCATTGAATATTCACCACAACAAAATGGTGTCGCAGAACGCATGAATCGTACTTTAGTCGAAATGGCAAGATGTTTACTCATAGATGGAAATCTTCCTATGGGACTGTGGGACGAATTAATAAATACAGTTGCATTTATACGTAATAGATGTGTTACGTCTCATTGTAAAGATAAAACACCCATTGAAGTCTGGAATGGGAGAAAACCCAATGTTGGTTATTTTCGAATTATAGGCAGCATAGCCTATGTAAAAAATAACAAACCTGGAAAAGGTAAATTCGAACCTAGAAGTGAAAAATTCATCCTGATTGGTTACAGCGAGGAGTCCAAAGGTTACCGTCTATGGCGTCAAGGTACGCATAGTATACTTAAAAGTAGGGATGTTACCTTTCTAGAAGATAAACAATTACCTGAACTTGAAACTGCTTCTGATCCTTTTCCAAAGCTAGAAGATACTCCTGATGAAGACGAAGATTTAGTTCAGATCGATTTTAGCGAAGAAATAGAGCAACCACATTCTCATTGTGAGGTTTCTCCAGATGAAGAAGTTCAACCTAGAAGGTTACCTGGCCGTCCCATGAAGCAATACACAGGAAAACCGGGAAGACCTCGAAAGATTTATCACACGGAAAAACTTACGATGGCAACAATGGAACAAACACTAGATGATCCTAAATCATTTAACTTATTCTATTTACATTCAAATCAATAAGTATGGAAATAGGTTTAATTTGGAGAAAATCTATATTGCAGTCTATTTCCATAAGTTAAATTATATAGTTACATCTATCTAATATCTCAGCTATGAACACTTATATCCCTGGCTCAATCTCCCTCAATGCTTTCATTGACACCATATCAGACAAAAATTTTTTTTCTATTTTCGCTTTAAATATTCGGAGTCTACATGCTTTCACTCTCTAACTACCCCTCTGTTTTAACATTAATTGAAACATGGACCGTTTCTAATTCTGATATTCCTCATATTTCGGGTTATAATAATTTTTCAATTTCTAGAAAGACACGTAAAGGTGGAGGTATCTGTTGTTATATCCATAATAAATTAACAGTGAATGTTTTAGATGAAGGAACGTGTATTAATGACGATTACGAATTCCTTACTTTATTAATAAATAATATGTTCCTTATCATTAATATCTATCGCCCTCCAAGTGCTAATTTTAATAATTTTTTAACCTTTTTTGAATCCCTTCTTGAGTCTTTGCGTCCTACGGCCAAAAAATGTATAATTCTAGGTGATTTTAATTCAGAATTTTTACCACCCTTACTTAGAAATACGGCTGAACTTTTATGTCTTTTAAATAGCTTTGATCTTTCACCCACTATCACTTCCCCTACACATTACTCCATCAGCCATAATTCCTTTACTCTAATTGATCAAATTTTTATTAATATCACGAACTTCATCCAAAGTGGAACAATTTATTTATTAATTACTGACCACCTCCCCTTATTCCTAATTTACTCAATGAAGAATTGGTATCCTACCCAGAATTTCACTTCTAGGTTATATACTTTACACAGAACGCAAATCTTTGCTTCTTACCTACAACTAACTAGCTGGGATACGTTATTTTTGAAAGAACACAACTCCGATTTAAATTTTGAAATTTTTTTTAATCATTTTGTGAATGGTTACTATAGATATTTTCCTTTAAAAACCTTTTCTCGAACGCCATCCTATCCAAAAAAACCGTGGATTACGGAAACATTATTAAGACTAATTAATAAGAAGCACAAGATCTATAAACAATATATCAAAAATCCTACATCCATAAAAAGAAATCACCTTAAAGCTATCACCAGACTAGTGAAAAGTTCCATTTAAGCAGCCAGAAAGAAATATTATGCCGAGCTGTTTTCCTCAATTACCAATCCCAAAGAGAAATGGTATCAAATTCGAAAGGCTTTATCACTTCCAAACAATCATAAGTTGCCTTCCTGCTTTGACAGTAATTATTCTCCACCAAGCCTTTTCCCTTTTTTGAAAGCACTTTTCCCATGCTCCCTTGCTGACAATAATAATATTGATATCAACAGTGACTTTTCCCCCTCATATTCAATTCAGAGACCTCCCATTTCTCCACCTGAATCTTTTTTTCCCCCTCCAACAACCTCCAACGAAATTTTAGCTGTTATAAACAAATTTTCAAAATCTAAAACTACGGATATTTATGGTCTTCGCCAAGATGTGATTATCAGTATCGCTCCCTATATTTCTTATCCCCTTTGTACTCTTTTTAATATGTCTCTCTGTGAAGGAAAATTCCCTAAACAATTAAAATATGCAAAAGTAATTCCAATTTTCAAGAAAGGAGATTCCAATGATTTCAACAATTATAGACCCATTTCTATTCTACCTTTTTTTTCAAAGATTTTCGAAAAACTTTTCTTTATTCGCTTAAGTCATTTCATATTTTCCCATGATTTCATTTCCCCTGCACAACACGGTTTTGCCCAAAGAAAAACATCTCTACAGCTCTTTATGAAATATCGGAATATATTAATATACAAATGGTTCAAAAGAAAATAGTTTTAGCCTTATTTCTTGATTTCAAAAAAGCATTTGATATGGTTCCCCATACATTATTATTAAACAAATTAAAATTATTGTATGGTATTAGGGGGCTGCCACTGAATTGGATAGCCTCTTTTCTTTTATAAAAGATAGGCATTATTCTCTTTGTCTCAATTCAATTCTTTCACCAAAATTAATCAGTAACCAGGGAGTACCACAAGGCTCTATTATATCGCCGCTATTGTTCTCACTCTTTATCAATGATATTTCCAATATTGCTGGCGATGCACAATGCATATTATTTGCTGATGACACTTCATTTATAGCCTCAGCTGATTCCGAAGAAGAACTTGAAAATGTATTAAACGCTTTACTAAGTAAAATCTATAACTGGTCATTAATAAATCAACTTCCACTTAACCTAAACAAATCTTACTACATGATCTTTCATCAATGCAATAAATTAATTAATTATAATAAAATTAAGCTTTGTGTTATTAATAAAGTCTTAACTAGAGTCTCTTCCTATAAATATTTAGGAATTTATTTTATTCCTGATTTATCATGGAGCCTTCATATAAAACATCTAGCTACCAAACTATCCCGTTCTTTAGGCATTATTTATAGAGTCAATCATCTTCCACGTAATATTTTATTAAATTTATACTTTACCTTAATTCATACAAATTTATGCTTTGGAATATGTTTATGGGGATCGACCACACAGAAAAATAAAAACCTTATAATTAAACTTCAAAAACGTTTTTTACGTATACTGTTAAATAGCCTGCTTTCTCTTCCGTGTCAGTTCAGAATTTAAAAACTTTAACCTTTTAAAATTTGATGAACTTTATTTTATTCAATTAGCTCAATTTATATATAAAGTCAAACATAACGTATATTATATTAGAAATCCCCCAATGATAACTAATCCATGTCATCACTATCACACGAGAGAGAAAAAAATAACAATCCCATTTTATAGAGTGAATTACTCAAAGAGATCAATCTCGATTTCTGGCGCTATCTGTTGGTCAAAATTAACTAAAGAACTTCACGATGCACCTTCTCCAAGTTTTTAAACGTCTTCTCCTTAAAAGCATTTGCTCGGGCCAAATTACATCTGATTTAACCTCTGTTTACTATTAAATGTTAACTAATTTACGCAGTCTTCTGTTTATTCTACTATTAATTAATATTGTTGTTGTTTAATATCATACAAAGTTATATAATTTTATACTGATTATATAAATTTTTCATTAAAGGATGCCCCTGGACAGGCCCCAGGCCTTTGGGCACCTTTAAGTTCTTTTGGTGCTAAAATTGCAGATTTTTTCTTATATTTTTTTTTTCTTTTTGAATATTTTTTAAATTGAATATTATTATTATTACCAATTTATTGTTCTATGATTGCAATTAATTGTATTTGCAATTGTAAATAACAATTGAATTTGAATTGAAATTGAAATTGTATGTTTAAATAAATAAATAAATAAATAAATTGTGACCCTTTGTGACCCTTTAAAGAGGCTATGGAACAACCCAATGCAAAGATTTGGAAATTAGCGATGCAAGATGAATATGATGCTCTCCTTGCTAATCACACATGGGATTTGGTAGATCGCCCACCTAAAGTAAAGCCAATAAATTGTAAGTGGGTATTTACTACGAAGATTCAAAATAATACAAAAACTGTACGTTATAAGGCACGCTTAGTAGCTATGGGATGCTCACAACGTTTTGGCATTAATTACAAAGAAATATTTTCTCCTGTAGCGAGATACGATTCCATTAGAATGATACTTGCATTAGCCGTGGAACACAATCTTAAAGTTCACCATGTGGATATAACAACTGCATACTTACATGCTGATTTGGATATACCCACCTATATGGAACAGCCACAAGGTTTCATAGAAAGGGGAAAAGAACAAAAAGTATGTCTCTTAAAAAAATCTCTCTATGGTTTAAAACAATCTGGTAAGCTCTGGAATCAAAAGCTTCATGAAAAATTGTCTAACATGGATCTTAAAGCCCTAAGTACAGATAATTGTGTGTATGTAGGACATCAACAAGAAAAGATTATCATTATTGCTGTATATGTAGATGATCTATTAATCGTATCTACTTCGGATGACATAATAGCCAATGTAAAAAATCAGCTCTCATCGTCTTTTAAAATTAGAGATCTTGGCGAAGACTATAATTCAAGACTCTCAGGCGAAATCTATTCAAATATATCAACGTCCCTACATTGAACAATTGTTCAAACGTTTCGGCATGGAGTCTGCAAAAGGTGCTAAAACTCCGATGATCAAAAATCTCAAATTGTCTAACGAACTGGAGGAGCAAGAAGCATCTAAAGTTGACCAAACAGAATATCAAATGTTGATTGGTTCCCTGTTATATATTTCAACAGTTTCGAGACCGGACATTGCGTACGTGGTTAATGCACTTAGTCAATTTAACAGTGATTCAAGACTTCAACATTTCCTGGCAGCAAAGCGAGTTCTACAATATCTTAAGGAAACCAAAGAGCTACGCCTCACATATAAGTAAACAGGACTTCCTTTGACTGCTTACGCAGATGCAGACTGGGGCAATAACGTAATGGATAGGAAATCCATTAGTGCCTGTGTGTTTATTCTTGGCGGTGCACCCATTTCCTGGGAAGCAAAGAAACAGTCAATTGTCGCATTATCCTCTACTGAAGCAGAGTATGTGGCTCTCACTTCTGCAGCAAAAGAAATAGTGTGTCTGAGAAATCAACCGCAAGAACTTGGCTTCCATGAATTTGTACAAGATCCAACTATAATTTATAATGACAACCAAAGTGCTCATAAACTTGCACTCGGTCCAGCATATCGACGAAGAACAAAGCACATTTAAGTACGTTTCCACTACATTAGAGAAGTGATCAAAAACGGCATATGTTTAAAATATATAGATACAAGCAACACGATTGCTGATATTCTTACCAAAGGACTTGGAAACAAAAAACATTATAAATTATGTAAAATGTTAAATTTAAGTACAGGAAACTAATTTTTTTTTTGTTTATGCTATTGTTTAAGTGTCACACTTTATTAACGGTGTTTAGATTAAAGGGGGGTGTTGTAATTCCTAATCTTAGCCACCGTTTCCTTTAGCACGTTCGGCTTTGTTAAGATGGCATGCACTGATATTGTTGGAGTTATGGAGAAATGTATTGAGCTGCAGCGTATGTTAGCTCCTTTGTATTTTTTTTCTATGCTTTCATTACTAGTAAAAATAATGTTTACTTGCTGCTCCTGTGAATAAATTATTTCTGCACGAAACACAAAATCATAACAAAGAATGCTATTCCAAATCATTCTAAAATTTTCTGAATGATTCCAAAATGTACCAAAGTTTTAAAACCGATATAAAGCATGCTACTTTACCTACAGCTCTAATTAACCCGGGCAACGCTGGGTGCCTCTGCTAGTTTTTTAATAAACTTTTAAGTCATTTACTACAATCTCACCCTGGTTTATTTTATTCCGTGGATTTTCCACGGATTCCGCTAGTATATATAATAATGATCAACAATCGCCCAGTCTGATTTGTGTGAACAAGGGCTGATGAAATTAATACTCCCCTACAATCAATTGCCTTAAGGCTTCAAGTTTTAACGGGGATAATAATCAAATGTAGGGTAAATGGGTAAATGTACCAGTAATTGACAATTTACTGTATAAAAGCTTGAAATAAGATAATAGGGCACGAATATGCACCGGTGTTGCCACCTCGTATTAAAATGTATTAGACTTCACAGAACAGCAAAAAACTAGGAATTTTACTCCCTAACACAGCCTTAACCATGTGTTGACTGTTCAATGCCTTATTTAGTCGATAAATCCTTCCAACAAACAATTAGGCAAGTGTTTGATCACTTGAATTTATTTGAAGAATATTATATAATACTTGTTATTAATTTTACGTGGTCGTTTTTGTGTGATCAATGGACAATATTTCTAGTAGTAACAGAATTTCAGATGACCAATGTTAACTATTTCAATCCATGGTCAATTACTAGATTCCAGATATGTAGTATCGGTATAATTGACGTAAACTGTCAATTATTGATAATATCTGTGTTTAAAAAAACCCACCAAAATAGCTAATGTTATATAGAATGTAGAGTAATAGTAATGATTTTAAGTTTTACTTCTTAATTTCCAGTAATTGACCTAGCTCTCAATTGTAGGAACTTGACTGTCAATTTCTAGATCACCTATTTTGACATAAGTCTTCTGGGCCCTATTCACCGATTGTTTTTGTTGGTCCTAAATCTTCTCGCAGAGACGATCAAACAGATAGCCCAGGACAAAATTATCTTGTAAGAAGAAAACTACTATTCTGTTTACCATGATAAGAAGCACTATACTGGATGGAATTTTGCAAATAGGAGAAACGTCGTCAAAATCAAGATTTTTAATGAACAATTTGTTGGGCAATACGTTTGGCCAAGATATGGTGATATTGCACAAATGGAAAATACCTCCGTTCTCTATGGTCCTTGCACTCTAATTGAAGTGGACCGATTTAATTTATCATTTCAAGGGGAGGAAAAGATAAATGATCTATATGAAAAACTTAAAGAACAATTTTAGTTAATGTTAAGTACTTTGATTTTTTCAGGTCATTAGAAGTTACTTTTAAAATGTTGTAAAACTATATCATAAAAATGTGTAATTAAAATATTGTCAATTCCTGGTAAAACTGCCGGGGCCCTCTGCTAATATACAATAATATGAACACAGTAAATTACTGTATGTAGTTTTTTTAATTACATGGAGCAAAGAACTTGTACAATAAGCCTAAATGTTTTAAGTTAAATGTTAAAATAAAATTAAGATTAGATCTGTTTTTAATTCCACATTTACTAGTTTATCCCACATAATTTTATAAATTCTCCAGAATAATTTGATGGCAACGGATCACCATGTATAGATGAGAAAGCAGACAGATAGATAAGCTTAAAACACCGGCTTAAATATTAAATTTATCCAATAGCAATATAATCATTTCAAATTCCCCATCAACAAATTTTCCTTCAATGACATGTGTCAAATAACAATCTTTGAAGCAAATAATGAGTATGCGAAATTTGATCTGGGCCAGTCAATCAATTACGTAATTGTTTTTGATTATTGTTTAAAGCAATTGATCACTATAATCAGCTAATGAACTTCCTGATTTGAAATCTTTTTAGTCTAGTGATTATGCATTTCTAATAAATGGGTCTTTTGTCAATCTGAAATATGCATAATGAGCTTAGAAGAGAAAAAAAAAGCTTAAAGCCTACGTCACTCTTAGAGAAAGTTTCGCCATCAGACAACGCCATTGCTAATGAAGAAAGGGAAGGAATTGAAGAAGAGAACTTATTCATTTCAGAAACGATAATAAGATCGAATTGCGATAAAAGAGCGAGATTATATAGGAAACTGAACGATACACGAAAAATTCATTTGTAAAAATTTAATTAATTTTCACGAGTGGAATTTTAATTAATTTTATATCTTAATCAAGGAGTATGTAAACATTGGATTACATTTTTAGACTATGGAGAAAACTTCACATTGTTCAATTATAGTAAATAAATAATATATCACGTATTTTAATTAAAATTTAACAAGAATTCTTGTTACTATTTAGAAATTTAAATGAAATTAATTTAAGATTCCATTAATAAAATTTAAATAACTATTATTGTTTCTATGCAGTTAAAGAAAATTCAAATTACGACAGAGATCAAGCATATTCATATTTATTTTAATTTGCATTAAATTTCCATATGTAAACAATTTTCTTTAACTGTTCGTAATTTCGTGTTTTTTTAAATTAATATCACCTATAAAAATAAAAACATGTCCTGATTGATTCATCATCGCTGAGCCAAAACTGCTGAAGGTAAATATGAAATTTGATCTGTAGTTTTATTTTATAACGTAGAGACTCACTAAGAAAGGATTTCATGAAATTCATCCCCTAAGGGAGTAAAATAGAGGACATAAGTTTTATGAAAATCCGTGATCAAATCCACGAAAATTGGTATTTGGCCCTTTGTTAAGAAATTAAGAAAGACCATGAAAAAGTTGAATAGAAATGTCCGTAAGACCCACACTCCATCTCTTTGTCTTCATCGATAAAATTGATTCAAAACTTTAAAAATTTTACGAAGGTAGCCCAGATAGTATTGCACCACAATTTTTTTCTCCGTCCCCAACAATGGTACGATTGCGATACTTGAAGTATTGATACGACGTTTTCGGATGCGCGTGCAAAGTTTCCGTTTCTTCCGACAGATAGCGTACGTGCAGCAATGGAACAACATGGCGTCTGTAAGTGGTGTACGTTACAAGCAGAGTATCGTCATTGAATTTCTCTCTGCGGAGCAAGAAACGGTTTGAAACATATACAAACGTTTATGTGCAGTTTATGGAGTATCAGCAGTCGACAGAAGTACGGTTAGTCGCTGGGCACAGAGGGTGAGACCATCAGAAAGCGGTTCGACGGAGCTCCAAAATTTGCCGCGGTCTGGTCGGCCATCCTCGGCATGAACCGAGATGCAGCATGCTGATGCGCTCATTCGTCAGGACTGACGCAGAACGACTCGGCCGTTGGCGCTGGAGCTGTCGATTAGCAAAGGAAGTGTGGGTGAAATCATCCGTGCTCTTGATTACACAAAAACGTGTTCACGATGGGTTCCGCGCTGTCTTACGGAGGAACACAAAGCTCTGAGAAAAAAACATTTCTTCTGAGTTGCTGCAACTTTTTGAAGCTGAGGGGGAAGCCTTCTTGTCCCGAATTGTGACAGCTGATGAATCCTGGTTGCACCATTTTGAGCCCGAAACAAAACGACAATCGACGGAATGGCGTCATCCGCACTCTCCACAGAAGAAAAAATTCAAAGCAACTGCTTCTGCTGGTAAGGTCATGATCACTGTGTTTTGGGACTGTAATTGTGTCATACTCATTGATGTGACGCTCAGAGGCAGCACCATTAATTCGAGGCATATGTGAACACATTAACCAAACTCAAGAAGCGCTTCCAGCCTTCAACAGAATAACGCTCGCCCTCACACCAGTTTGAAGACGTCGGAACACATCACGAAACAGGGTTGAACAGTGTTACCCCATCCCCCCTACAGTTCTGACCTAGCGCCCTCAGACTTTTACTTGTTTGGGCCATTGAAGAATGCCCTTCGTGGAAGACATTTTTAGGATGACGTAATGGTCATTCGCACAGTGAAGACATGGCTGCGTGAACAGAACAAGGACTGGTACCGAGAGGCCATACACGCCCTTGGGTCTCGCTGGAGGAAGGACATAGTACGGGACGGAGATTATGTGAAAAAAATAGGGAGTGTAGAAGAAACATCATTTTTTCGTGTCTATAAGTTTCATTGTGTTAAATGATTGTTGAAGAAAAAAATTGTGATGCATTACTTTCTGGGCTACCCTCGTACAGTTTCCATGCCTTTATCTCCTAAATGATTGGCTCAATTGAAAAAACACCAAGAATAAAACATTTTTCAAATGTTGTGTACAATCTGAAAATACCATCAAAAATAGGGATGGTTTGCCCTCTTCCCCATCCTTCGGGGGGTGGGGTGGGGGTTCGAGTTTGATATCATTGGATAGCTTTTTTTAAAAATATTAAACACGTATTTTTTAAATTTTGTATGATGTATAAAAATTTAGCATCGATGTCCAACATCGATGTTTAAAAATACATCGTTGTTTATTGATATCTGCATCGATTTATAATCGATTATTTTCTACTTTCAAAACATGTAAAATGAACCTCTAAATCCGGTTAAATATTGTAGAATAATGAAACACCACCACAATAATAATTTGAATATATAATTTTTTTTATTTTTTCAGGATAATAATATTCAAGACAAAAACATTTTTTTGAAGACAACAATAATTAAAACAATTCTTTCAACTCTTCTATTGTTAAAGAATGCATTACCAACAATTTCTCTAAATGCTTTGGCTTAAGGGAGGATCGTTTTTTAGTAATTATTTCTCCAGCTTTTGAAAACAAACGCTCAGCTGGAACAGATGTTGCTGGTATACTTAAGCTTTCTACTGCCAAAGAACACAAATGAAAATTGAATTTCTCCAAACTCTTCCACACTTTAAGTGGGTCAATTTTATGTGACTCAATTGGCGCCTCTAAATAAACTTTGAGATTGGAATGCAAACCAGAATTAATTGAGTTAGCATTCCGTGCAGTATCGGATAAGAGTACTGAAATTTTCCTGCTTTCCCAAAGATCCTCATCGTTTGTCTGTTCCATTTCGTCACTATTAGCCAATTCCAATTCAGAAGTAGGCATCAAAAGCAACTTCTGATTGATACGATTTATTGCATGTGCACATGCGGACCGGTTTCAATATACACAAGCTATCATTAACAATTTTAAGCTCGGCAGAAGTAATCAGCTGAACATTGTTATCGATATTTTGCAATACAATAGTAACAACTTCTTTTAACTATACAAATCGCTGTAACATGAGGTAAACTGTGTTCCATCTAGTACACACTTCCTGTATCAATTTCAAAGGTTGTGTCCCTAAGGACTTTTGCTCTTTCTCTAATGAGCTAGCAGCTACATTACTCCTGTTAAAGAATGCCACTATTGTCTTAACTTTCAATACAACCTCATTGAACTCAGCTGTTTCTTCAATAGACTGGCGAACTAATAAATTCAACGTATGAGCAAAGCAACTAATGTGTCTAGCCTGTCCTAGAAACAAATCAACAGCTTTTTTAATGTTAGCAGCATTATCCGTTACAACTGCTTTTATTTTACTCTTGTCAATACCCCAAAAGGTGACCATCTCATCGAGTTTTTCACATAAATATTCAGCAGCACATGGCATGGTCATTGTTATTGTCACTGGGCTTCGCTTTTGGCAATAACTTATTATGCACACGCTGTAAATGTTGTTTGAAGTTACTTGTGTTCCCACTTCCTTTTAACTTTTTACAACATAATTTGCATTTTGCACTGCCATTCTCTTTTTCAAAATATTCCCACACATCAGAGATTTCACGCTTTCTGCTCGCTGTTGCCATGTTTGCGATTACGCTAGTCTGATTTCAATAAAATAAAGATTATTACTAGCTTATATAAACTTAAAATCTGTGAAAGCTACTTACAATTTTGAAGAATCTATGCCTGGTCAGTAGTGCCTGGTATGTGCTGCTGGTGGAATACTGTGAAACTTATCGACAATCGAGCAGTGTAGTGAAACGTTATTCGAGTGGCACTTGAAGCTAAGCTTCCATAATCTCACCCTTCCTAAATAAATGCCAAGGGAATTACACTGAAGTAGTTAAGAAGCGTGATGAACCCATAAAGGTCATCCATAATATGAAGGAGAAAATACCCCCTCTTGGTTGGAGGTGATTTTGATTGACGACTGTCTAGACTAGAAGCAGACCACTAGTATTAGATCAAACACGACCTATGAAGTCCAGTAATCTGGAAATAAGACATTATCAATGTCTTCAAAATTAATATCAAGTATATGCCTTGGATCACGATATCTCTTTCTAAGTCACGATAATGTTGAAGTCATTATAAATGGAGGAATTGCGAACAATTCTCCGATCTTTTTGCACAATAGTCCTAAGGGTAACGTTTTGGAACGTTTGCAGTTCTTTCCACCTAGTCTTACATATTGTGGCCCAAACGGGCATACCATACGTCAAGATGGTCCGAACAGCGACCTTATAGAGTAGGAATTTATTATCAATGTTTAGAGCACTATTCCGGCCCAGCAGAGCAATCA
>JAHWFO010037919.1:1611213-1632760 GCA_023313115.1 Rhysida immarginata | reverse complement strand
TGGTAAGCGATACAGCCATTGTTCACAAGCTGAGTGTTTGAGAGACTGTCCAGGTTGGTCCCAGTAGGCGTGGTAAATTGGATCTTCAGGGAATCCGCAATCAGTTGAGCCTTTTCCCCGTCACTGGTGACGAAGTTGCTCTTACAGTACCCCAGAGTGAGTTGTCCTGGACAGACAAAGATTTCAGTTTTTCACTCCACTTTTGTGCTCGTAGAAGTTTAACCTCTTCCTGGACTTTGCGAGAAAGCCTGTTGTACTTCTTGAAAAAGAGTAGTCGCTTGCGCTGCCGTAGTCTTCTATAGGAATTCCTTTCAAGAATGAGTCGTCTGATGAAGGATCGTGGTAGAAAGATACGAAAATTTATAGGGAAGACAAAAATTAGATCAACCAATCAGGATATAGTAATAACCGATCAAAGAAATTTTATAATTAAAGAAGTTACAGAATGACCAATTAGAACAAAGCGAGCGATCTCCCTGTTAAGAGGAACTCAAGTCCGCTTCTAAGAGCCAACCGCTTATAATAACTTCATAAAGAAAATAATCGATTATTGATAGAATCGATTATTTTTATAAAATAGTAATCGATTGTGACAGAATCGATTATTTTTATAGAAATAACAATTAACCTTGACTATTACGAATAATTAAAAACGATCACTCAAATCTTTACAAACAAAAAAAAAAAAAATCACAAAGAACACAATTGATAACTATAGATAAGAGTGATCTTCCAAATCTTCATAATTTATTTTGTCAAATACTTTGTTAGCGGCAGCCAGTGTAAAACTGGCATGGGACCATCGTCGCTATTCAATAGGATGTTTGTCGCCTTGTTCTTTACAATTTCGAGGGACTCCATAAAGTGTAATAATTTATCATTGTTACAATTGTGAATAACTTCGAACAGATCTTTTGAATAGTTGTGTTGTTCTTTGAGGACATGGTCCGTAAATGAGGATACCCCTGTCTTAGCATACCTAATGGATGCTATGTGTTCCTTAAGTCGATTCTTCACACCTCTTTTGGAGCTTCCCACATAAAACTTATCACACGACGCACATTTTAATTTGTATATGCCAGCTTTATCTTTTGCAGGGATTTGGTCTTTAACAGAACTCAAAGTACTTTTTATGGTGTTGGAGCTCTTGTATACAATTGCGTACTCGAATTCTCTGCAAATATTTTTAAAACCTTTGTTTAATCTGGCATTATAGGGGAGCACCAAAGACTTCCTATAGTCGATATTGTTCGTCTGCCTAAGGGTGGTGACCTTGCCTAAATCTAAGTGCGATTTGATTTTAATCGCTAATTTATTTACCATATCACTATTAAATCCATTGAAGCTAGCGAACGATTGGATTAAATTGAGTTCATTTTCTCTAACTTCATCCTTTAATGGTAGTATTAGAGCTCGCCTAATTTGGTGGTGATATGCTGCTAATTTATGTGCCTTACAGTGGTTTGAATCGCTTCTGATGTAGGCCGGGACAAAGTTAAACTTTCTATAAACTTCAAATTCTAGATTGTCACCTACTCTGATAATTTTGAGGTCCAGGAAAGGAAGCGCTTGGTCTTGTTCCTCTTCCATTGTAAAGTTTATATGTGGGCTTAATTTGTTGAGGGCTGCTAAAAACTCCACTAAATCACCTTTGTTAGTATTGAAAATACAAAAAATGTCATCGACATATCTATGCCACACCGATGGGAAGTAGTTGAACGTGCTAAATGCAACGTTTTCTTACTTTCTGATAAACAGATTCGCCAAAAAGGGGCTAATACTGCTACCCATCGGTGTGCCATTTAACATTCGGTAAAATTGGTCGTTAAACTTAAAGACGTTATTAAAAACAATACACCGCATAACTATCATGATGTCTTTAATAATCCCTAGTGGGATGTCATTGTCTTTTAGAATTTCTTCGAGGAAATCTAAAGTCTCTTTAAGCGGTATACTGTTGTAGAGGCTTTTTTTTCCCCTTTCAGTTTTTCCCCTTCTATTAGTTTAGAATCATATATAGCCATACTTAAATCTATGCTATTTTTCAGTGAAAAGTCGCATCCTGGTAAACTTAATTTAGTTAAAAAATTTTCTAACATGTATTTGCCTAGTGCATGAGTTGGGGAGTTGATGCAGTCTACTATGGGGCGCCATTTGTTACCAGGTTTGTGTGTTTTAGGCAGACAATATACTCGGGGTACGAGAGGGTTGCTAGGTACAAACCGTCTCTTAACATCTTTGAAAATGAATTTACAATCCTTAATACAATTTTGGTTTTTCTAACTAAGCTTGATAAGCGGTTTTTTTGGTAGTTTTTCATATGGTCCTTCTTCTAACATCGATTGGACGGAATCAATATAGTCAGTTTTGTCAACAATTACTAGTCGATTAGAATTGTCGTCTTTCAGGTAATAAACTGGCTTCTTTTTAAGTGATATAAGGGTCTTACTGATATTATGATCCTTACTGCTAACAGGGTAGGTTGAAACGTTTTTGATGAGTTGTTGGGTACATAATTCTTTAAACAGTTGGTTACAATTTAGAATTCCACTAACTGAGGACAATAGGTCTTTTTTAAAATCACAATGAGCAAATTTTAACCCTTTAGCTAATAATAAGTTTTCATCTTTGGTGAAGGTGTAACTAGATTTGTTAAGAACAAGATCATACTTCATTTCAGGTGCATGGGGTGCCTGGGGTTTTTTTGGTTGTAATTTGCTAAATTTTTTGGACAAATATTGATATTTTTTGCCCGTTTTATAATAATTAACAGTATGAATCTTTTTTTAGAATTGCTTCAAATTCAAAAGGATTTAACCTAGCCCCGAGTGCTAAGTGTAAATGATATCCCTTAACTTCTAATTCACTTAACTTTCCGAACAAGTTATTGATTGTATGAATGAGTAACTTAATTCTAATGGATATCTTCACCTTGTTCGGTATACTTTTGGGGATTTTTACAGTATTAATAAAATTAGGTAAAGATTTTGTCTTCTTACATTTGAGTAAAAACCAGAGATTGGCCTTGGTAGTTTTGATCTGTAGGTTAATCTTGAATAGCATCTTCCCTAGTTCTTCGGAGCTCTTCTCTTCGTAGTGGCAACCTTGTGACATGGTTCTTCGTATTACAGGAATAATTGCCGAAACTGTGGATACCGACGTATAAAAATGGAACAAAAAACACTAGTCCACATCAATTCTTTTTATTTCCACATAAATTTTCGTTTCTTTCTACCATTGTATTCACTCACTGATGAAGGATTTGTGAAATCCGAAATGCACATTTGAGGAAATAAAAAGAATTGATGTGGACTAGTGTTTTTTGTTCCATTTTTTATACGTCGGTATCCACAGTTTCGGCAATCATTCCTGTAAAGCTTGTCACACCTTTGACAAATTTATTACAATAAATGATCAAAGAAACTCCCACCTTGCTAAGCACAGCGAGCTACCCTCTTCACAAAGTTTTCTCTCACCCCTCCCCCTAGCATTTCTGGCGTGATTGTTGCCATCGCCTGGTAAATGTTGTTCTGTAGTTTAAGAAAATAAAATTTCCCAATTATCATTTTATGTCGAGTCGGCGCCTGCAGGCGAGCGGATAGGCTACCCAGCAGTACTGCCCTGTATATATTTGCAACACCCTGTACGTTAAAGATCCCTTGCGAGTCAAAATTTGTGGGTCATATAACGCCGTCCTGATATGACCAAAGCAGTTGAAACCAAACCATATAGTTAATATCAAACTAACTAACCAACCAACCAACTAGATCCTAAACAAAGCGACCTGATAACTCGGCAGTTTTATGCCATAAAAAAAGATATTGAAACATAGATTCTGAAACTTCAAGATAATGATCAGAAGCAGACTTTATTCACCTTTCCTGGAAGATCAGCTCCTCTTCTCGTCAGAATGCATTGCGGAAAAACTGCATGGCTCTTAAAAGGCCATCTATTCAATACACATGAAGATCTGAGGAAGAGAATGGAATAGCTCATTTTTTAAAGGGATCCAAGATATGATTCGGCAGCAACTGGTAAATACGTGAAGCCGTGAACCATGGTTAAGCTGCATGGTACCTGAACCTGGAAACATTAATAAATGAATAGTAGGAATAATGAAGCCTCTTGACCATATAAAAATCTATTAATAAATGAGAGTCTAAATCTATTAATAAATGAGTTTTATCTGTAAATGTTAATTAGTACATTTTCGCATAGTTCTGCGAAATAAAACCTGAACCATAAACCTGAATAATAAATATAAAATATATGCACGAAAAACGCCAATGATAATGAAATAATATTTTGCCAGAATCTTTTATATTCGTATTTTGTTCTTTATGTTTAGACTTTTTTTTTGTTTTAGTAATCCAATTGAGTTTCCGCCTGTCTATATGTATAAAAAGACAACAGACAGTGTGAGTGAATGAAGCTATCGTATGTATTGATCTGCTTCAAAACGTTTGGATAATTTCATCTCAATCAGGTATGCAAGATTTCCTAAGATCCAAATTCTACGATATAAAGTTCCACCATAAAATTCTATGTCGATGTATTAGGATAACACTAAGCTGAGTAATCAATCAAATGTAGAACAAGAATGGTTTTACCGCCAAAGCGGATAAAGGGAGCACATTTTCATGTTATAGCATCGTTACATGGATATATTGACTTAATCAACATTTTAAAACACTTAAGAGAAAATAAATAAATATGAAAACTAAAATTAAAATTACTATTTATTAAGCTAATATATAGAGAGAATTTAAACGAATAAAGTTGAAGAACTGAAAGGTAAATGAAGAGGGAGTTATTCCTCATACATTTAAAAAAATAAAAGTTCTTTAATTTGTAAAAATTCCCACATTAAGTTAAACGAAGTGAGCCTCAATTGATGAAGCGTTGTGTGTAAGCATCTATTATTTTTTCATATTAAATTACTAAAATGTATCTACGTTATCGTCTACTATAGAAGCAAGCGATTAACTACTATTAATTAGCAATATGTATAACAGCAGTGAGTTTTAGATAACATTAAGCCTAACAGCATTATGCTCTTGATACAAATAAGCTATGGATAACAATAGATCTAACAACTCGTAATGAGTTGGTTAATATAGTACACGCCATATCTTAGCATTGAAAGTTCTAACAATACTATATTGTACCATTAGGGCACATGCAACAAAACCAATTCCCACTATCATTATTTTCTCGTTATATTCACTCATGACGCGTTGTTACAAGGTGTTTGATATATTACATGCCATATCTTAGCATTGAAAGTTCCAATGGTACCATATGGTATCATATGGCAAAATTAGGGCACGTGCTACTTAACCAATAACCACTATCATTATTTACTCGTTATATACATTCATGGCACGTTGTTACGAGTTATTTGATATATTACATGCCATATCTTAACATTGAAAGTTTCATTTTGTACCATTAAAACACGTGCTACTAAACATTTCACACAAACATTATTTACCCGTTATATTCATTCATGAGACATCCTTGCACGTACACGTGCCATTAGACCAATATCTGCTATCACTAGTTACTCTTATATATTCGTTCATGATATGTTGTGACGATTTGTTTGATATATTACATGCCATATCTGGTTATAGGAAGTTTTTAATTGGGGTATCATCATGGTACCATTAAAGCACGTGCCATTATAGTACGTACTTATTCCGGCTATTCTCACGTTCGTACTTGTTCGTGCTCTGTCCCGTATTAATGGATTGGTGAAAACAGACTTTGAAAAAGTTAATTCGTTTTCAAGTTATTGTAATAAATACAAAGCTCCCTAGGAATAAAAAAATTCTCTTGATTTAGAGACTGAACTGCCCTTTCAATAATCGTCAAACACGTGCATCCTGCACGCGCACCATCTCATTAACGTTCAGAGCACGCGCACCATCTCATTAACGTTTAGAGCACGCGCAGAGCCGAACCCGTGTATGTTCTCAACATGCGTTTTCCCGAATGCGAGGATAATTCGTGTCTTCCAGCAATTCAATACATGCACTCTTTCTATTGCAACGCAATGAATTGTGGGATTGTCTACAGACAGACGGACGGACGGACGGACAGCTGGACAAACCGATCACATAAGCACATTTCTATGTATAGAAAATGTGCTTAAAACTGTGGCTACTTACATAAGAGGAGAAATAGGGAATTGCCTTCCACCTGTCCTATTTCTAAGTTGAGTAATTGAAATCGTGAAATACCCAGGGGGGGGGGGGCTTGGAAAAAAAACAATTCTTGAACCACGCTTTTGCGTACATCAGGCTATATCGTTAGGAATAAACGTGAATTCACTTTTATGTATTAAACTTACTTGTTACATTACATTCAGCGTGTCTTAAAAAAATTTGCAAGAAACCTTATTGTCACGGAATTCGAATTCCATCGAGAATTCCAGTGACGCAACGACTTACTTTCACTCTCGGATTTTCTTTCACTCCGGGAGGAGAAGATGGCGACGTCACCAAGATCATCAGCCTCGTCAACACGCAGGGGCCAATCAACGAGCGAGGAGAGATTTGAGCGCGGCGTTCGAAGGCAAAATGGAAAAAACAGAAAACGGCTCTAGAGTTTCCAACTGGAAAGGATGTGCGGGAAAAGAGCTCCGAGGGAGGACGCCGATTAGCGAGAGGTGTTGCTGTAAGATCCTGAAACTGGAAAGCAGGAAAGAAACTCGACTCGCCGCGTCGGAGACGGCCGTTAGCCAGCAAACTACGCCGTTGGAAAAGACGACGCCGGGCAGTGAAGCCAAGCAGGCGGAGGTTTCCGAGCTCGGGCACGAGGAAAGCCAAGGGAGCGTTTCGTCGTCGCAGTACCGCATCGAAGGGCCCGCCAATGCATTCCCGACTACGATAGTGATCCGCTGTCAGACATTAGTAAGTGCTACTTTCTTTGTGGGTGCTAATGGAATGGAATTCGTGCGGCGTTCGTGGAACTCTCACGCCGTGAAATGCAGTATCGTGCCGTTGTTAATGGCCGTTGTTAGTGGCCGTTTAGCCTCCAAGCCTATTTAGACGACCAGCTGGGTTTTACTGTGCTAAAAGTTGTTACGGTTTAATTGTGCCTTGTCCAATGCAGCTATTCTTTCTCTTTTAACGCCCGCAATTTCGTTGAATAAATTTGTATTCAGAAGTTTATTTATTTATTCGCCGACGTCTGTGCTATTAAATTTTCACAGCGGCTATCATGAGTATGTTCGTTAAAAGTGTGTGATTTAAAGGCTTAAGCAGTTTAATCTGTATATTTCTCATTTCTAAATTTTAGAGCCCAAGAACTGTGTCTTTGAAACTATTGTCACGATTTGATTCGGACTTGGACTTTATGCATAAAGAAACTTTACGTTGTATTCATGTGTCAGGTCAATGACCTTCTTCCATAGGCAATATCAAGGTTGCCGTCATTGTAACGTTTGTGCATGTTTGACTTTCTCGGACTGAAACTTTTAGTTTGAATTTGAAATCAAAGCTTATGACATCTTGTTACGTTCATGATATTTTTGTAAGATATGTAGGTGTCAAATATTTGTGTCATTTTCTTATAGAACCAAGGCGAGTTCGATTGTGCGTGCATTGAGCCTCACCGAGGCAGTTTTGCTAGTGATAATAATTATTTACGTGATTGAGTATTACTAATAGCATTTAGAATTTTTGCTAATTGTTGAGTGATGCTAGTTATTTATTTATGCTTGATATTTTACGCATAAGTTACTTAAGAGAATGTATTTATTTCTCGTTCAATTGTTAACGGAATAGAATCCGATCATTTCATTTTTGCTATTGTGCATTTAGTTGTACTTGCTTAGTTTTAAGCGTTAAGTATTTGAATATTGTTTTAACTTATGCCATTTGAAATTTTTGAGTAAGCTAATCATTAGTTTGTAGCCATTAATGGTTATAGGCGTAGCTTAATTTGTTTGAAGTTTATTGTGTTATATGCATTAATTGTTTGTGACATTTACTATTTAATCCTGGTTTATACCAGCTTTCAGTTACTATATTTATTACCTATCCATTCATATTTTTGTGAATTAATAAACATTTATTATCTTTCAAATTATAATCCGAGTTTATTGCATGTAATTCCTCTTCCACTGCGCAACTCTCATCATACTAGTTATTTACATGTGATACTTATAGATGGATTATACTTAATAAATGACATTTCTTTTATATTCCACCTTCATGGATTACTATGTCTATCCATGGGAGTATCTCAAATTTATATAAAGTGGAAGCAGGGTATCCACTGTTCTTATAGGGAGGAGCAACACACATATATATTCTTGATAAACTATGCCGGCTCAAACACCTGCTTCACCATTGCCGAATAAAAAGTTTTCCGGCATACATCTTATTTATAAATTTTATTTTATTTTTTATTTTATTTTATTAATTTATTTATTTATTTAAAATATAAATTTTACATAGATCAGAGTATGGTCTGAGTATTTTACCCTCAACGGCCAGTATGTTCGAAACCGAAGATTAGGCCATTAAGGGACACCTAAATTAGAGAATAACAAACAAAAAAAGGCATATCTGGGGTTCCCTTGTTAGTGTGATTTCTAGTAGCTCTACAAACAGAAAAGCGCTTCAAGAAAGTTTTCCACTATTTTCCCGTCAGGGGACATTTGAAATGGATTTGGTACCATCAAAAGGAACATAAAGTATGATCGATTTTACCTACCAGATGAGTATATTGACTTGATCATCAGTAGCAGAAAAAATTCTAGACCTTTTACAGTTAAATTAGTTACCAATGAAGACATCATAAACTTCAGAGATCGGTGGCCTTCCATCTACAAAAAAAGCTCCAAAACCCATCAGAGCCAACAAACAAGATCATTCCTTTTGTGTGTCACAATATAAAATGTTTCTTTATGACAGTGAGATGCCTGGGTATGAATATATTGATGGCAATCTTCAAGAACTTTTAAGTTGTCAAGCATCGGGTTGAGCAAGACTTCCCACTGAAAAAGCCTATGAGGAACCAGTTGCTATCAATGAGAAGAAAATTCAAGATCTCAAAAAGCTGGACAGATACATACCCACAGAAGCAAGTGGTTTTTATCAAAATATATATTCTTGGAAGACAACGTCCAGCGCGGACGAAGATGACTATTAAGCTTAACAAGTGACTCACTTCTCTTTTCAAATCCTGAACATTTAATAATTTTTTCAATGCATAGTTAACTTATCTGATACATTAACAACATTATTTTGTTTATTGCTGTTCATTATAGACCACCAATAAAAGTGATTTTTCAAATAGAGTACATAGTACATTAGTCCCAAACTAACATAATTGAGAAGAAGAACAATACTTATCCAATGGTTTTCTTAAATTTTGGTAGAACATACATACCATTTTTTATGACGTATCTCTGCATTAACATGTCCTTGGCGACTGTGGGGAGGCACTCAGAAACATAAATGACTTTCAAAGTCAACAATTTTTAGCCTACGGAATTTTAAAAACTTCAAACTTGATTATCTCGAAATAAGAAATTTGGACTAGAACTGTTCTTCTTCTCTCCGATTCAATTGTATTGCTTATCATTGGAATAAACTGTCCTCATAAGATCACCCTATCTTGCATTGTCTTGCTGGAAAAGCTGCCATGCAACATAGTTTTTAAAACAGGGTTAAATCTAACGGGTAAAATCGGGACTGCATGCTGGCCAATCTAAAGCTGTGATATTTTCGTTCAGCAACCACGTTTTTGTTATCTTTGTTGCATTGTCTTGCTGGAAGAGCTGCCATCTGTTAACGAGAAACCACATGGAGGTATTATTTTCCCCTCAACCATCAGTGTTGCCACACGTTCATATTCTCCTTTATCAGTTATTAACGGTGTCCCTGCTTTAATGATGATTTTTTGTAATGCTTGAATCAATGCTGGTTCGTATTTCAGTGTTTCGTTTTAATTGAAAGAATTAATGCTTTTGTTTACTAGTAAAATTATTTCCGTTATAAGCATAGCATATCGATAACAGAGAATTGAATAAAATAAAATTTTGGGTCAATTTTCTTTTCAACAGCTAAAATAGAATTAAGTGTAATATGAATTCTAAGATATTTTTATGTTGGGGGAATTTTAAACTGCAATGAAAGCTCAAGTTGTAAATATTTTAAACTTTTCATAAATTTCACACTGATATCAGTTTATTTCATACTTAGAAGTTATCATAAGCACACACGATTTGTTTGTTTATGCGTTTGTTATACAGATAACGTACGCTCCACACACCATGGTTACATATGTCATGGCCTGAAAAATAAATGGGTCGTCCTTCACGTGGGTCGTCCTTTCTTTAATGTCTTATATTTTGAACTCAGGTTAAAACTGCCATGATGTTAAATGTATACTTTAGTTTAATAACATTATATGTGACATAAAGTTGGTCTTCAGTTCGCGTTTCAGTGTTGTGCAGAAAAGTTGGGATTTAGGTTTTTCAGGAATTGCAGGGTAGCCAGGATCATGTTTCGATAAGGAAACTTGAGAACAAGCGAGCTCAGTGACACCTCTTGTATTAAGAACCTATCACAAGCAACAAACAATTCCCCTTAAGACTTACTGGGATTCATGTTCTTCTCTAGCTTCTGGTTGGTGGTTGGAGTTCAAAGCCTCCTAAAATTCATTATCCAGCGGTAATTTCTTTTCCCCGTTGCTTAAAGGGCAAAGAGAGAAAATGGGAGGGAAGGAAGTGGGAACCACACTACACACTGGCACACACAAACACACGCACATAAGGAGAGAGAGAGAGAGAGAGAGAGAGAGAGAGATGCTAGTTCATCTTCCAATCCAACTGGTGTTCCACTTTGAGTCCCTCTGGTCGAGATGATATTTGATGAAAGTAAATAGCATTGAGCACTGCCTAAGGTGGATCGATCTCTCTTCGCTTTCCAAACCAGAAGAAGAGCACGAAAGTTAGAGAGAGAGAGAGAGAGAGAGAGAGAGAGAGAGAGAGAGAGAGAGAGATTATAAAGAATCCATAGTGGGCAGACAGATTGAATTTACTTAAAGCCAGGGAAGAAAATTCTTAAAAATATGATTACACCCTAGGAACTTAATCTCTTCACGTTTTCTTCCTTGAAAGCATCCCGCTCCTATGTTGTACAAAATTCGAATCATTTTCCTTGCAAATTGGTCCCTCTACCCAGTGCTTACCCCACGGTGCGTTTACTAGTTGACGTACGGTGATATCTGAAGCGTTAAACGAAATTTTTCTTCAGAAACTTCAATAATCAAAAAGTGCTTTGTTTTCCATTAGCCATCTGGAGGCAGAGGGATATAGATAAACAGGATTTTTTAAAAATAAATCGATATTTTGGAACCAAAAAAAAAAATAGTTGCGCGGCCCTCTAGGGGTTGATGCTATAGATCTTTTAAAAGGAGAAAAAAGTTTATTTTTATGTTGTTTAATCTCCGTTACAATGCTTTGGTTAAGGTTTAAAATAGCGATTCCCAATTAAGTATCTATTATTAGAATTCTGTTATGTAATTGAGCATTTTTGCCCGCTAATATTAGTTAGTTTTGAAGGGAAAATGAGACAGTTTAAAGCTCAGTACAAATCTAGATTATAAGGGCTCTTGCCACATCAATAGACAGAAAGTAAAAAAAGTAAAGGGACTTATGTTAAAGTAAAAAATAAAACATTTTAGTAAATAAAAAATTAAAATTTCTATAATTTTATACGTAATTACCCCTACTACTATACACGTTGTTCAGTTCTTAATAATGATTATAAGAATGCGTTCTTGGTGAAAGCTTTATCGTCATATGCATATTCAGTCTTGCATCGCTTCCAAAGAAAAATTCTGTCCACGCAGCTCGTCTCTCCACGGACTAAAAAGTGGAAGTTTCATTATATGGTGAATGTTCCATCAGCTCAAAACTTAAGATCCTGCACCTACTGAATCGTTTTTCCGGGCTTATGGAAAATGCGCATTACTAAACTTTGGCCAATGATTTTGAAACATCTGTTTAAAGGTATTAAAGCACTTGAAAGAAATGGAAGACCATTAAAGAAATGAAAATGAATTCGTCAGATACTCCCTCGGTTCTGCATATTTTTTAGAAGAGGATTTTGCTTCAGATATGTCGTTTCAACATGGCCCAACATTCTCTATGAGACTGATATCTCTGGAGCAGCTGGGATAAATTAAGGAAATGGTCTCTCGTGTTCGCTAAACCGTACACGATAAATACAGAATCGAGTTACATTATTATGACCACCAGCTAATATCTCAAATGACCGCCTTTAGCGGCACGGATAACAGCTAAACGGCGTGGGAATGAGTCAATAAGATTCTGGTAGGTTTCTACTGGTAGCTGTTGCCATGCAGACTGTACGCACATGACGATCGAGATGATCCCAAGGTTCTCGATTGGGTGAGGTCTGGGGAATTAGGGGGCCAGGATAGTACTTGGAACTCTTGGTCGTGTTCCTCAATCAACCCCCGAAGAATTGCAGCCGTATGACACGTCGTATTGTCTTGCTAGAACGGGCCATCCCCCTCTGGGAAGACAGTCCCCATGTAAGGATGTACTTGATATGCAATTATGGATAAATAACCGAATCGGTTGAGAGTGCCTTCCACAGGTATCAGTGGCCCCAGACAATGCCATGAGAATACTCCCCATACCATGACGCTGCCGTTACCAGCCTGGATTCGTCCAACAATGGTTGCAGGATGCTTGTTCTCGGAGGTTTCTCGCCTCACCCGCCAATGGCCGTCACTTCTGTGGAGCAGAAATCGTGACTCATCGGAGAAGGAAACCTTTTTCCAGTCAGAAGTGGTCCAGTTTATGTACTGTTGGGCAAATTGAAGCCGTTTTTGGTGATGAATCTTCGTCAGCATGGGTCGGTGACCATCCGTCTGCTGCGGAGGCCCATACGTAGCAGGGTCGTCTGTACTGTGGTTTTAGAGACATGTCTGGCAGCACCCTCGTTGGTTTGAGCGGTAAGTCGGTCCACTGTAGCTCTTCGGTTGGCCTTCACATACCTTCGCAGCGGACGTTCACCTCTCTCATCAATGGCACGTGGTGGGCCACAGTTCTTATACCGTTTATTCTGAACGGTCCCATTTTCCCAGTCATGATACACTTTAACTACAGCAGCACGAGAACAGTTCGCAAACTGTGCGGTTTCCGAAATACTGCCACCCTTGGCTTGAAAGCCAATTATCACCCCCTTTTCCAGATCTAATAAATCACGTTTCTTACCCACTGCAGCAATGAGTGATATGGTTTTAACATAATGGAAATCTACCTTGTATTTTCACCTAACCAATTCCCAACACGTGACGTAATTCCTCGGCTGGGCAACCCCGAAGACAAACGTAGGAATGGTCACAATTATGTGACTCAACCCTGTAATAGCATTCTAATCCATGAAGAAGCCCTCACATGCACACCACTGTTGACGAAGTTTCATGTTTTTTGCATAAATCAGAGGTTTTCGTAAAGGCATGCGACTGATGATTAAGAACCGCTTCAATTCTCGACTTATGGGTCGAGAACATTCTTAGTTAAAATCCGTCGTCAATTGTTGTTTCAGTCTTTGAACCACAGCTATTCCTTTTCGACAAAGACTGCGGATCATTTTTCTAATGAATTAGAATACAGGCATTCGCACTTTTCGAGAATCCAGTCAGCGGATTTGTCGTTTCAATCGTGGCTACAGCTAGATGAGTACCAACATGGATGAAAAATACAGGATACCTTACTCCACGAAAAACGCGTGAGTTGGTCGAGTGACAGTATGCCCGTTGAGGGAGAGTATTCCCTGCAATTAATTGCACCAATTCTCGGGTGAAAACACCAAATTTGTTTTTTTTCCGATTTCCAAAAGAACCTGAAAGGTACATATCATCATGTAACATGTTTTATGTAACAACTGTTGAGTAATCATCCTAATACAGTGTTTCCCAACCGTGGGGCCCACGCCCCACCTCCATAGTTTAAGTTAATCATATGACGACTCTCAGTCGTTCATTCATGTTTCTTCAATGAACATTTCAATTTTTAAATATTGAAAATTATGTATATATGTTTGGGGGGGCATAAGAATTTTAGAAAGGTTTAGGTGGGGCATAGCACAAAAAAGTTGGATGTCACGTGCCAATTTGCACAGTGGAAGCTTTGCTAGGATTTAACACAAAAACGGGACACTAAGCCAAAACACTACGATTTAAGTACGTACGAAAACATTTTATTAAACCACTAACTTCAATGGCATAAAATAAATTCAAGAAATAAACACAATAATGAAATAAAGCAGTATGAAAGCAATAGCAAAATACAAATACACAAATTGGTAAATGCAATAACGTTATGATACTAAATTGATCGAACTGATCTTAATGCTAAAGCTATGAGCAAATATTTTGAGCAATGAAAGAAAATTAATAATTTCAATAAATTTTCCAACAAATGCTAACTTCTTAATATTCAATACCAAACAAACAATACAATAAAATATTAACTAATCCTATCTTATATAGGCGATAGGTAAGCACAAATCATCAACCAATAGAATATTTGCAACGATAAATTCTGAGCAAACTGTATACACAATTATCTCTATAAGCCACTCTTACGCCTATTCTAATTGTCAACAAGTAAGTGGCAAACGTTTAAAAAAATAGCTTATGAGCTAATTAACAAGTTGCTACACTTACAACACAATATAATGTTTGTAAATCAGTTCAAGTCCATAACTAAAACTAGAGTGTTTTGTGCTCACTCGTACTCAGTTCTAATAGTTCACACAAGTACAATGAAATACTATTGAATCAAGTTCATTAATTATGAATTAAAGTCCGGGACTGAGGTTAAAGTCTTAACATCCAAATCAAAGCGACGGTTAAAGAACAGTGTACAATGGAAAGTACCTGCGAAAGGAGGAAACAAAAATTTATAAACAGAATGCGTAAATAATGTTCGTGATGCAAACACTACAATTTCCTTCGCCAAATACCAGAGTTATTCGTAGCACAGTAACACCTTATTTAAATAACTGGCAACGCATACTAAAATACATTGCACTAAGGCTCGACGTAATTGCACCAACGAAAAATGATGGAGCACACAATAAAGTACGGATTAACGAAAATGCGGGCTATAAGCCTAGATTTTAAATTTACACGGCACTCAGATGCCTTCCTTTAAAGAAACATTTCCGGTAAAGAAATGAGAAAACAGTACTCACTATTTAATTTTTGCACTCGTGTCGTAAAACCCCGTTGCACGATTCACTGACGAGCCACCACCCTGCCAATGCAGTCATGGACGAACGCCGTCAATCCGTAGGGAAGAACGCTTAGAAAACGGACGCGCTCCCAGCACACGATTCACGTATTTTCCTCGTGCTCATTGCTCTCATACCACATTTCTACTTCGAAGCTGGTAATGCTCAAAAGGTTGACGGGCGTGAATTTGGTTTCGGGAATCCGGCCGACGCTCGCTGCGTTGCATGAAGACTGGAAATTTCCACTGCCGGACGAGCTCACCTCCGCCGCGGGAACGTTTTGCTTTCCCCGACAAGAAGCCGACGAACCGTTTTTCTCCTCAGCAATTTGCTCCTTCGCCAAGGAACGTTAATGCCTCCACGCCTGGCATTAATTTTGTCTTTGATGAATTCCTGTCTTGAGGCAGGTGGAGAAGTTCAAGTATCTCGGGATTGCATTCACGAGTGATGGACGGCAGGAGAAAGAATTGGATGCTCGGATCGGTGCAGCAAGCTGTGTCAGACGTGAACTGTGGCGATCCGTGGTAACGAAACAAGAGCTGGGTAACAAAGCCAAGCTCTCCGTCTTCAAATCTATCTTTGTCCCCATTCTCACCTATGGTCATGAGGCTTGGGTAATGACCGAAAGAGTGCGATCGCGGGTACAAGCGGCCGAAATGAGATTCCTGAGAGGTGTGGCAGGTGTTACCCTACTAGATAGAGTGTACAGCAGCACAATAAGGGAATCTTTAGGTGTTGAGCCGCTACTTCTCCGCATTGAGAGATCTCAGTTGCGCTGGTATGGTCACGTGATACGGATGCCGCAAACTAGTCTTCCTAGGCAGTTGTTATTTTCCAAGCCGGTGGGTAAGAGACCAAGGGGTCGGCCTAGAACCAGGTGGCTAGACTACATGGAGAATCTGGGTTCGAGTCGCTTGGATATTACCAGGGAGGACATGCGCCTGATGGCGGAAGATCGCGATCGCTGGAGATCCTCCATAGGGCTGCTGCCCCCGCGACCCTAACGGATAAGCGGGTTTGAAAAGTAAGTAAGTAAGTATGAATTCCTGTCGTCTTCATCGCTCATCGAAGTCTCTCGATCTATCTCCGATGACTTCGTAATCCCATCTGTCGAATTCTGCTCTCGTCTCTTCTCGCTTTCCCTCGTGCAGGCAATCGAATCTCCCGCTCTTCTCTCGCCGCGTTGAATCTCGAGAAACTTTGCTCCTCCAAAAGAATGCGTGTTTTGTTACAGCGAGGTTTTTTCGCTGTAACATTGGAAAACACTCTCCAAATAATTTAGTGACCATCCTTATAACGAACTCGAAGGACCAAGGATTCAGATCCTTATATAGACATTTTGTAATAAGGAGGTGAAAAAAATTGAAGAAAATATAAAATTAATAACTAACAAAATTATCTATATATATAAAAATGGATGTATGCATATATGTATATATACGAGGTCTGTTCAAAAAATACGTAGACTGTTTGAATTGCGCGGGCCCTGTTGGTCCCAATCAAAATCGCTTGGTGTCGCCATCTTCTGACAGATCCGCTGATTACAAGGCAGTTTTTTGATTGCAAATATCAGTATTGGTTGATTAGCTACGCGATTGTTTGTGAAGTGTGTCTTTTTTCGTTTGGCGGATTTTTAGAATGAGTGACTTGAACGAGCAAAGAGTTGCTGTGAAATTTTGTGTTAAACTCGGAAAAACTGCCACTGGACGAGTGGAAAAGGCCAGAAATGTGGACGAGAGGTGACTGGTTGTTTCATCACGACAACGCTCCAGCCCATTCAGCCCTCAGAACTCGAGAGTTTTTGGCCAAACACTCGATCATTGTTCTTCCTTACCCACCCTACTCACCTGACCTAGCTCCTTGTGACTTCTTCTTGTTTCCCAAACTCAAAAGACCTTTGAAAGGAAGGAGATTTGAGACGATTCCCGACATAAAGGCAAATGCGACGAAGGCGCTGAAGGACATCACAAAAGAAGCGTTCCAGGACTGTTTCCAAAAGTGGAAACACCGTTGGGATAAGTGTGTGCGTTGGGGAGGAGAGTACTTTTTTGTAACCCAGATGTGTAACTTCTGAATAAAGTATATTTTGTTTTATGACGTCAGTCTACGTATTTTTTGAACAGACCTCGTATTTGTGTCTTATACAAATTTATAGTTTTATTCTGATCTTGATGAAATTATGCACACTTGACCTTCAAAGCAAGGCGAAGAGCAATGTCTACCTGACATTTCTCGAAAAAAAATTTTTTCGAAATTATTCAATAAAAATCAATTATTCAGATGGCAGTGCCATCCTTTGGGAGCATTTTATAACAATTTTTCGTGCATGGTTTTAATTTCAATTTTGTGTCGCCATCTATTGGGAGCATTTTAAAAGTAGTATTTGGGATTTTTAAACATAAATTTTTACTATTATTAAGTACTGAAAGGTGCTTTATGTTATCAGTGCACTGTGGTCCAGAACGCTGCAAAACCCACAATTTGGAATGATGTGTCATGAATGAATATAACATAAATTATTGATAGTGGAAATTGGTTCAAAGGCACCTGGTTTAGTGGAACCATTATGGTTCATTGGAACTTTCAATGATAAGATATGGCATGTTATATATCAAACATTTTGGAATGATGTGTCATGGATGAATTTAATGTAAAATTAATGATAGTCGAAATTGGTTCAAAGGCACCTGGTTTAGTGGTACCATTATGGTTCATAGGAACTTTCAATGCTAAGATATGGCATGTTATATATCAAACAATTTGGAATGATGTGTCATGGATGAATATAACGTAAAATTAATGATAGCTGAAATTATAAAAAAGTAAATAATCATATTTGATTTATAAAAACCTTCAATGAAACATCGTAATAAATACGTATAACTTTATTACGCTCATAGATGGTGACATCTCCTTTCAATTTATGTATTAACGTAGCCTTTATTGCAAAATACCATTGCGAGCATTTTAAAAGAATTTTTCCGATTTTTTTTTTTATTACTTTTAGTTTGAATTTTTTAAATCATTTTTCATGTGTTAATACGAGATGTTTCTGTTCAGATATTGCAAAATTTTATCAAACAAATACCCCGAGCAACGGCGGGTATATCAGCTAGTTAATTAAATAAAATCGGTTATTTTAGGTTGATGGAATGCTTTTGCACATAAGTTGTCAATTTTTACAAAACTTGAAAAAGCAGCAACAGTGACATTTTTCCATTAATAACTTTGTGAATGTACAGCGTGGGTTGTAAATGATAATTATCGATCGCACTCAACATTAACAAAACTTGTTTGTTTAGTAAATCAAAATTATTAATAGTATATGCTACTTTCGGTTAATTAAAAAAAAAAACCTAAGAATTTCTGTACAGTGATTGGTTACATCTGACTTGTCGACATCACGTTTGGAAAGCGACATGTAAAATCAAATTCACCTATGAGACGAAACTTCGGGTGCCCAAAAATCGAAAATACATGTTAAGCTATATTGTAAACAGTATTATATTCTAAAATTATCAACTTCAGTTCGCTATATATAGGTATTAGAAGATAGGAAGTGAAACTAAAAAAATTTTATAAACAGAATTTCTTAATATGGAGTTTCGTTGTAAAGTGTGTCCATATGTGGCCAACCAAACTTTAAAAATAATTCATTCTACAGAAAATTTCGTTAAAAAGAGGTTCGTTATAAGAAGAAGATTTTTATCTCTATTGCCCTATGGATTTTTCTCCTGAAATGTATTGAAGCTTTAGAAAAACGTCGTCTCAAAAAATTTCTTTCAGCAGATGTACATGGATAAGATTCACCAACTTATTGTCGAACATCTATCAAAGTTATCTTCCAGGAATTTGTAACAATTTGTACATTAAAACCATTAACCTTTTTAAACCATTAAAGTCCATTATTCCTTAAAATTACTCAATCTACAATATACTCTTAAGATACAATAAAAAAACACACCACAGAAAGGTTAAAAAAGTTATGCATACATTATATAAAAAACGTTCTTATACCAAAAAAATTCTTGATTAAAAATTAATAATTATTATTCTAATACTTTAGAGTGTATACAGCAAAATTGATGTTAGTTTAAATTTTAACGATTTTTATATTTTTACTGGCATAATGATTCCCAGAAAAATCCATGTTTTCTTTCAATTTTTTTATTTTATTTGTTTCATTAAAAACACAGCAATTAAAAGAGCAATTTTAAAACCTTTGCATCGAACAATACGCATTGCACCAGATAGCGCCGCTATTTTAGAACTCATTAAGGGAAGTGAAGGAGTGAGGTATCATGTATTTCTTCATCCATGATACCAACAACGGGGTCCTTCTTTTCCCCCATACTGATCAAATTCTAACTCGCCCAACTGCTTCTTTAATAGAAGATACAGAATGTTCCAAATTGATGTATAAGGTAAGCCGGGGGAAGGTGGATAACGTTAAGCTGTTACCGCAAAAAAAAATTTTTAAATTGCTTTTCACTCATTTCCACTGAACGACAATTTTTGTTCTTTAGTTATTTTCCTTTCTATCGATTTGAAGGTAGCGTGGTCGCGATCAACGGGAAGAGAAAAAATTTTCTGCAAGCAGTAGCATCCAGCTTGGTGAGTAAAATCCCTACCATCTAAGACACGATAAAAGTCATTCTGATCTACAAATTTGAATAACGATTGTAAAAATGTAGGTTTTTGGTTGGTGAAGGTGTTAAGTAAAGGCTATTGAATGAAGGCATAGCCTCACTGATCGGCCATTAGCAATCTATTTTACAGAATGGTTTGTTAAATCTAGGTTCTGGGGGAAGCTGGATTGATAGGTGCGGGGTAAGGCGGATAATTTTTCTAAAGCCTGGGAAAGAGCAGCAAGCATTAAAATGCTGCCTCAGGCTTTAGAGCAACAGGGATCTATCCCCTCGATAAAAATGCCATTGGTGATGAAAAATTGTCCAGAGATCAACAGAGCAGTGACTCTTTAGACCAAAATTTGATTGAAACAGCACCCACTATCACTGCAATTCCACAAAAGGAAACTCCATCCTGAATATAAGCTTGGCTATTATACCTTCACCTGTGAAATCTAACTACAAACGTAGGACTGGAAGACCAAAATAAGCTGCTGCTGTTGGAACATCACCCGTGTATTTGGAAACTCTCCATTCCAACAAGCGCAAAAAAACCCCACGTCAGCAGAAATGCCCAAATGATACGCCTAGCACCAAAAAGCAGAAAACAAATGAAGGCGCTAATTGTGGATTTTGTGGAAAAAAACTTTTATGCACCTGCAAGTTCCAAATTTCGAAACTGGATTCAGTGCGGACACTGTGCACTGTGGAATTTGGTTCCATGTAAATTGCGTTGGACCTGAAGGAAAAACTCGGCTTTTTATGTGGAAAATTTTCTAATTAAAAAATTAGCTTGTTTTTATTATATCTTGAATTAAAATGTTTTGATTTTATTTCAATTTGGTGCATTATTAATAATATAGACATTTATCCACTTCCCCCCGGTGTCCAGGGGTAAGGTGGATAGATGAAGTCATTGATAAACTTCATGTTCTATCAAACTTAATATTGATCTTACATTTTGATAATTCTTAAGCATGTTGCTCTTGGTCAATCATATATTTTAAAATAAAATTTAATTTTTTTCACTTACAATTTTTTTTTTAATTGTCAATTTGGCTTAAACTTATCCACCTTACCCCGACTTACCTTACACTCTTCGTAGCTCAGCAACGAAATGAGATAGAAATATAAGGAAAAGCATAGCAACGTGTTCACTGTTGTTCATTTGTTTATAAACCAAAATGGGGGTGAGACTTTCATTCGATGAACGTCAGTGGATACTGAACTGTTATTGGAAAGTGGAGAATGTTAAGGTTCAACGAAATGAGGTTTACTTCCAACAAGATGGGGCTCCATCTCGCTTTCATGTCGACGTGAGAACTTTCCTCGATCACACATTCAATCACAGATGGATAGGACGATGGATATACAGGGTGTAAATTTTAAGTTGACAAAGCAGAATAACTCGAAAAATAAGCTTCACACGAAAAAATGCGTAGAATCCAAAGTTGATTATTTTCGAGGGGGCATCTGCTGGTGCTAAAATTAGCCCACCCCCCCCGGCCCCTGGGGGTGGGGCGGGGGGCAACTTTAAAATTTCAAATGGGAACCCCTATTTTTTATTGCAGATTCAGGTCCTACATAAAAAACTACGTACATTTTGTCTGAAACATTTTTTTT
>JAHWFO010037919.1:1536852-1594997 GCA_023313115.1 Rhysida immarginata | reverse complement strand
GAGAGAGAGAGAGAGAGAGAGAGAGAGAGAGAGAGAGAGAGAGAGAGCGTTAAGTTGGAAGGTGGGTGAGGAAGAGATTAACTGAAACGATGCATCTTTGAAAGGTGGAAAAGAGCCTTGATCTACCCACGACGGAGTTCGAACAAGAAAGAGAAAGATGGAGAAGTTTCTTCTTCTGAGTGGGTTACTTATCACCAACCCAACGCTTCGCATCATAACCGATTCCGGGTCATTTCCACAGACGCCCCTCCCCATACCCCGCAGTTCCTTCTCTCCCACCTCCTTTCCCGATCTGATCACCACTTTCCACTGACTTCCTTTCGCCATCCTGAGTAAAGGAAATCATCTTACATCAGCGATTTCTACAGCTCCTTTTTTATCGTTTCTAGATTTGTGTTTTTTGCCCTTCTCTCTCCCTATCTTCAGCTCTGGCGTAAATTTGCTGTTAACTTTTCCTTCGCCTGACAAATGTGCCACCAGATGGCATTAAAGTTGGGCGGGACCAAACCTTTAAAAAATTGTTCTTGTTATTATTTTTTGGCCATCACAAACCGGAAGATTGTTGAGGAACCACTGTTTCGACCAGACAGATACTACCGTAGCAGGAAATGACGCGTGGCAGTAACAAGCCCATATGGTGGCAAATTGTAAAGAAGCTCGCATCGTAGGAGAAAACAATAGCAAGCGGTAGTAAAGAAAGGGAAAACAAAAATGTGAAAAAGTTTTCTTCGAAATAAAAATAACGGTCGAAGGAAAAACCTCTTCACATTTTTCATGCTACACTTTAGGAAAAAAGAATAGAGCATTGTCAAATCTATAGATTTCGATGATCCAAATATAGCTTTTTCTTCGATACGCCTTCAGAACTTCATGGTAAAGTTTGAAGGAAAAAAAATTAAGCAAAACCATAAATCGATTAGGAAAGTGCCCACAAACTTGTAGTGAAAAGTAGTTTTCCAGTAAGTCATTTCTCAAAGTGATAAGGCCAATATCTATCCAAATACGCTTTGTTATTTTTATGAGGCATTTTTTATCGTACTTGTTTTGAAAGAGATTCAAATATCTAGTCATTGGTTAAAATCTGGAAGCTAGTGGTCATTGTTATTAACAGTTCTGCAGATCTACCAAATTATTGCACAAAAACGTCTATCCCGGACTGATTAAATATGGAATGCAATTGGAGATTGAATTTGAATCTCCTAAGCACTGTTCATTGTTAATTTTTCTGGGGAGATAATTGTTTTAAGATAAGTGATTAAGAATTATTTTCAATTTATTAGGATAAAGATAAAAGTTTGTCATCAGTATGATTTCCAGAGAATTTAAAGATTTCAACAAAAATTAAAAATATACTTAAAAACAAACTTAATTATAAATAACGTTTACAATATCAAAGGCCTAAAAAGGACGAGTATATTAAGAATTGCGCAGAATCGATACCACTTACAAAAGTTAAAAAACAATCATTACAGTGTGCAAAGTATTCGACTGCCTCACAATGAAAATTGAACACACAGAAAACCTGAAGGGAAACGAAGAAAGTCCGATGTTTTTCTAAATGATTCTAAATTCATGCAATCCATTTTTCTTGTTATATCTCCTGTGCCAAAAGAGAAATCAATACAAAATTAACGCGGTATATATGAGGTGAAGTCAATAAGTAAGTTACAAATGGATATAGAATGAAATAAAATCTTGTAAACATTCCAAGGAGGAGCTTTAGCAGTGAAGCGGAAATACATTTATACATTTATTAAAAAGAAGTTAATCCCCTCCCCTCCCCTCCCCTCCCCGAGTAGGGTAATGTAAGTGGCAGATCCTGCGGTCATCTATTTTTACTCTTTTATCTGCACTTTTTACCCCTCCCAAGTTTATTAATCAAAAAAATTGATTTTCTTGAACGTAATATGTAGAAAATGTAAAAAACCTCGTATCTTCTTTCCTTTCTCATCATTTCCGAACGTATGATATATCACATGCCATATGCTGCCATAGTTCTAAGGACCAAGTGACTGCCACCCCCCGCAAATCCGATCCCTCTGGAACAATTGGGCCTAAACTTCAGAGTACTGTAGATCTTGCTTAGAAAAATCTGGACATCAAATTTCACGCCTTTACGTACCTGAATACCACACAGATATGTTGCCCTCTCTGAATCCCATGCCCGTAATTCCGACCCCAGTGTACCAAACAAAACTGAATTAAATAGTACAGAGGGGCATGCCCATAGTAAGCTACCTTCTACCTCAAAAAATGTAGAAATTATGAAGGGAACGGACTGACTTTATAAAACCAATAAGTAGCTCCATTCTTCCGCTACTTAATAATATAAAATATGAGCACCTGAGAAATCTTGCGTCGACAAAGCGATTTCACGTGCGCGCGCCGATGTCAATAATGTGTGGCAGCTACTTTCTGCTACTAGTTTTTGTAATAATTTTTTTGGCATTTTTATTTAATATACTTGGATTTTACCCCTTTTTGTTACTTCTGAAATGTTAATTTTGAAAAGATATACAGTACGTTGCGCCGATGAGAAAAAGTATTGAATTTTGCCTCTGCAACAGTGAGCAAAGCGAATAGTTACTTAGCACTTCAACAGTAAGATATTGTATTTGATTTCTAACACTTGCCGCCATATTGGAACAAGTCTTATTAGTAAGTGAAATTGAGAAAGCTAACAAAGTAGGATTGCTGACAAAGTGAAATTGAGAAAGCTAACAAAGTAGGATTGCTTACAGAGTCTTATTACTACAGTACTCTGAATTTCTCCACTCCAAACCATCAGAAAGGTTCCTTCCATTTTTCAATTGAAAAATCATTACCTATGCTTGGAGACGCTTCTCCAGTTAATAATTATTATTATTTACTTGTGAGTTCATCAACTTTCTGGTGGTTTGGAGTGGAGAAATTCTCGATCTGCGAGCCAGGTTCCCGTCTCCCATTGGGCTTTCAACCGTGATAACTTGGTTGTCTTTAAGACACCTGTCCGTGGTGTCTGCGATAGCCCAATTGGTAGAGGCATCGGCCATGATAGTCGAGGTTCCTTGTTCGAATCCGGGTCGCAGAATTTTTCCTTCCATTTTTCAATTGAAAAATCATTAGGGAAGTGCATGTTAAGCCATTCAGTAGCAACACTATCAAAATGAGGAGGAGGCCCCATCGTGTTGGAACCACATCTGTTGACGGATTGCAAGAAGTGTATCTTCTATTAGAGTTCATGCAGTCTGTTTTCCGGGAAATCGGCATAAATCTGGGCATTCAGAGGTTCCTGCAGAAACTCCAGCTCCCGTAGACAATGGGGCGTGCACTACCTGTTCGCCGTTTTTCGCGTATAGAGGGCGAAGCATCGGCTTCATGTATGGAGATTCCAGCGGTACAAATGTTATCTATGTTTTAATGGCTAGTTCATTTTGTTTTTAGAATATGCCCGTAAATTGTTGCGTCCCCAGTGCCATTCCAACTCAAAAAGGATAAGGGGTTTTTAAAATTCCATATCTTTCTTCGGGATATTGAGAGGAAAAAGGAGTGAATTATAAAAATTAGAACAGGAAAACCTGTGAGTCCGATTGCCCGGATCTGCAGCGAACATTTTTCCGACTCCGATTACGATGTAACAAGCATGGGTAAGTTATTGAGTGGCTAGATATATATAAATAAATAGATTAATATAACTGCTTGATATTTCTGTAAGACGTAGCAGACATTTGTAACGAAACGAAAGCCATGGCCAAGAAAAAAGCTGGGTAAAATTCCTGTGTAGTGTTCTCGGCTGACATCGATCAGCCCTGTCGCGTTTATGCTCTGAGTTTATTATTGTAACATATTTCATTAATATGTAAATGATTTATCATATTATCGAAATTGTATTTTAAGAAATTTACGCGAGGAAAGAAATCACGAAAATTCCGTGACGGTGTACGTTGAATAGCAATATATGGCCCCTCGTTAGCTGAAGTTCATCACGGAACTTCCGTGATTTTTTTCCTACATAAGTTTCTTAAAATATAATTTCGATAATGTGATAAATCATTTACGTATTAATTAGATATCTTACAATAATAAATTCAGAGAATAAACGCGAACGGGGCTGCTCGCTGGACTTTCACCCAGCTTTTTTCTCAGCCATGGCTTTCGTTTCGTTACAAAATGTCTGTTACGTCTTTACGTCTTACAGAAATATCAAGCAGTTATATTAATCTATTTATCTATCTATCTATCTATACATCTATACATAGTATAAATCTAAGTCACTTCCCCGGTGTATGTGCTCGATAACCTTAAGAACTACTGCATCGATTTTTATGAAACAAGTTTTGTTTGTTAGGGGATTTATGTAGAAACTTTGTAGGCTAGGTATTAATTCATAAAAATTGGTTTTATATTAAATTATTTACGTTAATTGCTCTCAAAATGCGTCAACATGGCTGCTCATCATATGGTGATCGGCGATCGAAACGCTTAGCGCCATCTCTTGAGCAAACAAACAAACATAAGCTAATTCTACTTCATCTTAATAGCTGAGTAAATTTGCAAGAACATTGTTTCTCACATGGCCAACTGTATGTTGCCTGTTCTAGAGTTAGCGATCCTAGAAATTTATCCATTTGCAGTAAAGATGCAACAACATTATATGTCGATTATAAGGAAGTACTCAAGACTTAGGTGTAGTCCAAAAACTTCCATTAATTTTTTGACATTAAATAAAGGTTTTTTAAAATTTACCTATACTTTAACTCCACAACTTAATATTTCAATAAACTAATTCAATAAAAAAATAAAAAATATATAACACACAAAAATTCAAAAGAACTCAATGAAATACGTACTATTTTTGCGATAGGCTGCCATGCTTTTTTCTCCTCTAACAGCTGTGTAAACAGAAACCATGCAAAGCGAAACCGAACGTTTCGCATACGATAAGGTTATTACAAGTGTACAAAATGGTGAAGGAAAGCTATTCTTTTTAGATGCTCCTGGAGGCACAGGAAAAACGTTTTTAACAAACTTAATACTATGCAAAATTAGAAGTTTCCATAAGATAGCTATTGCCGTTGCATCTTCAGGAATAGCAGCAACATTGTTACTGGGGGGACGAACTGCACACTCCACTTTTAAACTTCCCCTTACAATTATACCAGGGGACACTCCTTTCTGCCAAATAAAAAAACAAAGTGCTACTGCAAAATTACTTCGTCAATCTTCCTTGATAGTTTGGGATGAAGCTACTATGGCAAATAAGGTTGTTGTTGAAGCTTTGCATCGCACTCTGAAAGATCTTAGAAACTCCAATCAAATAATGGGTGGCTTGACATTTTTATTCACAGGTGACTTTCGTCAAACACTACCAGTTATAACAAAAGGTACAGTTACTGACGAAGTAAATGCTTGCTTAAAAAGTCTTTTATTTGGGAGCATGTTATTCACCTTTCACTCACTAAAAACATGAGGGTCCTTTTAAATAATGATCAACAGGCAGATGCATTTTCTACAAAATTGTTGAAAATTGGTTGTGGCAGTGAACCAGAAGTAAATGGTAGGATAAAACTTGATTCTTCATTGTGAAATTATGTCGAATCACTAGATTCTTTGATTGAAAAAATTTACCCCGATATTTCTAATATTCAGTCCAAGTCTTTAGGATGGTTCCAAGAGAGGACTATATTAACACCACGTAACGATTCTGCTAACCTAATAAACTTAAAAATAATGAACAAAGTTGAAGGAAATGTAAAACAGTATTGTTCCATCAACACAGTTTTACAAACTGAAAATGCAGTACATTACCCTGTGGAATTTTTAAACTCATTACAACCTTCTGGTTTTCCACTTCATTTATTACAACTTAAAATTGGTGTTCCTATAATGCTACTTAGAAATTTAAATCCTCCAACACTTTGTAATGGAACAAGGTTAATTGTGAAATCACTAAAAGATAATGTGATAGAAGGTTCAATTATTATTCGAAGTGGTCTTGGTGAAACAGTTTTAATTCCAAGAGTCCCTTTAATACCTACAGACTTACCTTTTCAGTTCAAACGCATTCAATTTCCAGTTAAACTTTGCTTTGCCATAACAATTAACAAATCTCAAGGCCAAACATTGAAAGTAGCTGGAGTAAATTTGCAAGAAGATTGTTTCTCACATGGCCAACTGTATATTGCCTGTTCTAGAGTTAGCGACCCTAGAAATTTATACATTTGCAGTAAAGATGCAACAACATTAAATGTCGTTTATAAGGAAGTACTCAAGACTTAGGTGTAGTCCAAAAACTTCCATTAATTTTTCGACATTAAATAAATGTTTTTTAAAATTTACCTATACTGTATTTTTATTTCATGATTTAAAAAGCCCAGGCAACGCCGGGCGCGGGTTTGCTAGTTTATATATATATCTAGCCACTAAATAACTTACCCATGCTTGTTACATCATAATCTCACAGGCTTTCCTGTTCTAATTTTTATAATCCACTCCATTTACGTCTCAATATCCCGAGTAAAGATATGGAATTTTTCAGTTAATCCCGTATCCTCTTAGTTCAGCAACCGTTTCGTTTGTTAGACTGTCTTCATCCATGTTGTCGTCACACACAAAAAAAAAACGCTAAGAATATCGTCAAGAACTCCATTAAATAAACGCCATTGATAAACCGCGGGAAACTCGATACATCAAGCTGACGCTAGCGCCATCAATGAGAACAAAAAGCATATGCACGCCCCATTGTAGTAAACTATCATAACATCATGAATCGATTGACGTCCGCAGAGTATGCTGATGTCACTACTTGCATTCAGGCTCAAGGAGGCCACTTTGAACATTTCTTGTAACTTGAAAAAAATTAAAATTGGATCCATGTTAATAGGACTTTTTGTGTTTACCTTGACCTCTATAATACCCCCTTAAATTATTTCATACACGATTTGAATCACCCTGTATACATAGATATTTATTAATTGATTGCATATTGGCTTGGATTGAATCATTGATACGTAACGGTCAATATTATGATTGTAGATTGTTTTTATGACCGTTTGGATTATAGCCTATTTAACGTTCTATGTCTTACATGTGGACATGTTACTCAACGTTAGTTTTCATGATAGCATTATCGCCTGTAAGGTTAAGCCTCTAATTGTTCCCTTGTTTTTATGAAGTATGAACGCCGTCATCTCCTCCCATCTTGCAACTTAGATGTGAAAATCTGGCCTTCTCGAGCGAGCTACACGCCGACCTGTCCTTGAGTCATTGTAGAAGTTGATTTTTTGGCTGTTGCGACTAGCTGCATCTTTACCAGTATTAATTTTGATTTGAGATTAAAGCATTACTTTTGTAATTATTATGTCGTTAAACCTGAACTTCTATAATAATGTATTACAGAGATTTTACTCTTTATATGGATGTAAACAAAATAAAATAAGCAACTTTCTGACTTTACGTTACCTCTGTATTTTTATTTTTTTTTCCATATTAATCTTGGAACGTGAACGCCATCAACCAAGGCGTCACATTTTTGGTGCCGAAACCCGGGAATGACTCTACTTGAATTTGTGACTTTGGGACCAGGGGACTCATTCTGCGGATGGTGTACTGTACGAAACCTTATTGTGATAAGTATCGTTATGTATTCATTTTGTTTATGTTACTTACCTGTAATTTTGATAATTGTGTGGTATTATGAACTGATAATGGGCCGTGGTTCAAGATTTTGGAAACCCATCGGTAAGGTGTTCTCATCTGGTATCGCAGAGGTGGTTATTCCCAAAGTAGGTCTGAATGTGGGCGACGTGGACCGGGACCAGAGAACCCAGCTGGTCTATATGTTATCCCAATATCCTGAATGTTTTTCAGAGGACGCTCATGCGTTGCACGGTGTAAGAGACTATGTAGCATCATATGTTGTGAATAAAAAGAAGCCAGTCTTTGTTCCGCAATAATCATAGGGAAGCTTTTCACGGGAAATTAATGGATTTCCTAAAGGCTGGCATCGTTGAAAATAGCTTGAGCCCGTGGAATTCTCCCGTTCACATTGTTCCTAAGCCCGATGGTGACGTGAGGATGACCTTGGATTTGAGAAAAGTGTCAATTATCCCATCAAGGACATTCTCGAAGAGATTGAAGGGCATAAGTTATTTTCTGTAATAGACCTCAACAATGAGTACTACCAGATACCCACTGTTGAGGAACTGCGAGAATGTTATGCATTTCAAACTCCCTGGTGTAAATTCCAGATGACTCGATTACCTCAGGGAGGGGAAAATTCGCACCACATTTTTCAGAAATATGTCGTCATGACTCTATCAGAACAGGTGGGCAAAGGAATCCATGTCTTCCAAGACGACATATTAATCTCTTCTACATCGTTTTGGGAACGTATGGAACTGTTGAGATGTGTTCTCGAGTGGTTTAGCCGTAGGCGTATCGTCATGAAGCCGTCTAAATGTCGATTTTGTACTCAACAGGTGAAATACTTGGGGCATGTCATTTCTCCGGAAGGGACATCTCCTGATCTCAAGAACGTTGAGGTGATTAAAAACCTCACGTCTCCAAAAAATGTGAGAGGTGTTCGTTCCTTAGTGGGAAAAAATAATTTTTATAGACCATTTATTCAAAACTTATCTAAGGTGTTGGCACCCATAACACATTTGACGAAAAAGGGTGTGAGGTTTTCATGGGGGGAGGATTGCCAGAGAGCTCTGGAATCTGTGAAGCAATCACTGACGAGCCCACCAGTACTAACCCCTCCTGACTATACCAAGACCTTTTTCTTGTTTGTTAATGCATCAGCAGAAGCAGTTGGAGCTGTACTCCAGCAGAAACATGGCGATAATTTTAAACCTATTGTTTCTTCAGCATGAAGCTGTCAGGAACTCAGGAATCCTATGCGGTTGTGGAGAAGAAAGCTCTGGCTATTTTACAAGCTTTGCGCCACTTTAGGGCAATTGTTCTTGGATATCCCACCGTCATATTTTCTGATCATCGACCCCTGAGTTTCGTCAATTCCATGAGGAACGCCAATAATAGACTATTAAGATGGGCGTTGGAGATTGCTGAGTTTGATGTTGAAGTAAGGCATATATCAGGAACTCAGGACATTGTAGCGGACCTCTTGTAGCGACAATGTAATGTCGGAGAAACTGTGAAGGCAGAGCTCAATGATACGACGTGCTTGAGTAAAATTAAACATGCTCAGAGCCTCGAGGGATGGAATTCCTGTATTAAGTCCAAGCTTACCACGATGGGAAAAGGTAGCGAATATAAGGGTTATATATTGTCGGATGATGGCGTTGTCATGCGAGATGCTCGATGTCAGCGTAAGACAAGACTTAAGATATGTGTGGGGAGCGCAATTAAGTATGATGTGATGGTGATGGGCCATGATAACCCTCTTGCAGGCCATAAGGGTATAAATGGGATGGGATGCCACCATTCGCAAAATCAAGAAAAATTATTTTTGGCCTCATATGAACAAAGGGATTAAAGAATACGTCGACGGATGTATTGTTGTTAGGGTTCGTAAAAGAAGCAAAGGAAGGCTCCGTACAACAAGGCATTAATGCAAGCCGCCCCTTCAAAATCGTGCCTATGGATGTGATAGGGCCAGTGCAGCTATCTCAGGACAACAATAAATATTTGATTGTGTTTGACGTTATGTCAAGGTTTATCGAGGCGGTACCTGCCCATGATCAAAAAGCGAATACTGTGGCTCGAGCATTTATCCAGAACATAGTCTGCAGGTACGGCATCCCAAGAGCAGTGGTAAGCGACCGAGGAACCAATTTCCTTTCTGATGTCTTCGAGTCCGTATGTAAGGACCTTATGATTAAGCACAGAGTGACTACAGCTTATCGTCCTTCGTCGAACGGAATAGTTGAACTGTACAATAAAAGTATCGCCGAAACTCTATGTACGCTCTGTAAAAATCACCCAGCCAAATGGGATCAGTTGATAGATATGGCTCTATTTTCCTTTAGGAAGTCTGAAAATGAAAATACGGGTGAGTCGCCGTCATATTTGTTGTACGGGTTCGATCCCAAAACCCCGTTGGACAAATGGAATGAATTTATGTTAAGCGATGAAAACGAAACTTATGATGTCGAAGGCTACCGTTCAGAATTGGTTCGAAACTTGCTGGAGGCTCGCCAGAATGCTGTCGAGACTGATCAAGAGAACAGAGGAAGAAGGTTGTCAAAACGCAATTTGGGAAGGAAAAGGTCAACTTATTCCGTGGGCGATAAAGTTTGGCTCTTGAGGATGGGAGGACAAAAACGGAAATTCTCCTACAAATACTTTGGGCCATTTAGGGTCATTGAAAAGCTTTCAGAGGTCACATATCGTATTAGGGGTATTAAACATGAGGATGACCAGATGGTGCATTGTGACCGGCTTCGAACCAATGATTCGACGCAAGAAGCCTTCTAAGATCATTTATGATCGCAACGAGATGTGTACCCAAGATCCTGAAAAATGCCTTGAGGAGGAGGAGGAGGAAGATGACTATGTGCCTCCTATTGTCCGAAGTCACAGAGGAACTCCAGGATGTTATTAAGGTGGCAACATCCCCAGTCATAATATACCACGTCCTGATTACTTGAGCCTAAACAGGGGCTCAATGTATAAATAGTGTCTTGTTGGTTAATATTTATGTTCAAGTTATCTCGTATAAGTTTTGATGCTTTGTTTTCCTTTTTATTTTATATTTAAACAAATAATGTACAGGGTGATTCAGTCAATTTCTGACCATTTCAGTACTATGATTTATTGACCCATTAATGTTTACAAACTTAGCATTTCAGCGTGATATTTTAGGCAGTTCGGAGTTTTTATTCCCGTGGAAAAGTCTTGATGATATGCTCAATGTGGCCACCACGAAAGTTTTGAACTGCTCGCAGCCGAATGGTGAAGTTGTTCATAACTCTGTCCAGGATTTCTGCATCCACAAGGGTGCAGCAGTCGACGATGCTTTGTCGCAGCTGATCTAGGGTTTTTAGTGCTGTAGTGAACACACCGTCTTTAAGGAACCCCAGAGATAAAAATAACATGGGTTTAGGTCAAGACTCGTAGGGAGCCAAAGAAAGCCACCCCCGAATCGATCTGGAAACCTGTTTGAAATGACACGATTTCCGAATTTCCGAATTAGCACTTTATTAGTGGTGTGAGGCCTAGCCCCATCCTGTTGAAACCATTGATGTCGAAGCGGTATACGCCTCCTTCGCAGCTCGGGGATGAAGAAGGTTTCCAACATGTTAAGGTAAGCCTGTGACGTTACGGTGCCCTCAAAAAAGAACGGACCAATGATGCCATAACCATAACCTTTCGTGGATGAAGAGGTGACTTGTGGATCTCATGAGGGTGCTGGGAACCCGAAAAACGAATGTTGTGTTTATTAACGTCACCTGACAGATGGAAGAAGGCCTCATCTGACACCCACAGGTTGTCCACAATGTCCTGATTGGCTTCCATTTCTGCTCCAAACTCCATCGCAAATTGTTGTCGCTTCTGTCTTCCAGTGTCTGTTAACTCCTGATAAACATGGATCTTATACGGGAACATGGATCAGTAAATCCTTTCTGAAAATTCGCCACGTCGTGGTATACAACAGCCCTTCTTCAATGGATAGGCGGCGAACATATTTTTTGGTAGGGGAATCGACTAACCTTGTGCGAACATTTTCGACAACTTCGGCCGTTCGAACACGAGCTTCGCTCCCGCCTTTTTTCTTGCCTTTAACAGATCCAGTGGCACGAAATTGCTTGACAAAATCCATGATTGCTTGCCTGCCTTGTGCGTCTCGACACTTATACTCCTTCCGGAACTTTCTTTGCACGGTTACAGGTGATTTTGTCTAGAAATACCATTCGACAACCTTGCATTTCTGCTCTGTTGATAAAGCGGGCGCCATTTTTCAACAATACGATTTTCATGCAGCGCCGTAGCAACAATACAAACTCCAACTATTTAGAAATTTGACATGACGCTCATATTCTTTCAGTTGTTTATCCCTAATGCACGTCATTCGAGTGAAATGGTCAGAAATTGACTGAATCACCCTGTATTTGTGTTTATTTGGAGAGGAAGATAGGTGGCAGCTATTTTCTGCCACTAGTTTTTGTAATAATTTGTTTGGTATTTTTATTTAATATACTTGTATTTTACCCCTTTTTAGATACTTCTGAAATGTTAATTTTTGGTTTTATTAAACCTTCTTGTAATTGCAGCTGAGCAACAAAGCCATTGTCTCGTGTAGCTCGCCCATGTTGGTAATTATCACGAGTTCGTGATGCGTCTCGTAACAATGTATTGTTTAAAGAATTTTCTTTTTTTTTTAATAGCGGCTTGGAAGGGACGTGGGCTAGGCTCTTGACTACAGTTGTACTGGGACGTTGGACTTGCCTCCAGTTGTGGAGCGTGGTGTTTTTATTAGTGTCAAGAAGCCTGATTATGTAAGCTAGCTGAAAAGATACAGTACGTTGCGCCGATGAGAAAAAGTATTGGATTTTGCCTCTGCAACAGTGAGCTAAGCGAATAGTTACTTAGCACTTCAACAGTAAGATGTTGTATTTGATTTCGAACACTTGCCGCCATATTGGAAGAAGTCTTATTAGTAAGTGAAATTGAGAAGGCTAAGAATTTAGGATTGCTTATTGGATTAAAATGATTGCATATTGGATATATATAGACATTAATTAATTATTGCATATTAGCTTGGATTGAATCATTGATACGTAAGGTCAATTTTATGATTGTAGATTGTTTTTATGACCGTTTGGCCTATAGCCTATTTTAACGTTCTATGTTTTACATGTGGACATGTTGCTCAACGTTAGTTTTCATGATAGCATTATCGCCTGTAATGTTAAGCCTCTAATTCTTCCCTTGTTTGTATGCAGTATGGACACCGTCATCTCCTCCCATCTTGCAACTTAGAAGTGAAAATCTGGCCTTCTGGAACAAGCTACACGCCGACCTGTCCCTGAGTCATTGTAGAATTTGTTTTTTTTGCTGTTGCGAGTAGCTGCATCTTTACCAGTATTCATTTTTGTTTGAGATTAAAGCATTACTTTTATAATTATTATATCGTTAAGCCTGAACTTCTATAGTAATGTAATATAGAGATTTTATTCCTTATATGGCTGTACACAAAATAAAAGAAGCAACTTTCTGACTTTACGTTACCTCTGTATTTTTATTTTTTTTTTCTTTATTAATCTTGGAACGTGAACGCCATCAACCAAGGCGTCACAAATGCTTAAAAGATGAGCAGAAAGTAACAATATATTCCTTCTTGACAAATCGATTGTTATATGACATACCATTATCTTGGTATTGCTTACATTCACTGTTTTAGCACGTTAATTCGACTTGAAGGGGTCCACGAAAAATTCTGAAAAGTTGATACGGCCGAGCTAAGACTTTGGTCATATTTCTGAAAACAGAATTTAGAAAAAGTTAATACGTTTTCAAGTTATCGTGCAAACGGCGGACGGACGGACGGCCGGATAAACATACAGACCAAGGGCGCATTCTTATAAGTAGCTTTTATGCTAAAGCTCCTAATAAAAGCAGTTTTCAAGTGAGCACTCTTATTGGCACTGGGGTCGGAATTACGGGGGTGGGATTCAGAGAGGACAACATATCTATGTGCTATTTAGGTACGTAAAGGCGTGAAATTCAGTATCCAGATTCTTCTCGACAGGATCTACTTTACTATGAAGTTTAGACCCAGTTGTTCCATTGTTTTTTTTTTCGTGAGCCGATTTTGATGAAAATGTTGCCCGAAGCTACGCTCAAGTTACCTGTGAATACCTCATGAAAATTCGTCAAATAATTTGGAGATTAGCGTTATCAAACTGACAAACAGACAGACAATGTTTTTAAAAATGGTTTTATTGTATTGTTACACTCCCTACATCACCCGCAATCAGATTTAGGCAAATATTTTCAATGTACAGACACGACGGTTCTACAGTTTTATTATACGTATACAGGATGACCCAAACTTATCCAGCATAATTGTTTAGGAACATCGTATGGTTCAAATGGAACACAAATGTCCTATAAACATTACATCTAGTTTCGATCGTGTGTGAGATATCGACGTTTATCTATTTTCTTGTAGAGTTGTTAAAGCAAATAAATAAAACACTTGAGAGTGCAGATCACTTTTATTCTGCATACTGACAGAACATCACATTGAACTACAAAACAAAACTAAAATGATATAAGGAATAAGAATAAGAAGAAAGTAACAAATCAATGTCGAGGAAGCCCCTCAAATGGTTGCCCCCAACTCCAATGCACTGGTTACATCTTCGGACAACTGAGCTCGTAGCTGCTGGTAGCTGGTAACTGAGCTGGTTACATCTTCGGACATCTGGTCGGGTGTAATTGCTCAACTACAAGCTTGAATGGATGCAATGAGCTCGTCTCTGGTGGTGGGCGAATTTCTGTAGACCTCCTCCTTCAGTGTTCCCCACAGAAAAAATCTAATAGGGTGAGGTCCGGTGACCTAGGAGGCCAAGCCACTGGACCACCGTCCGGATAATTGACATTCAACCAGTCTCGCACTCCTCTACCAAAGTGGGCCGGGCATCCGTCCAATTGCAATCGGAGGTTTCTTCGTATATCCAATGGCACGCCCTCGAAATATCGATATCTCACATACGATCGAAACTAGATGTATTGTTTATAGGACGTTTTTTGTTCCATTTGAACCATACAATGTTCCTAAACATTTACGCTGGATAAAAAATAGAAGATAGATAAGTCATGAATGTTCTGTGAGGGTTTTATCCTACGCCATTCCTCAGCTGTTCAAATTATTGATAAAAATAATTATATCAAATTTATTTATTACATCATAATTTATTCACAAAATTAAAAGCACAAATAATTAATAAAATTTGGTTTTAATACTTTCATAGAAGAATTTTACATGTTAGCTTACATTTTCTAAGCAAATAAAGTTTCTATATTGTCTGCACCTGTTTCGTTTTTGAATTAGTTATTTATTATGATTTTAAAATAAAAACATGTTCAGCTCTTTCATCTTCTTCACATACATTAATAGCGAATGCTGCCAAAATTTTTGCACCCATGTACTCCGTATTACCGAACGTCGAATATGTGATTAGAAGAGAGAGAGAGAGGTTGCCTGGATCAACGCGCAAGCGAAGATAGCGCAGAGAGCAATGGTTGTTGGAGTGGAGGCAGCAACTGAGGAAAGTTAATAATTGCGCATGCGCGGAGAGAAGACGTGTGAGCTGGCGACACTCCTCGCGCACTCCCGTATTCGCGGCAGGATGACCTGGCGATAAGCGACAAAGGGCGACATAGGCTCTTAATCTGACGGGTGTGCTCATCCGCCATTTTCGTTCCTGCGCTCTATCTGCTGACGCTAGTTACAGCTTAGCTAAATTTAGTTTCTAGCTGCAATATAATTAATCTTTTTTAATAAATGATAAATACTAAATTTTTTTAAACTGTTTATATTTATTAAGAATATTTTATTATTATTTTTAGAACAAGAAATTATTTTAATTTTTATTTTTATTTTAAATCTTAACATTTTAAGATTTAAAATAATAATTTTGTTTGAATAATGTGAATCAATGTTTGAATAATTTACCATCAAAATTATCCGTTATTTAAAGTTTTTTTTCTTTAATAACTTGTAACTTTATTTTTAAATTTGCCATTTTATTACAAATATTTTACATGTTTTTTCTCTAAAAATTAAATAATTTAGATATTAAAATTACAAGAAAATTTTACAGATATCTTATAAAATCAAAAGGTTTATTTAGAAAAACAACTCTTAGAAGCAAAAGATGATTTCGAATGTTTACCTTTAAGAGCATCTGAAATTTAGCTTCACTTAAATTTCTCTTCTTAGTTAAAGGATTAATTCTTTGTACTGTAATTAATTTTGGAGGATTTGGAACATTAAATATTGTAGGAATTGCATTTGGTTTAAATTTCCTCCAGCCATCTGCTCTGCCATTTTCAAATTGATTTTCTTCAAAATGAACTTAAAAAATATTAAATTCATTATATTTATAAGATCATAAATAATTTATAAATAAATTCATTGCACAAAAAGCAACATACTAAAAAACTTTCTTACCTCACAAAGTCTTGAAGTTGATTTTGGTTCCCATTTATCTCTTCTACAATCTATTACCCAGATCTTTCTCCTTTCTTCATTTTTTGGAAAAACATACAATTTGTAACCATTTTCAGCAATTAGGTGCTGCAGCAATTAGGTGCTGAACAACACACCAGTTTTCATTAGAAATCAAAAAGTGATCACAATTTAATGTTTAAATTTAGCGCACGCTGCTATGCGAAACCAATGCTGCTGAACGAAACTTGAGACCACGAGGAACGAAAATGGCGGATGAGCACACCCGTTAGATAGAGGGCGCTAGGGCGACAACTGACGTCAGCAGTGTGACCTTAACGAACCCCTCCCCCACTGCTAGCGGCAACGAGCGACAAGCTGTCGTTAACGACGAAGTCGCTCGTGTTTTTTTTTTTTTATTATTTGTCTCTGGCTGTTATTTCTTTCACTATGAATTTTCCAAGTCTACCGCTCTGTATAATATGATTAGCAACTTCATGAACTGTAAGACCCACTCACATTCAAATTGTTACTAGCGCCAAAATAAAGACACTTTCTTCGCTCATCAAGGACGTGACGCTAGCAACAGCGAGGCCTGTGATGCCACTTGTTGCTCGCTCATGCTCAGTGCTTCAAGCAGCCGAAAATTCAAAAGTACAGAATTTGGAAAAAAATGCATTCTCTTTCTCTAGGCTTCGGCTGGTAGAGTGGTGGTTGTTTATAAACCACAGCCGGTTTTGAGACAAGCCCTTTGGGTGCCAAGGTTCCAAGGTTGCCAAGGTTCCAGTTTGTTGGATACGTGGTATTTTTCAATCATGGGGCCCCCCCCCCCCCAAAAAATAGTCGCCTTTGGCCGTTATGCACGTCTGCCAACGTTGGTATTAGGGACGTTATTACGATAATACCGGTTGTCTAATAAAAAATGTATTTCGGTACTACCAGTAACAAAAATCAGATTCAAGCCCAAGTTGATTGGTTAGAACAAGCAAGACAGTTACCTGTAGCAACCGCGTCTCTTGAATTCTTCGGGAAATTTCTTCCCACGTAATCACAAACGTTCAAAACATTCCCCGTAGCGTGATTGGATTATTTGGCCTTAGCAACCTACTCTAGAGTATGCTTCGGCCTTCGCAGATACTGAGTGAATAATTTTCACTTCTCGCGATTGAGGCCGCCATGAAATGATTGCTTGTGCTGCCGCTTGACAAATGGGATCAATATGAGAACGATTCTTATTGGCCCCTTCTTTCACTGTGAGAGAAATAGCTGCTGGAAGCACCTCTGAAAGGCATTGTCAAGCATATCCCGTATGGCTGTTCCTGTGGTTAGTGACGATCTCTTCAGCCGACTCAAATCTCAAAGAAAATCCAGGTAACTTTTCTTTTAAGCGTTCAAAGAGATGAGTGTGGCAAAACGATAACCTGCTACTGAATCTCTTGAACAAGCAACGACCAATATGCAAAAAAGTTGCCGTATAGCAAAAGCCAATTCTTGTTGAGTCATTTAACCAACTGAAAGGTTTCATTAGCTGAATTTCTTAATTTTTGGCAGAACTTCGCATTCGCAAGTTGCCCATATTGCGATATTCTCGAATTCCGCCGCTCGCATTCAACTGTCCGTCAAAACAGAGACCATAGTTCTGTTCATTCTATACGTACGCAACTAACCTCACTGAAACGAGAGAGGAACTTATAAGACATCATCAAGTTGCACAACCTATGCGTTGTAGTATACGCCAGCATGCTATGCGCCGAGTCCACGAACTTACTGACCTTAGGGGTATTTTGCACTCAGATATTTACATACTTCTTTTACGTAGCAGAACTGCATAATTTTCTGTAAATGTGAAATATTTTTATTGAGTCTGTTTTTCGAGACTATTTTATAACAGGTCGACTTTAAAATAAATTTGCTCTCCATATTCGCTGTATTTTATGAGGTTTCTTAAAAAGTGAATTTTTATGAGTTATCCACTTTTACACAGCTGCCTAAAGGCCGGTTCACATTCAGCGACGTCGCGTCTAAATCGCCGTATCTGGCGCATTAGACGCGATTTTGATTGCCGGAGCCGTTTCACATTCAACGAATTCCCGACGGAAAGCGGGTTAGAGCCGACAACGGCGCGGGTTTTCGAGTTCCAACCGTGTTGGAATTTTCAGAAGTCGCTCCTAATGCGCAGCCAATCAGCTATGAGTGAGCATCTCTCCAGTCCCAGAATTCTTAGCAGCTGTTTCTAACCCACTTCCGCCAGTCAAGTCGGCCATATTGAAATTTGCCGATAGCGTGTTTTCTGTGTACGTGTGTCTCGTTTTCTATCATTTTTCCTAATAAAAAAATATAATATATACATGTACACGATGCCAAGAAAGTCATGTTATCACGATATATATACATGATGTCTAGAAAGCAACAGAGATTGGATGAAAGAAAGACTGAACGAACAACCAATCAGAGCGGAGTTCGCATAGCTGGGGGGGATGGGGAGGACGCAGGCTGAAAGCAGAGAAGGAAGTTCGCCTAGCTCCCCGTTTCGTTCCCGCTGATTGTGAAACAACTCCGCATTTTAACACGCGCGTCTTTGTGACGCTTAGCAAACACCTGGATTCGGGAAAACGCTTCACTCCGCGAAGTCGCTGAATGTGAACCGGCCTTAACTGTCAAAAAATGCGTATAAGTGATGAGATGCAGCATGACCAGTAATGACATGTATCATGAAATGTCTACTTCATACGAGGGTGATTCATAAAAATCAAGGAAGTCAAGATGATTTTATTGAATGTGCAGCATAATATAGAGAGTGCATACTAGTAGCTTCAAAAAGTTCCCGGAATCGTGATATGCTTTGAAATTGATGTAGTGTGTGTGCGTGAGCGAGCGAGGCTTCCCTGCATTGTTTACCATTCGCAGATCACGCTCGAACGTGTTTTGACGAGATTTAAACGGAATGCTGCGTTGCACGGGCAGTGTAGAGTAAGCATCGCATTCTGATTTCGCTACGTAAAATGTCAGTTATGAACAACGTTCGAATATCAAAGATGACCAATCCATCCACAATTAATCTTGTGAGCAACATCGTGCGAGAATACACACTCGTGCAGTTGGCACAGGTGTGTTACTGCCCAAGGACAGTATTTTGAAGGAAACGTTATTCAAATGGTTGTATTTTTTCTGTGTGCAGAATTAAAAATTAATTCCGGTAATTTTTGAAGCTACTAGTATAAGTTGCACAATTTTTCTTCTTAATCACTTAGCTGTAAACATTTGTCTGAACATATGACTAATCTTTTGATTCGTTGATTCTATAAATCTATGAAGACATTGTACGACTGCTGTTTTCACCTGCTGATCGTTGGCAGATCGTTTCGGCTCAAGTGTTCTTTCAGCTTGATAATTATTATTTTTCGAAATCTCAGGTAGAGTTCTCAAACTGGAAGATAAAGTTCACTTTATCGCGCTCAATAGGTAGGGATAGGTAGGGAAAAAATTTTAAAATGCTCTAATTTTCTTAAATCCTGGCACTTGAACAATAGGCTGCAACGAGCAGATGCGAGCAGACTTGAGTGAAAAAAGCAGCTCACATATCACGAATGAGATAACCGGACAATTCAGAACATGACAAATCAGAACATGACAATTCAGAACATCACTAATCAGAACGCTGATAATCAGAACTATGCCAAATCAGAACTGTCACAATTCAGAACAATGACATATCAGAACATAGATAGAACAGAACAATGATTAATCAGAACTGTCACAATTCAGAACTATGACTAATCAGAACTGTCACAATTCAGAACTATGACTAATCAGAACCTTGTTTAATAACATTATTTAAGGGGAGCTGAAGAAAGGACACGGAGAAAATATCATTGGAGAGGTCCCAATTCACAACACTGCCACGATTCTAATCCTCAAAAAGCACAGGTGAATATTCTTAAGACTAGGATGAAGCAAGACATGAAGGCTGTTGGTGCAACTCTGAGGACAGTTATGGGAAATATTTTATCAGAAGTTAATAGGGATGTTTTGGAACACTTTCCAAAACAGTCTTCACTCACGCGAAATCTTTTTAAACATAAAGGAAGTGTTCTTATTCCCAATCCGGCTACGACTAATTTTCCTATCCCCGAGAAGTATGCTGATCTCATACTGTATGATACGGGGTCTGATGACCCAGATAGAATACTGGCAATTGGGAATGATGATCTGCTATCAGAATTAAAGAAGGATGTCATTTTTGGAGACGGAACATTTGATAAAGCACCCAGCATGTTTTATCAGCTGTATACTTGGCATGCTAAAATTGGTAATTCTTATCCTCCATGTATTTATTTTCTTTTGCAAAAAATATGGCTACATACAGCAGAATGTTTACCATATTGCAACAATTGGTGCCCAAAATAACACCCCAAAAGATTCTGCTTGACTTTGAAAAAGCATGTATGTCTGCTGCTCAAGTTGCTTTTCGACAAACAGATGTGAAAGGGTGCTACTTTCATCTATACCAGAGCGTTATTAGGAAGATCAACAGTGTTGGCTTAAAGGAAGCGTACGAGTCTGATATAAGCGTGAAGTTGAAACTGAAGTCCCTACCTGCTCTCTCTTTTGTGCCAATACTTGAAGTAAGAACTGTCTTTGACCAACTAGCTGCCACATTTCCGGATGAGCAATGCTACAATGATTTTCTCACATATTTCTTCTCTACCTACATCGAAGGAGCTGCAGGAAGATCACCTCTATTCCCAGTAACAATTTGGAATCATTTTGAGGCTGTTGCTGAAAGATGTCCTAAAACTACAAATTGTTGTGAAGGTTTTCACAACACCTTAAATTCATTGTTTCATTGTAGTCACCCAAGCATTTGGAACCTATTCGGTGGATTAAAACGAGACATAGCTTGCCAGCTATTATTATTAGCCAATGCCCAGACAGGTCGCCCAGAAGTCACAAAAAAGAAGTACGAGACCCTGAGTATTAGAATAGCAAGAATTGTGCAAGAATATCATATGCTGAAGAAGACAAATTGAGATTTTTACGTCGAATGGCCAATCTGCAGTGATTACTTTTTTGTATTTTGTCATAGTCCATATTTTCATGATTAAATTCGTTTAATGATTAAATTCAAAGTATTTCACAAATAACTTAATACATAAATAAATAAATAAAACTTAATAAATAATTAATACCATACATATGAATAAATTTACGTTCTGTTTCGTCACAGTTTTGAATTGTGACAGTCCTGATTCGTCATTGTTCTGTTTTATCTATGTTCTCATATGTCATTGTTCTGAATTGTGACAGTTCTGATATGTCATAGTTCTGATTTATCAGCGTTCTGATTAGTGATGTTCTGAATTGTCATGTTCTGATTTGTCATGTTCTGAATTGTCATGGAACCCACGCATGAGCGTATAAAGTATACTATCTCCATGACGTCCCTACCTATCGAACGCGATAAAATGAACTCTTCCATTTCACCAGTGACCTTCCTCTTGCTTTAAAGATCAAGTGTGCAAAATTTCATAAGATCGGAATAAAACTGTAGATTTGTATCAGAGACAAACAAACAAACAAACCCGCAAGCAAACATTCATCTTTATTTATATAGGTTATGAATATTCTGTATTCCCCAAAATAATTTACAGATATCACAGGTCTTTTAAAAATATATTCAGCTAAAGCCAAATCAATTCGAAATATATGTAATTAATTAAAAAATAAAAAAGAATCATATTTAGAGAGGAGAAAATATGAAAGAAAATTCTAATATTATAAAGGTAGCCTAGTTTTTCTAATAAGAGTGGAGACTAAGCCGAGCTGGGTCCAGAAACATTGATTTCTAGGACACGTCGTCATTCAAACGATTTCCACCTGTCAAAGAGGCTACTTCTTACCTTATTCCCTCCTTCCCCCTCATTTTTTATAACTCCCATCGTTCATCTTCGGACAAGCCGCTGTTTCCGTTTATCTCGGCGATCCGCCTCTTGCCTGGCGGCCACAAACCAAGTTCGAGAAATTTTTATGCTTTCTCTCAGATGGAAAAGAGTAACGAAGTTCAAAGAGAGAGAGAGAGAGAGACGGAGAAAAAAATTTATTTCGTCGTCGATCACTTTAAAGAAATAGTTTCTTCAGCCTTGGAGCAGAATCATCTTTATTCCTCTTCCCACATTTTTGACTAGAAGCAACAGAGATCAAATAAAATGTTTCTATGTGGTATGATAGATTGAGACGGAGAAGGAGAAAGATTTTTATCTGGAGGCTATGAATATGCCTATCCACTCTATTGATTATAGCTTTACTTATATCTACCGTATAACATCACCATCAGTTTATAAAATGTTTTCCAATAAAAATTAGATTATTTATGTGGTGTGTGTCTGCATATTCTACAAGATGGTCCATTTAAGTGTAGACATTGAAATATCTTGAAAACAAGGGATTGCACTGAATTACTTCGCGGGGGAAATTCATTAGCCAAAAATTAGCCCCCTCCTCCCCCCTCTCTTGTGAGGGAGGGGGTAACTTTGAAATCTTAATAGGAACTCCTATTTTTAATGTTATATTCACAATATTCGAGAAATGTTTTATTCTTGATGTTTTTTTTCAACTAATCCAACCGTTTAGGAAATAAAGGCCCTGAAAATGTGGAACTTTTTAAGTTTTAAACCCAATTTTATCGATGAAGACAAAGAGATAGAGGGTGGCTCTTGCAGACATTCCTATTCTACTTTTTGATGGTCTTTAAGAATATCTGAAGTCAGAATTTCAGAAATTCAAAATTTTTTAGCGATGAGTCATGCTGAAATAAGATCGCCTAGCGATCAAAATGTACATTCATGCAGTATGGATTTTTTTTTTGTGGAAAAGCGGTTGGTTTAAATTGTTCTACTATCCACAGACTAAGGTAATACTTATTTATCTAAGATTGAAATCAAGGAGAATTTTCAAATTTTCAAATTTCAACAGAAATTTTTTCCCTCTCGCAAAGATTTTGAGATAATCGATATAGCATTCATCACTTGGATCTGAAATTTAATGCTTAAATACCATAATCCTTACGTTGGATATCAATGAATAGCAATTTTACCGCCAAGAAAAAATCATGACCAGTGGTCACTGGCTGGACGAGAATCCAGAATTTTCGAAAAATTGGACATCTCGCTAACGCTAAGATCTACCGAGATATTCGCATTAATCCTACGTACTGTAGTTGTCAGACTTCCACTTTAGGCGAGACTAAGCAAGTTGTAATGCAGGTTCTACAGTTGTCGAGATAAGTTAGTTGAAATTTTGATCGGATTTGTAACCATAGCTCATCAATTCGATTTTAATATAATATAAACAGTGACAATAATTACATGTAATGTTGCCTGAAAGATTTATACAATATACAGGGTGAATCGTATACGGGATGTTTTTATATATCTGTAACGAACGTTGGGGGATGATTCCTGGGTTCAATACAAGAAAGAATAATCATATGAACATATGTCATACAAAACGTTGTTACTGAGTTGCATGTGACAGCGTCACAAGATGTATACAGGGTTACAGGGAAAGTCGACCTAGATATTTAAGGACGTTATTGAATAAAAGAAGAATTGTGTATAAATCTTAAAGAATTAGTGCTTTTCCCTTTAATTCCGCGAGAATAGATGCGGTAAAACCCAATAAGAAACAAATTAACATAAAAAATAATAAAAATGAACATATTTATTCTAAAGAGATTCTAAAAAACTCCCCTCCCCTCATAAAAATGTAACAACTCCAGATTAGAATATTAAAAGCTTTTGAAAAAATTATAATACTCAATATACAAAAATATGTACAATGTAAAAGACCTTAATTATACAAATTGAGGAATTCTTACATATGCTGAGGCCAATTGATTAATTACAACATGTAAAAACAATCTTGGAGCATGAGAAACAAGGCGGAGGTATGTAGGTGCTTGTAATTAATATTCAACTGAAGATCTGATACAATTAAGCAGAGCCGTCCAATCGGATAAATTTGTAGGATCTCTGTCTTGATTCATACGGTCGTTCTAGGGGTATTTGAAAATCTCCCAGGATTCCAAAAATTAAGGTTTATATAATCCTCCTTTGTATGGAGAATCTTGAAATTGCTTTTATTCGCTATATGTCCAGTTGTCACATGATTTTTAACATAGCTTAAATGTTATTGAATCCTGGTTTCCATTCTTCTCCGAGATTGTCGTAAATTATCGGATAATTTTGAGAAGTGCATCGAATGGTTTTGCAAGGTTGTTTAATTTGGTGAAAGCTACTCGTAGAATATTTACTCCAAGTAGGCCTACGTGGAGTCTCCTTGTGAGACGCATCTGATCATCGATTGCTTTAATTTGGCAGATCTTTTCAGAATCATTGTCCTTTAGGTACGCATCATACCATGAGTTTTTACTCCCGCTGCCCAGTCGCACGATCCGAGTATCATCTCAACATCATTCTAATTTTTAAAAAAATTCTTGCGAAGAAAATTGTCTAAGGTCAAAATAAAATATGTTAGTCCTTTGGGGAAAGGTCTGTTGGGTATGGCGCATGTGGCAAAGATTCATATCCTCACTCCCCCAATTTTTGTTTGATTAATTTTGCTGATAAGGGCGAACGTTATCATGAAGGTTAGGTTAGGTTAGGTTATGTTATGTTAGGTTAGAGAGTGTTTTTTACACAGTATCTGGTGAAAGCATCTATTTGCAGGTGGACCACGAACTGTTACCATAGCTTCTTGAGAGCACGTTTTTTGTTTGGAGAAGTATTTCATACGGGAACCACTTCTCAACGCATGTCACAATTCGATGTAGGAAAGAGTCAGTTTTATTCCGCCAAATGTATGAGAAACAAATGGACAAATTTATGCTTTTTCATATTCGCTGAAATCATGAGGTACCCATTTTTCCAGCTTGCGCACTTTAACAATTTGCTTTTAATTGTTCACAGATAGTACGTTCAATTCTAAGCTGAATGCACGTTAGCCGGGGATTTGACACCACTAATGATTTTAAAGGTGATTATTAACTTCTGATGGGTGTCCGGAGCGGGATTCATCTTTTAGATTTGTATCTCCGGATTTACATTTTTTGAACCATCTTTGGGCCTCACACTCAGAAACTGAGTTCTTGTCCCATGCTTGTTCACATTTCTTGGAACTCAGCAGCACATTTTTCGAGTTTGAACTCATAACAAATATACCCGATACTGGTCAGCTGTCATGGCAGCTTCGATCTCAATAGTACAAAAATTGTTAAATAATCAGAATTAACATACTGTACTCAAACGAAATTATCTGCATTGTCCGAAACCGACATTACATTTAAACTGCATGTGCTAAACCGACATTGTTTTCCCACCAATCTGATACATTGATTTCATCTCATTATTTGCGAATACGTTTCTATGACATGAAGTATGAACACTTCGACGGGTAAAGAATTTCTTGTACAAGAAATTAATATAAACCTTTTGAGAAAAAGTTATATGATGAAAGCGAAAGATTCAAAATACATGATGAACTGGTTGATATAACATATTTTTATTTAAACACAGAAAAACTTTGAATAAAATAAAACTTTTTATTCTAATTGAGATGGTTTTTATTCAATAGACTGAAATTATTTAATTACACATCTATTAAATTGAGTTCAAACCTTCTTTTCCCGTCGTTTAAATATTCTTCTAAAAGTGGGACTCTGCGATTAGGGTGAAATCTAGAGTGTGCTTCCTTTCAGATTTTAATGGCAGCGTAATGAATCAAAATAGGAAAATATAATGATCATCAAATTATCGGTGAAATATGGAAGCTTAACTTCATTAATTCTCATGATGATTTCTATTTTAGAGTCAAAATAATTGCTTCAACCCTGCTGTTTATTGATGTAAATCGTTTTTCAAAATCTGTTCGAGAATTTTGACGAAGAAGCAATTTACATTAATTTTATTGGAAAAATTGCACGATTGCTACACCCGAGAATATTATTTAAATATCTACAAAATATATTAAGTTTTTAAAGACATTGTTAATCTCAATCATCTACATAATGTGATAATAGTACTTTCGCACTGCAACCATAATTTCGCGAAAAATTAATATGTTGTTGAACCTTCATTAGGTTTTATTACGGCCTGTACTATTGAGGAAGACTTTCCACCAGAATTTTGTTAGAAAGCTTCAGAAATTTTCTTCCATTTTTCTCGAAAAAAGATTGAGAAATTCGGTCACAAGTGTTGGGTGATGTGACCTAGCCCGTAGTCGTCGGTTCCATCATGCCACTCCACTTCTTCAACCCTTGTCTATTCAAACTATTCCTATAATACTTGCTTGATGACAAGGAGCATTGTCATATTGACAGAGGACAGGTGCTGTATGCGCGGGTTTATCACTGGCTAGCTTATTTATATGAACTTGTAAACCAATTCTGAGTACCTTTATTACTCGTTATATTCATTCATAATACACTCTTACGAGTTGTTTGATATAATACATGCTATGTATAAGCATTGGAAATTTCCATTGGTACCATTAGTAAATGTACTGCAAAACCATTACCGAATATCATTAGCTATTCGTTTTATTCATTTATGACACGTTGTCACGAGTTGTTAGCATTGTTAGCATTATATTACATGACATGTTTTAGCATTGACAGTTTCCAGTTGTATCATTAGAATAATAATACTAAACTATTACCAAATATCATTGATTAATCGATATTCTTATTCATGATACATCGTCACGATTGTTTGATATATCTTAGAATTGAAAGTTCCACCGGTACCACATGGTACCATTAGCACAGGTACTACTAAACTACTTCCCACTATCATTATTTGCGCGTTATATTTCTTTCATGAGACATTGTTACGAGTTGTTTAATATACAGGGTGATCCAAAAGTCAGCAGGCTTTTTAAAACCTTATAATTATTAAACTATGTACAATAAAACGATGCAGTTTGCACAGAAATGCTCAGAAACACAGGGGATTTCTGTTTATAATGAAAAATATTTTTGTTGTATTAGTTACATTTTTGACCAGAAGGTGGCCTTGGAGTTTTAAATTCGTCTTAAATTTAGTTTCTTGAATCTTCGAAAATCGCTTGTGTCGAAGCGTTTCTTAAAAAAAACATCAAAAATACATAAAATAAAAATTTTAAAGCATACACTTTCATCTTAAAAAGTGCAGTAAAAAGCAAAAAATCTAATTATAAAAAAAGGTAAAAGTGTGGTGGCGCGTTCATTTTATTACGTAGTATTTTCTTTTTAAAATTTAATATTAAACATGCCACCACACTTTTACCTTTTTATAAATTAGATTTTTTTAGTTTTTTACTCCACTTTTTAAGATGAAAGTGTGTGTTTTAAAACTTTTATTTTATATATTTTATTTAATTTTTTAGTCTTTATTTGAACACACAATAAGCTTTTATATGATAACTACAAAACCAAAAAAAAAATCCTTGGAAGTCTTCCCAGTCGGCTACTTTTATATCTCGGGAAAGCGTCTACAACGTAGCCAATTGGAAGACGTCTTTCTCGTTGGCCACGGTTTACAGTATATTACTTTGTCTAATCATAAACAATCTTCTCTACAAAAACGTCACAATCAACAACTTTCCTACCACTGATGGTCAAATTAACAATAATTACATAAAACAATTAACAACGATAACAATAAACAACAATACAGGCAGTCATTACGTCAAGGTTGCACTGTATATACATATTGAACTTAAATATTAAATAACTTACGAATAAATGAAAGATCAGTGAAACCAACATTGAAACATGCATTGTCATCGATAAGACGCCGATGGGGAAAGTTACAGAGCTGTAGGTAGTTTGGAAGTGGGCAAAATATTGATTACAAAATTTGCGCACAAACAAGTGAAGTTCAATAAAAGTGTGTAAACAATAAATAAAAATAACATCCTTAGAGCCAAGATAATGCGCAATTAACTCATCTGCTTATTTCACGCATGATAAGATTATATTCTACATGAAACTCCAGCGCCACCTTTTGGAAGAAAATGTAACTAATATAAAAAAATATTCTTCCTTATAAACAAAAATCCCCCGTGTTTCTGAGCATCGTTTTATTGTAAATAGTTTAATAATTATAAGGTTTTAAAAAATCTACTGATTTTTGGATCACCCGGTATTTCATGCCATATCGTAGAATGGAAAGTTCCAACTAGTGGCTCAGTTGGCTCAGTGGTTGCGTAATCGCCTTTGATGCCCGAGTACGCGGGTTCGATCCCCGCCGAGGACGACGAGGATTTTTCAGGGGGGAAATCCTGAGATCACGCACTTCCTTCGGAAGGGAAATAAAGTCGTTGGTCCCGTGTAGTTTGCCGGCTGCACATTAAAGAACCCTTGCGAGGCCGTCCCGATATGACCAGAGTAGTTGAAAGGGACGTTATTACCAACCAAACCAAACCAACCAATCCAACGGTACCACATGGTACCATTAGAACACGTACTACTCTGCCCGACACATTTTTTGTCCATCGTAGTTTATTTAAACGAAAATAGTAAGAGAGCCATGTTGCATATCAATAGAAATGATTTCGAAAAGGTGCTTTAGTGATTATTGAAAAGTTAATTAGCATCCCTTCCTCCCCACATTTCAAGCAAAAATCTAATTTGGGCTACATCCAATTGCGACATATTTTCGTGATCTATGATTGTTTTGTTTGGTATTAACGTCCTTTCCAGCTGCCATGGTCATTTCAGGGCGGCATTATAGGGGCCGCAAATTTTGCCTCGTAAGGGTTCTTTAACGTGCAGCCGGCAAACGACTACACGGGACCAACGGCTTTACTTCCTTTCCGAAGGAAGTGCATGATCTCAGGATTTTCCCCCTGAAAAAAATCCTCGTCGTCCTCGGCCGGTGTCGAACCCGCGTCCTCGGGTATCAGAGGCGATCACGCAACCACTGAGCTGCCGAGGCCGATCGTGACCTATGAAAAAAGGCACTGATATATTTGCATAATTTACGTGTGCCTTCTTTAACGACGCTAAACTGAAGAAATAACTCATTCGAACTACAATTGTCCGTTCGAAAGATGTATCCGAAAGCAATAATTGAGAAATTTCATGAGTATAGAAAGGATGGCCTGGGTGTATTCTTTGGCCAAATACATGGACAAACATGACTATGAGAGGCCAAAGAAGAAAAGAGGTCCAAAAAGGAAACTCCAGCCCGAGAAAAAAGGCGATTAAAATGTGAAGTTAAACGATTGTGTTTGTTCGGATAGTGAGTGGGTCTAAAAAAACTACAAAAGAACCTCTCTTTGCCTGTATCTAGTACAACCATTAATCGGGAGATAAAAAAGGGAAAACATTTCCTATAGCATAGTCCATAAGAGCCTTCCTCTTACGCTTCAACACAAGACACGAAGACTTGACTTGGCACGCAAGTGGTTAGAAGACGGCCATGATTGGACGAATAATCTTTTCCGACGAAAAACGTTTTTCATTGGATGGACCAGACAATTTTGGGACCTATACAATAGAACGATAAAAACCAATGTACGGAAAAAGCGACAAATGGGAATAGGAGGGTTAATTCCCAAAAATACATCGATCTACTACAAAGTATTGTTAAACCTTGGACCCTTCTTGGACAATATCTTCGTAAGCCAATAGTACATTTTTCAACAGGATGATGCCACGATCCACACCTCAAAAGCAACCATGGAATGATTTCATCGATCCAACATGTCCATTCTTCCGTGGCGGCAATGTGTCCCGAATTGAATGTGATAGAAAATGTCTGGTTGAGTAATGTTGTCTATGATGGTCCTCACTATCAAACTAAAGATCAGTTATAGGAGCAGCTTCCATTCTCCAAGACACAATGACCGATGCATTGATGGGATTGTTCACCAATTACCGAAAAAGACTACTCCAGGTCATTGAGAGACAAGATACCGAAACTGACTACGGATGCGAACCTTTTTGGTCCTATTATTCGAACTATTCAGTCATTAATTTCTTTGGATAAAAAATGTGTCTCCTTTACACTGGTCAAAAACTCGACTGTGATCCATAATGCTCACATGGCAATTTTGGTTTTTCTCTTCTGTTCATGGTAAAGATAACTATGTTGATTGCCGCCTTTAATATGTAACTAACTCTGTGTGTGCCTTAGTTTAAATAAACTGTGATGCACAAAAAAGTGTCGGCAGTGTACTAAACTAAATTACTTGATATTTTTATTCTTGATACATCGTTACTAGTTGCTTGAAATATTACATGCCATATGTTAGCATTGAAAATTTTAAGGGGGAATCCTAATGGTACAATTAGAGTACGTGCACAATTCTACCTATTCCGACTATCTCACTTTCGAACGTGCTCTGTTCCATATTTCTCCATTGGTGAAAACGGAGCGTGAAAAAGTTAATTCTTTTTCAAGTTACGATACTAAATAAGCTCTCTGTTAATAAAGAAATCCTGGTTGCTTTGGCTGGCCCAGCTTGTATCCTTGGCTCAAGCGTAACGTGCGAGCGAACGAACAGACGGACGGACGGACGGACGAAACACAAGCAGAATTATAATATTCACTATACTCTGTCCAACGAAAGTTGGAGTGGGCGTGTCCAGTTAAACTTCCTATTTCAATTGTAGACATTATTGATTCTACTTTGGCACGTAACTGGACACGCCCACTCCAACTTTCGTTGGATAGAGAATAGGCGAGACATCTCACAAGCATTCACTTGGAGTTTTAATTCTGTATGGTGTAAATGATAAAATTCGGTTTCAGGTTATGGCCGCAGGTTCTACTTTAATCCACCCTCTCCTTCCCAAAGGTATTATTCACTGTAGTCCAACTCAACAACCGTCACTCAATGCCAAATGACCAGCATGATAAATAGATGCGCTGATAAATAAATTTCTTATTCATAAACAATTTTATTTAATCAAGAGTATATCCTTACAACCAAAGTATTAATAGAAACGCAGTGGCTATTTACACGAGCCTGTGAAAACATGCATTTTCACGTCCGAGGCTTCTGACTGGTATAGTACAGGGCTGTCCAAGATTTCTGTCCGCGGGCAGCGCCCGTGCACGCGGGTAATTTTCCTCCCCCCCCCCCCCTTTGCACATTACGTTGACCAGTTCCTTAAAGTCGAGTTGCTAATTATCAATTCGATACTGTAAAAGAAACAAAAAAAAAAACAAACAAACAAACCAAGGCAATTTACCATTTTATTTCCTTCGTTTTAATGTGACAATTTTCTCGATGTCAGGTAGAGTTGTATTTCCTCTTTCCCGATAGAACACGATTGCATATTAAGCATTTAGAATTCGATCCGTGTTAAATGAAAAAAAAACAAACAAAACAAAACAGATTCTCCCCCTCTGGTTTAAATACTGGTTCAGTGATTTTATGCTTTTTCGGAATGTGCGCCAAGTTTTGCGAGACGAAAAATAAGAAAGTATCAGTAACTAAAGAAATAATGGGGGAGGCCGTGGCCTGGTGGGCTTCCACTGAGCACAACTTCAGGGAAGTTAAGCAACACCCGACATGGCTAGTTACTGGATGGGCGACCACCAGTGAGATACGATCGATCACCCCCCCCCCCTGGCTGCTGCGACCGTATTACAGCAGTCGTTAATCCAGATCCATCCAGGGACCCAATTCGTCGGCCTCTGGCTATACAGGCCCTGGATGGACGTATTGGATTATAATCAATCAATCAATTTAACGGAATCGCCCCCTAAAGTCTGGCAACACTGCATAGGAAAAACTGTATCCACTCCCCTCCTGAGTTTTGGGCTATCTCCTTGGCTTTGCACGCGGGCGACGTGCACGATTTGGACGGCCCTGATTTAGTAAGACACTTGGTTGGAGAGGTCGGTTAGATACCTAGATTCACGTACGTTTAAGAAATCTTTTGTTTCCTTTTTCACATCTGAGGTTTCTGCTTTGTTTATTGGGGGGAAACGCCTATTGAAAAAATTTATCTTCCTTTGCTTTTCGTGATTTTTTTTAATATGATTTCATTGCATCGGCCTCGGTGGCTCAGGGGTTGCGTGGTCCCCTCTGATGCCCGAGGACGCGGGTTCGACCCCGGCCGAGGATGACGAGGATTTTTTTTGCTTTTCGGGATTTTTTTTAATATGATTTCATTGCATCGACCCCGTTGGTCCCGTGTAGTCGTTTGTCGGCTGGACGATAAAGAACCCTTGCGAGGCAAAATTTGCGGCCCTTATAACGCCGTCCTGAAATGACCATGGCAGTTGAAAAGGACGTTAATATCAAACAAACCAAACCAAACCGATTTCATTGCCTTTCGTTTATTATGAATTTTTTGAGTGGCCGAAAAATTTAATATGGATTGCGTTTTAAGCTGCCTAAGCATTTTTTAAAAGTAAATTAATAAGTGCAGTTTGAAAAACTGGCTATGGCTATGTGCAAAGCAAGCTTTTTTTTTTATCAATGACGATAGGATTGGGACAAAAGCCCCAAAAGTAGGACTTTTATCCTACACCTTCTGTATGTATAGCCACAGAGTTTAAACAATTAAAAAAATACAAAAACGCAATCTTGTCCATATGTAATATGCTATTTATAAGAAAATCAGACTTTTTTAGTGCGTATCGGTTAACTTTTTTTATGCTGGTTAAGTGAGTTAACCGATTTATTTTAATTTGGCGTTTGAAATCAACTGTAATGTTATTAAAATAAAAATGTTTGGCACAATTTTACTTATACGTGTGAAAAAACATTTCTCATTAGTATTAAAATAAAAAAAACAGTACTGCAAATTCTTAGAATAAAAGAAAGTATGAAGTTTTTCAAAATAAGTATCACATATTTTGAATATCATGTAGGATTTCGAGAATGAGTAATTAGCCAGTTTTAGAATTTAGAATTTATTAACGTTAATTATGCAAATTTAATAATTTATTCACGTTAGGATTGTTTATGGGATCGTAAGTTTAGCATTTTTGAAAGATTTAGAACAGATTTAGAGATGGTAAAGAATTAAATAATAAATAATATTTTAAATGTTTTTTCTCTGCTCGATTTTAAGAAGCCCTTAAACGGTGCCAGAATTGCTGTCAACAGCAAGGGGATTGTCAAGGATTCAGTTTACACCTTATAGAATAGGATTGTTTGACTTTTGTTCAAGGACCCAAGAGTATTGGCAGAGTTGGAAAAGTGGTTAGGATCGAATTCGAGACGGGATGTAGGAGGGTGAAAATGTTTTTAAGAACAAACAAAGAGTGAACCTTGAACGATGAAGATGGCCAGATGTGACTAATTGTCACGTGAGTGATAAATTTCAAATAAGTTGAGAAATGTTACCAAGTTCTTGATTGGTTGAAGAATCACCTTTTGGTGATTGTCTAACGTGTATTCGAACGTTTGATTGGTTAAGGAAACTGGATCTGTTTTGTCAGTAGTTCCAGAGAAAGAATCTTCAGTAGTAGAAGTTTTGATTTTAAGAGAACCGGGTGTGCGGTTCACCTACTCGCATTTTTATTATTTTTCCAATTCGGCCTCTATCTGAAATTCAACTGAATTCAGATGGGAAATTTTAAATTAGTATTTTTAACTCCTGTTTAAGTTTAGTTTTCCATTACGTTTCACACCACGTAATTCTTGAGTTAGCTCGATGGCGAGGTTTTTTAAGTATACTCCACCTAGCTGAGAACCAGCTCATTGAAGAAGGAGCCTAGCAGAGAAACCTACCAGCCATTTCTGAAGAGGAGTCCACCCCCCCTCCAGACGTTTCGACGGAGCCAGAGAGCGAGTGCCATCCAAGAGCGGACAGATTCGAGAAGACACGGTAAAGCCCATTTCCAATTTAATGTCTCAATGGCCATTCTATTCATTCTATTCACATTATTCATGTTTTCTTTATTTCAATTTCTATTCATTTAAAATGGGAACGGAACATTCTTATTCCTAAAATTCTAGTGGGAAAGACAATTACATTTTAGAGTCAAGTTACAACTCAGTTTAATTCTATCACCCCTTTAAGTTTAATTGCATCAATCCGATCATTTTGTTATCTTACAGAAAGTCTTGCCATTAGTTATATTATTGCCAGAAATTTGAATATCTAAGTTAAGCTCTGTCAGAAGAACCTATTTCTTTACTGTTAAATCATTTGATACAAAATTCCACAGAACAGTGATTCTATATTTCTATATTTTAATTATCATTATTAAACAGTTAAGGCTTACAAGTCGTTTGAGAATATTTTTAGTCTTAGAAAATTGATTGTTAGAATTTCCAAATTCTATTCTTGTCTTAAAGAATTATAATTACATTTATTACCATTATCAGAAGTCAATTCTGATATTCTATCATTTATTTCTGAGATACAAAGTATTTGTTTAATACAATTAACTACAAAGTCTTTCCTTTTTACAAATTGAATCATTCTAGAGATACATTGGTTTACATATCATTGATTAAATTTTATTTCTTATTACCTCAAATCCTGTTTTATACAATTGTTGAATGTTCCAAATAAATATTCTATTTTATATGTTAAAAAGCTGCCTCGAGTACTTTGATTTTCTCCTCACTTGGCCGAGCCTGTTTAAGCGGGAAGAAACTAGTTTGTATGAATGGGATAAACTTTAAATTTATCATAAACACTTTGTGGAAAGTATAATCCACTGGCGCAGTCCCTTTTAAATAATTAACTATTCATTCGACCACTTATTTCAATAATTATCCCCAGGAACCTCACAATCATATGGCATTGAATAATGACCTTAATGAGGTCGAAATACGTATATGCTAATTAAATCTATTTTGTGGACAAGAGTTTGTTTCCCGTTGATTACGTTGATTATAAGTATCACAGTTTATTAGAATTTCATAAGTAGTATCACATTATAAAAATTCATTTCATTTTTATTATAAAAGAATATCAATGTTTATTTGAATTTTTAAAATAGTATAGCATGTTAAAAACTCGTTGTCACATGAACGAAAGATTTCTAACATCAAATTTTTAAAATTTCCAATTGTTACAAAATTTCACATTTACACTGATTACAAAACTATTCCTTCTTTTGTAGACCGTTAGGAATTCTTGCACACGTTAAGTGGACCCAGGTTAAGCAATCGTCACAATATATAGAATTTTCCTCTGCCTGCTGTCCGCAAACTTAACATTTCCATAACATCCAATAATTTGCTCAACTGCCAGTTAGGCATCTTCACTGAAATATTTCCTCAAATTAAGGAGTGAACAGTTCTCATCTATACATTCTGTAGATACAGTATTCGGATTTTGTTGCACGTATTCTTACCTTATAATTTGACCCCCTGGTGCCCGATCAGTATCATCATTTGAGAGAAACCATTTCAACATTATTCTGTCCTGTTCTTTTCGATTCTCTTTTTTGAGTTTTTCTTTGGCAAGCCAATTGTGGTCTTGTCACTTCTTTTCATTCGACCTCGTTTAAGAATTCTTTTAGGAAGTTGAATTTTTTTTAATTTCTTGAATTTATTGAATTGGGAGTTGACTGATAATATTTATATGCGCTGTACTGTGTTGGTTTGGATTCCGGACTTCTGTTTCAGTTGTAGGGACCTGTTCTGCAATCTGAGTACAAGTATTCGCTTGAATACTACCAAATTCCTCTTCTATTCTTACCTCTTTAGCATCCCCAACATGCAATTGTATATATTGCAAAATGTTCGATTGAAATTCAAGTTCACAGTTAGATTCCCACAGAACCACCAGGGATCCTATCACATTTAAACGTTGGTCAGAAAGTGACATTTTCTTCAAATTTATACTCATATTTCTGCAGTGAGGCAGCAACAATTGATATTTGTTCGTGTAATAGCAATATATTTTTCTACGTGTCCGTATTTACGCTGACGTATTCAAATGAGTCATAGTTATTTCTGAGTACGTGTAAAGCTGGACAATTAGCACATGCAAGCACGTTTATAAGCTGGATACCCGCCGACTATTTTTTCTTTTATTTCTGGTCGTTGAAAATGGAAACATAGCTTTCGAAAACTGTATCATTACTCTTTACGGATCAAAATTCATCACTTTCTTTATATTCGGACCATCCTCCTCTATGGCATGCCTGCATGAGCAATTATATGTAAAAGTAGATAGAGTAAGTTCTAGTCGTTCTAGAAAAGTTACCCTGAGGACCACTGCCCAGCTTGGAAGAAGAACCGAGAAAAATCAATGCAACCACTTCTTATCTTATCGTGTACAAAGGGTAGATTATCGCAGAACGATAATCTGCGGCACTTACTCCTTCGAGGGAGTTTTGCGCCATCCCAGTAACTAACGACTGCTACGAGATGACAGTAGCAGCCGGGACCGACGGCTTAACGAAGCACGGGGGGTTCATGATGGAAGAGCTGCTGGCGGACGAACAAACTAGTGGCTATCACCAGCTGCTGGACAACCAGCACTGGTCACTCAGCAAATGGGTCAGACTAAAGTCCCCCAACAGCTGTGCCCCAAATAGCCGTCCCACCCAGCAGTGATCCTCAAGCCACTGGCTGTCACCCAGCCAGCAGCTGGTCGCGCCTGAAGTTGCTTAACTCCATCGATCAGCAAGCCACTTCACCCCCATACAACCACTTAGATTTGAACATGACTCACGTAGGAAAGTTTATCCAAGATCTCCTTGATGATTGTAGTGCAGAAGATGAAGTTCCATGAGAACGACCTAGAGACGGGGATATTGAAAAACTCGATGGAAATGAAATAGCATACGAAGTAACGAAAGCCGAGGCATATTCTTGATGCCAACTTTGAAGACATTGGCAACATTTCCTTACCGGATTATTGGAAGATGTGATACTCCTCTTTTACACACTTTTATTTAACTTCACTTGTTGACTGTTTGTGCGCAAATTTTGTAATTAATATTTTGCCCACTTCTTGACTACCTACAGCTCTGCAACTTTCCCTAACGACATCTTGACAATGCATGTTTCCATCTAAGTTTTCATAGTCTTTCCTTTATTCGTAACTAATTTAATACTTAAAGGTAAACTCCACGGAAAAATTCGACTTTATTTTTTTTGCATCATAACATTAATCCAGGTTAATAGAGTATATATCATTCAAAATTTTTCGATTTATTCTAATATTTTATTCAGAGAAATGCCTCGGAAAATTGAAAATTGACCCTCTGATCATCCATCCCTTCTCCCGAGAACACGGCGGAACACGACGCGAGAACCTGCCGCGAGAATCTCGGGGAATTTCGTCGCCAAGATTCTAGTCGCTTTCGATTATAGTTTCGCTTCGAACGATTCTACGTATCATAAGATTTTGATAACCTGTTTTATGTCAGAATGCTTTCAATTTGTTCTCTGTCTGAATGTGTAAATAGACAGTTGGGTAGAAATTTCACGTTCCATAGTTTCCCAGAATAAAAAAACAGTGTATTAGTTTTTGACAGCGAGAACTGGTATCAACTCCAAACAGCATCGTGTGCTCAGCTCATTTTGAAGCTTTGTCTAAGCCCCCGCTGTTTTAAATTCAGTATCAATTCAAACAAGAAATTCACTGAAACTAGATCACGGATAAGGTGGCACTAGATGCTTTTCCAACTCTAAACGGCTTCAATAACAACGACCGTAACAGGCATGTGCCAAAGGAATGAGGTAGGCCTATCTCCTGTGTAGGATGTGCACACGCCGACGCGGCAAGCAGACGATCTTGTTTACCCTTGAAGATCGGGACATCAAAATGAAGATCGATAGAAAAATGAAACAAGTGGTATGTTCATTTCGGAAGCCGTAAAAAATGACTAAGAATGGTTACGCTAATGAGTCCATATTTCTGTATTGGCTTGAGAACATTTTTGCCAAGTACCGAAGCAATGCAACAGAGGCTGTGCTGCTGGTATGGGAACGGTTTAATGCATAGAGACAAGAACAGATGAGACCCCCTTCATCTGTTCTTGATAGAGCTATATATCGTAGAAGTTGCAGCAGCATTTAATTCTGCCAACGGCTCATGTACAGGCTGGTTATAATTACGGTGACACCATTTAGACCCTTCTAGTGGCCGTTCTGGTAATCAGATTTTGACGAAACTTGAGATATATGTTATACAGACCATGGGGAAGAGAGATTTGCAATAAAAAAAAATTAGTTCACATTTTGACCGCTACGTCAAAATATGGCGCTGGTGTAAGAAACTATCTGAGAATTTTTACTCAGAGACATTATGCAAATGAAATGTAAAATTAGAAAAGCTTTAAAATGACAGTGAAATTAAATATAAAGTCATTATTCACGATGGCTTTATCTAAAAAGGATAGAGCTTTATTGGTGAAGTTGTTTTACCAGAACTGCAATAATGCTTCTGCTGCACTAAGAGAATATCGACGTTTGAAAAACTTGCGAAATGGGCCTATGTCCATTAATGGTTTAAAAAAGATGATTAAGAAATTTGAAGAAACTGGTGAGTTGTGTGTGCTGCCAGGGAGAGGACGGAAACGAATTGCAAATGAGACTGTGGAAGACGTTGCTGCTGCTGTAGTGGAGAGTGCTTCAAGTTCCCAATATTCTTCAGGAAGTGCTCGAGCCGTATCACGTGATTTGTCTATTCCGTGGTCTACGGTACAAAAAGTTTTGCGTTCCATTTTAAAGTGGTATCTATACAAGATCCAGGTGGTTCAAAAGTTGCTTCATGAAGATCCAGAAAAATGCACTGATTTTGCTTCCCAAATTCTGGCTAGAATAGCCGTCGATAATGCATAGCCGTGGTCAGATGAAGCGCATTTCACACTAGACGGAGCAGTGAATGCTCAAAACTATCGCATCTGGGGTACTGAAAAGCCAATGGTTGTGCATGAAAAGCTTTTGCACTCAGATTATGTGACTGTATGGCGCGGATTCACTTCACGTTCCATTCTTGGCCCCTTTTTCATTGAAGAGAACACTCCTCAAGGCACTAAAAGATGTTCAATCACTGGTGCTCGTTACCGCGAACTTCTGCAGTAGAAAGTCATTCCTGCTTTACAAGAAAGACAATGTTTAGACACTACTGTCTTTATGCAAGATGGTGCAACACCCCACATTGCACGACAAGTGAAGGAACGGCTTCATGCTCATTTTGGAGCTGATCGGTTGACTTGGAGAACTTTCCAACCGGACTTAAACCTTTGTGACTTCTGGTTGTGAGGATATTTGAAAGATAATGTCTATGGAGGAAGAATACGGACTGTCCATGAATTGAAAGCAAGCATAACACGCCATATCACTGCGATTCCTCAGGAAACCCTTCGCTCTACTGTGAAACATGCAATAATGCGCTTTGAACATGTCGTTGACACGATTGGAATACACATTGAACAAATGCTCGGATTTTATAAATTTCTCTGCTTCTAACTTGTTTTTGTAGCGGTCAAAATGCTCTAATTTTTTTATTGCAAAATTCTCTTCCCCATGGTCTGTATAACATATATCTCAAGTTTCGTCAAAATCTGATTACCAGAACGGCCGCTAGAAGGGTCTAAATGGTGTCACTTTAATTATAACCACCCTGTATATCGCTGTCAATGTTATCAAAATCGTTGTCGTCACTATCGGTCTTGTTTTCATATTCATAGTCCATTGCTATGCCCTTTCATTCCATAGTTTTGAACCTGACAACTAACCGATAGCGCCTGCGATAGCGTACAATGTGTGACGTCACGATTTCGAAATTCCTTCGCATTTCCCCGCAATCTGTGACGTAACAGATTGCCGAAAATGGCGCCAATGTCGACCGCAGGGGGAGGGAAATGAAAAAATTTTCGTACAATTTATAAATTTTCAGTTCGAATTGAAAATTTTTATACATGCTACGTTGTTATTGAGGCCTTCATCTTTCATTTTAAGCAAAGTTGTTTTGAGTGTGGAGTTTACCTTTAAGTTTAATATGTATACAGTGCAATCTTGACGTAACGACTGCCTTTATTGTTGTTTATTGTTATCGTTGTAAATTGTTACATATAATTGTTGTTAATTTGATCATCAATGCTAGCAAAGTTGTTGATTGTGACGTCTTTCTGGAGAGGATTGTTTATGATTAGCCAGCGTAATGTATTGTAAACGCTTTTTCGAGTACAGATGTAGCCGACTGGGCCAACACCTCCAAGACAGAAGGCCTGCGCACAGAAACTGTATACATTGTTACATCATCATCAAACGGCCAAATTTAAAGCATATTATTAGTAGGAATACGATTAACAATAGCCGCTTTAGCGTGATGTAACAATGCATGACGTTTCTGTGCGCAGGCCTTCTGTCTGGCCTTCCAAGGTTTTTTGATTTTATAGTTATCATATGGAAGCTTTTTTTTTAAATAAACACTAAAAAAATAAAATAAAAAGTATAAAGTAAATAAAAAAGATGACTTACAAGGAGAATCTGAGTATTTTGATTCGCTGATTTTCATAAAAAAAAAAAATTGCACGTGTAGCTTTCACCAAATTAAACATACATGCAAAGCCATTCGACGCACGTCTCAAAATTTTCCGAGAAAAAAATTCATAAAGTTTGTTGTTATACATAATTGACTACGCTTTATAAATATCCTAATTGTAGCATATATTTTTATCGTGTTCAGGTGGTCAAGTGATAAAGCGCACGCCTTCTGTTTTGCAGGTACAGGTTCAAATCCCGCCTTCGATAATTTTTTTTCTCTTCATAAATTTTTTTAACATGTATGGGAATGTGTAATTCATTTACTAAATATATTTCAGATTTTCCAATTTGCTATCATCATTTTTTTTTATAAACTGCATATAAGAGTGCAATTCATTTGCTCAACAATTTTTTTTTATCAAAATCGGTGAGTCAGAGTACTCAGGTTCTCCTTGTTAGTTTTGAATCTGCAGTCCAAAGCATTGAATCCTGATAATATTATCGGCCTCGGTGGCTCATTGGTTGCGTGATCGCCTCTGATCAAGGCCTCCTAGATAACAAGGCCCGGACACTATGTTCTGATGACGTCACAAAAGGAGGGAATGGGGGCAGCGAGAAAACAATACAAGGAAGGAAAAAACACCTCAAAGCTAATTAAAGGAAAACACCGATAGACATTTTTGTGTTTTTCTATTTTTTTCAAAATATTGTAGACTTTTAATAATATTTAAATTATTAAATTTAATAAATAAATTTTGATTTGTAGCTGTTTTTAATTCTAGTTCAAGCATCCTGATCTAGAGCTTAATATGTACTTGAAAAACTACAAAGGATATAGGCTAACTCCAAATTTTAATTATAACTGTTTATATGTGAACATTTGTTTTATTTATAAATGTTAGTAATATGCAAATAGCAGGTAAGTCATTCAATACACATATAGTTAGGCCTAATTCACTGGACCTAATGTATCCGTGTTTATTCTGTTTTAATTTGCCTACATATGTTTTAAGTGATTGCGATTGTAATTTAAAATAGCCGTTCTCCGAGGGAGAAATGTGATGGAATGTCACAGTGAATTAGTGGAAGCCCTTGGGAATAATGCCCTACCATACCGTACAGTAGCACGGTGGGTAGGAAAGTTTCAGCAAGGACGTGTGTCAACCAGTGATGAGCAACATTCGGGCTGATGATATTCAGCGCCTCCCACATCGTTGGCAGCGTGTGATGACAGTAGCAGGGGACTACTTTGAGGGTCTTTAGGCCCAGGTTTGTCATGTCAACTTTATGTGTACTGTGTTGTCATTCTTTTGCACCGTGAAGGCCATATTGCCCTGTATACTACCGTAATAAATTAGTGTGTTACGATATTTCAGTGCTATTCATTGTCCACACATGTAGTTAACACCTTGTCTTTTCTTCTGTATATGTCACATTTTCCAACCGGACTGGTATCTTCAAGAAAGAAAATAGTTGCCAAGACTTTTGCCCCAACCCTCGTATATTTCAGAACAAAACATAAAAGAATGAGAAAAAAATTTTTGTGTTAAAATATATATTTTTAATTAAAAAAATAAATATTTCTTAATGTTCTCAATCGATTTCAACAATTACTGAATCTGTATTTATTAGCGATTTAGTATTTGAAAAAAAATTGATGATCTCTGTTTTTACGTGAATGTCATCAATTTTTGTCAAACTATTCAATCGTACCACTACGGCTAAGCTATTCAATCAATTTTGACAGCAATAGGGACCTTCCCTGTAAAGCAACTTTTAAAACCGGACAAACATGCGAGGGGCGATTGATAAATAAGGTCTCCATGGCTGTAACTTTTTTATTTGTTTACCGATTTTCAAAATTCTTTTTGTATCTTATACTCACATTTGTCCTCGATGTAATGCACTATTCACTTTTCGACATAGTCCCCATCCCTTTCCACGCTTTGTACCAACGCGTGACCAGTTGGGTGAACCCGTCGGAGAGGAATTCCGGAGTTGTTGTCGACACCAGGATTGAATGGCAGCTTTGGACCCTCTTCTGGAGTACGATAACGTCCGCCCGCACACGAGTCACCACACACCAGAGGCGTTGCAGCGCCTACAGTTCAAAGATGAAAAATTGCAGTTCAAAAATGAAAGACTTTGCACATTGCGACTTTCACCACTTCCCAAAGAAGAAAGAGCCCCTTAAGGGACATGAGTTGGTTCTGACGGCGAGGTAAACGCTGCTATTCAATCCTGGTGTCGACAACAACTCAGGAATTCCTCTCCGACGGGTTCACCCAACTGGTCACGCGTTGGTACAATGCGTGGAAAGAGATGGGGACTATGTCGAAAAGTGAATAGTGTATTACATAGAGGACAAATGTGAGTATAAGATACAAAAAGAATTTTGAAAATCTGTTAACAAATAAAAAAGTTACAGCCATGGAGACCTTATTTATCAATCGCCCCTCGTATAAGCATTGTGCTTTACACTCACTCACCAAAAGTCATGGCACACATGCCTAATAACGTGTTGGGCCCCCTCTGGCCCAGATAATGGCGGCGACCCGTCGTGGAAGAGAGTCTACTAGTCCCCGGAACACATCCACAGGCACTGCAGCCATACCACCTCCACTGCACTCCATAACGATGCTGCATTTAACAGTTGTATTAGTGACGACCTGACAGATCGTTCGATGACGTCCCACAAATGTTCAGTGGGATTGCAATTTGGGGAACGTGGAGGCCAAATCATTGCCGGTAGCAAGTCCCTCCAGTCACTGCCGTGTCACAAGGACCGCGTGTGGAGGCGTATTATCTTGCTGGAAGATGCCGTCGCCCGCGGGGTAAAAACAGTTCATGAAGGGGTGCAGGTGGTCTCCAAGCAGATCGATGTAGGAAGTAGCAGGCAGAGTGGACGTTAGATGCACCAATTGACCCATTGTATGCCACGAGAAAACACCCCAGATCAGTATGGAGCCTCCACCTGCATAAGTGGTCCCACCAGACACGCAGGGTCCATGGCTTCGTATGGCCTGCGCCAGACACGGACACGACCATCAGCCCGATACAGCTGAAACCGTGACTCGTCGATTGTGTGATATCAAGGAGTCCTGTGCACCTACATTCCGAGAATGGAAGCAGCGGGATCTGTCTCATTACGGACTGGGAACCTGATTGGAGGGATGTGCATGACTTTTGGTGAAGGAGTGTATATGTATAGATTATGTTAGATATTGATCTAACATATTGATCTCCCAGTTACATTAACAAAGATGGCATTTAATTTCTTGGAAAATTTGCTTTTACTATGAATGTTAATAAATGTTTGATATGAATGCTAATACATCCAACACCACCTAAACAAGAAGGCCTGTTCACGAAATTGTTATTTATTGTTACATCTCCTAGAGTAGGCCAAATTTATGGCTTATTATTGGTAGAAATACGATTAACATGGCCTACTCTAGACGATGTAACAATAAAATAACAATTTGTGAACTGGCCTTCTTGTTTAGGTGGTGTTGATCCATCCTATGTTTGTTTCCAACAAACGAAAAATTACTGATTGTTAAAATCCAAGATGGAGACAATGAAGGATGAGTTGTTGGCCGGACCCCGATGATCATGTGACTTTTGAGTGCCCTGGCCTGTCTCTCATTGGCCTCGAGCAAAGTCAAAGCCAACTAGAAAGACAGGACGGGCAACACCTTCTAGACACAAGGCCTCGACACGGAAGACGCTGACCTTTTACATTGTTTTCGAATGCCCTGGCCTGTATTTATAGTTGGCCTTGCTGCCTACTGTTTGACGTTAGAGTCTTCCGTGCCGAGGCCTTGAGTCTAGAAGATGTTGGGCCGTATATTAAAGATAGACTCCGAATTCTATTGTTAACAGCGGCAAAAAGTGAAGCAAATTGAGCCATGACATTTCTGGGCAGGAGTGAGCCGTGGAGTAATTATCTGCTGGCTGCTTTGTTTTTGAAGATTTTGGGCCCGAGGAATAATTAATTCAAAATCATTCCTCAAAGTTGTTCTGCGTACAACTGTACTAACAGACGCAAAAAAGGATCAGGAATCATTTTCCACAAGCATAAATCAAAAATACGTAACTAAAATTCAAATACATGACTGAAAGACTATCGAAACGAAATCGAAATTGAAACTATGATCGAAAAATTGTTTATAAAATATAATAAAATACTTCAAATACAAAGTTAACGAAAAGATAAACTTATCACTCCGTGAGGGGCGTGTGAAAGAATTATTTTATTTATTTATTTATTTTTATTTATTTATTTATTAGTTAAGTATAGTACATCGGAGCTCGTCTAAGACCAGTATGGTATTACACCGACAAGTTAGGTCTTAGGGGCTCCATCATTCAAATTACAAACGTGATGTAGCAGAATGAATACAGAATAAAATTTTTTAAAAAATAAATAAAAAAATAGATAATAAATAATAAATATGGGTTAATGTCAGTTTTTTGAAGTGAAGGATATTCTAATTTAATGAATATAAAATATATATAAAGTTGCAAATTATTAAGTAGATAAATTTAATTATCAACAAAAATTATCAAAATATATATATAAGAAATGATACAATCTCATTAATACATTGGCAAAGAATAAATTTATATAAGGTTAAGATTAGAGGGAAGAGGAGAGGTTGGATGTATTTAGAAAGGGCTTTAACTTTCTTTTAAATGAGGCAGGGGTTGGAGCTTGCTGTAGATGTTCAGATACACGGGCCCACCAATTTATACCAGCAACAGAAACACAGTTGTTATGATAATTTCGACGGGTTAATGGGCATCTTATTGAGGAGGCAAATCGGGTAGGGTAATTGTGAAAATCTTGTTGATGATGTATTATTGGAGGATTAGATACAATTAAATGTCCATTAATAATTTTAAATATAAACGTAAGTAATTGTTGGATATATATTTGAAAAATAGTTAATATTTTATAGTATTCAAAGTAGGGCGATACATGAGAACGTATTGGGAGCTTCAGAAGAATCCTAAGAAACCTTTTTTGGATGCGTAGGATTTTTGTTAAGTTAAATTTAGAGGTAGAACCCCAGAACTGTATTCCATAGCAGATAGTTGAATGTATCAGTGTACTGTATAATAGTAATAATATTCTAGATGGAAGATAGTGATGTTGCGAGATTATGCCAAGTCGTTTACTAAGAGTCTTAGATAATTCTTTTACGTGATTGTTCCATGATAAATCCGGGGATATATGCAATCCTAAGAATTTAAAAGTTTCAGTAAAGGATAGAGGTTGAGAATTGTAGTAAATGGGTAATTCACGAGGTACAGATTGTTTATTCCGTTGTGCAAAGATCATGTATTTAGTTTTATTAAGGTTAAGAGATAATTGATTTAATTGGATCCAATTACTTAAGATAATCAGGGATTGATTGATAGAAGTTTGTAGATTCGCAATTGTACTATCAGCATAAGAGAGAGTAACATCATCAGCATACAAGATAGTGAAAGAGGGTGAAAGAGCATGTGATAGGTCATTTATAAAAAGGCTGAAAAGTAGCGGAGATAGTATTGATCCTTGGGGAACACCTAGGTTACGTACTAAAGTTCTGGAGGTTATATTTCCTAAACTTAAAGTATACTGGCGATCGGTTAAAAATTCAGTTAGCCAGTTTAGTGGGGGACCTCGTATGTTATAGAAGTTGGAAAGTTTATAAATCAGAAGGTTTATTGGGACAGAATCAAAGGCTTTTGAGAAGTCCAGGAATATAGAAATTACATGCCTGTTTTCAGTCATATTCATTGTTATATATTCCATTAATTCATAAATAGCAGTGTCGGTACCACGTTTTGGTGTAAAACCATGTTGTGTCGAGGAGATTAATTTTTTACTAAACACATAGTTAGATAAACGACTAAAATAGAGTTTTTCGAAAATTTTAGAGAATATAGGAACAATTGAGATGGGTCGATAGTTACCAAAGTCCATTGAATTTCCTTGTTTAAATATAGGGATAATCTTAGCACGTCGAAGACTTTTAGGAAAGGTTCCACAAACAATAAAGGTGTTAAAAATGTGAGACAGGGGAGTTGCTAAGCTAGAGGCTACTGATTTTATTATATCTGCTCGAAATCCGAGGGGGTCAATACTAACCGAAGGTTTTAGTTGACGTATAATTTTTATAATTTCTTCGGGGGAGGTTGGTGAGATAAAAAAGGAAAGAGGAACAGAGGAAGTAACATACGGGTAATGTAATATTAAGTTGGGTTCATTCCTAGTGGAAGGTAATAGTGTTTCCAGAAACTCCGTTAACAAAGTTGGGGTAATTACAGTAGGGTCAGAAAAAGGAATAGTTGGTGAGCGAGAGCCATGAATTAATCGGTTGATTGCTCTCCATTTATGTTTACAGTTTGAAACTTTATGAAAGAAACGATCAAAATAAACTTGCTTAGTTGATTTGATAATATTGCGAGTAAAATTTGAGAAGGATCGAAATCTAGCCTTCGTTCGCTGACACGGGTTACGACGAAATTTTTTGTATAGAGCATTTTTATGTGTGATTAGATTGAATACATAATCATTCATCCAAGGTTTTCTAAAAGGTTGATTGATTCTAGAGGACGTGGAAATAAAAGGAAAATAGCGATTTAAACCGGCTAAAATTTGTTCTATAAACTTATCCATTAGGATATCAGTATTGCTGAGATTTCCAAAAATCGCTGACCAGTCAGATAATTCGAGGAAGGAATGGAAAATAGCTAATCTAAAGGGAGTGATTAACCTATGTTTACTTGTAGGGAATGATGGTTTAGAAACTGTTAGGGGAGCATAGATGAAAAAAATAGGGAAATGGTCTGAGATGGACAAGTCAATACAGCCACTTAAGGAATTATCAGTATGGGTAGCAAAACATTGATCGATGGCAGAATATGTATTATGAGCTGGGGAGTAATGGGTAAAAAAAGAAATTGTATGGGAGAGTCCAGAACTGGACATTAAATCTAAAAGATTATTTAAACTAGGTGAAGATTTGGAAAAATCAATATTAAAATCACCCATAATAATTATTTTTTTATTTGTCAAAGTAAGGTCTAGAAGCATTGAAGAAATGTAATCTAAAAAAATTGGGAAGTGACCAGATGGAGGACGGTAAACTGTACTGAAAATGAGATTGTTGTTAATAGTGGCCGACAAAATCTCATAATCAGGGGTAATTTCAGTGTAATTAGTGCAGAGGGTGTAATGTATTGAATTTGCGATAAACAGCGCAATACCTCCTCCTTTTTTTGTGCGGCGATGGATGGCTATAGAAGTATAATCATCTATAGTGGGGATTTCATAGTTAGAATTCGTCCAGGTCTCCGTTAAAGCAATTATATGGGGAGGGATTTTTAGAAGGGATAGAGACAGGAGAAAGGGGGTAAAATTCGTCTTAATACTTCGGATGTTCAGACAGTATGTAAATAAGGGAGTTTTAATTAGATCAGAATAGCGATTGGAGTAAAGGGTGTTGAAGTTGTTAAGTGAGATTGGATAATTATAGGTTGTCGTAGTAGTAGTTTGCTGACAGGTATCAAAAGAGACTATACTGGAATTAAAAAGAGTTGATGGGGAGCCGGGGGCTGCCGTAGTTGTAAGTGGGGGATTAGTGAAGATTGAGGTAGATGGTAGTAGGAAGAATAGAAGTAGTAAATCAAAATTTTGGGAGAAGTGATTATTGTACAGTTATTAGCGTAAACAGGGGTATGTAATAGTAAAAAATAATACAAACTAACAGAATAATCTCCAAGTAACGGCTACAGGTCGGGTGAAAATGAATTGTTACCTAAACGTTGAAGATCAGTTGAATTCTGTATGATGATAATTTTCCCTGTTGGAACTTTCGTGAGAATTCTCCCATTAGAAGCCCAGACATTACGGGGGCCGAGTTTGGATTTGGCAGAGCATAGAAGGCGGTATCGGGAGGGCGTCAGGTCTTCCGCAATATGGATGGGTGTGCCTTTTAGCATTTTCCGGTTTTTTATTATGAGAACTTTATGCAGAGGGGAGGTGAATTGCAGCAGGATTGGGCGAGTCTTGCTGGGAGCACGATGGCCAATGCGGAATGCAGTGTAGATTGACGAAGAGTCCAGAGGTACATCAAGCTTAAAGGAAAATAAGTTTAGACATTCAGAAACTGTGTCCTCCGTCGGAGTCTCTGGAAGGCCGTATATCCTTATATTGGAAAGTCGCCGATATTGATCAAAATCGTCAATGTTCTGTTGCATGGTGGTAAGTAAATCACAGGGAACCGGCGCGGTGGGGAGATCCAAAGAAGAGGGCGGCAAGTTGAAGTTTGAAATTGTAGCGTCAATTTTGTCAAGACGAATGCTGAATTCATCGAGGCGAGCCTCAGCTGAAGAAATACGGTTGATAATGTCAGTAAATAGGGTGTCGATCTTAATGGTGAGACGTTGAAGAAGAGAGTTGAATAGGCTATCAATATTGGCCGGATTTGTGAAGAAATTTGCGACTGCCTTCTCAATGGCGGGACAGACAGATTCGTCTAAGGAAGATGATGAGGGCGAGCTCAAAACAGTACTGCGGGTCATTGGTTTACCAGGCGCACCTTTGTGTTTTGCTTCGCGTGACGACATAATAATAAATTAGGGATTGAATTAAATATTTGGTAAAGAATTATAGGAGAATGCCGGTCAAAGGTAAGAAATCAAAAATCTACCAAACTACCTCTAAATTTTTAGAGAGAGATCACATGTGGCTAGTTGTATTAACAATGGATTTCACAACAATAGACGCCAGAAAACAGATTATAAAGTCAAATTGATTGTTTAAAATTAAAGTTCTTATGGCGATTTAACCAAATTTAATTTAGGAATCAATAGAAATCGGAAGATATACAACCTACAGATTCGTGAGATGATTCCAACGAGGCGCAGAAGCTACATTAACCCACAGTATTAAAAGCAGTAGATTTAAAACAGGTAGGCACAACCAGAAGCAGTCAGAACGCGGAAGAAATGAGAAACGATGTTGTCCGTGTTGTTATCAAAATCAAAATACATGCCGAAAACAGGCATGTAATCAGCTACTCTCATGTTTAGCCATGTATTTTGCATCATCTGTACTCACATGCGGCCATGACAGTTCTGGGCATGGAGCTTCCCAATTTGCTTCAAATTACAACAATTGCTTCGGAGTCTATCTTTAATATACGTCATTGGGCCGGGGCACTAAAAAGTCACATGACCAAAGTAGATCGAGCAACAATCCAATCTTCATTGTTTCCATCTTGGATTTCAACAATCAGCGTTTTGTTGCTCGATCTACTTTGGTCATGTGACTTTTTAGTGCCCCAGCCTGTCTTTCTCGTGGGCTACGAGCAAAGTCCGGGATTTTAATAATCAGTATTTTTTTAGTTTGTTGGAAACAATGAAGGTTACATTGTAGCTCGGACTAAGATGGTCTGGTGATTTTGAGCTTCAGGGCCTGTCTCTCTAGCTGGCCTTGAGCAAAGTCGTAGCCAACGAGAAAGAAGGTCTCGGCGCGGAAAAATCACCTGACCATACTAGTCCGAGTAACAACGTATCCTTCATTGTTTCCATCTTGGATTTTAATAATCGATAATTTATCGTTTGTTGGAAACAATGAAGGTTGGATTGTTGGCCGGCTAACTATGATCAGGTGACTTTTCCGCTGGTTACGAGCAAAGTTTGGTCCTATTTTTGCTTTGCTCGCCAGATGGCGCAAAGGACAGTAGAGTGGGTAGATTTCTGATTCATCCTATAGGGCTTTTTCACTACGCGTCATCATGGTGTCAATGCCGCCATACTGGATCACAAAAAAGTCGTTACTCTCTAGTTTCGCATTTCCCAATCATCGCATTCACTCAAGAAATCGGTTAAGTATTGTTGTTGGGTATTATTGTTTAGAAGATTCGTATAATACGCTGACCTTGCCATAGCGAATAGCGTGCGAAAGCGTTTTTGTTATCCAACATGGCTGACCTGCTCAACAATGATCCAAACCCGCAGTGCATTATATGGTCACGTGCTATAAAAGCTCTATAGGATTGGCAATAAAAATCGCTGAAATAATTTCTATGTAATTGATTTCTTTATTTCAGTTTCACCTCAACATTTTAAACTTTAATAAATAATTCATTTTAATCGTTATCATGAAACAATGATTAAAAGCAATTTTTAGGGTTTTATCTTCATCTAAAACCCTATTCACGACGGGGTACAGATGTATGTATGTATGTATGTATGTTTGTATGCATGTATGTATGTATGTATTTATGTATGTAATATATATGTCACACGCCATAATTTTGAAAGGATTGACTTAGAGGCTTGAAATTTTCTACACACGTTGGCCCTACGCACAGGACGGTGCGAAAAATATAGCGAATCCCCTAGGGTTGGCCAAACCATGTGTTCGTGGTTTCCCCAACTGACTTCCTTTCATGTCTATGGAGTTTTTGATTGCGTGGAGAAATTTGTGAGAGGTCAGAGTTTGAGTGTTTGATGTCAGAATTTAAAGAACTCTATTTGAAGTATAGCGAATCCTTTGACCTAAAGGCTTGAAATTTTGAACACACGTAGGCCCTATACATAGGACGGTGCGAAAATATAGCGAATCCTGAAGGGTGGCCCGGGGCCCCACAGGGGCCACTTGTATGAATTTCATGGTTCCTTTTTTATCTTTTGAACAAAGAGGCCTAAAATCATGAAATTTCGTAAATTTGTAGTGCGATTCTAAAAAAATAAAACCAATATACAAGAAAAGTGATATAGCCGTCCCGTGGCCCCAAATACATAACGGAAACTATAACATTTGAACGGAACGACTTAGGAACTTGAAATTTTGTATATTTATAGTGTGTTACTAAAAATATAGCCAATATATCAGGTCGTTGCATATCAAATGTCGGATTGCAGAGGTCATATTTAATGGCCCTCTACAGAGGAGTAGCTACGGGCGGCCAAGGTGTGCAAAGTACACGGGCGCAACGAATTAGGGGCGCTAAAAAGCTAATTGAAGGGGCGCTAAAAAGCTAACATGAAAAATGAACACGGGAGCTAAAAAGCTAGCTACGCCACTAGCCCTCTAGAAAGGACACCTTCACACGTGCTATTCGAAATAACCCCCATTGCAATCCAAACATTGTTGCCAACGATTTGGCAGCTTCTCGAGCCCTCTCCGATAGAATCCATGGTCACGGGACTCAGTAAACTTCCAGAATGCGTTTTCGACGTCTGCTTGGGTTAGGAACGTTTTCCTCCGGAGAAAACTGTCCAGGCTCTGGAAAAGATGGTAGTCGGCAGGGGAGAGGTGCGGAGAGTACGGGGGGTATGGACGGTTGCGCCTGGACGGTCGTTCGTGCAACGTGCGGACGCGCGTTGTCATGCAGCAGAAGGATGCCTTTGCGATGCACAAGTGCAGCTTGTTGTTGACAGTTTTGTGTGCATATGATGCAGTTCACGACGGTAGGTCGCAGCGGTGATCGTCTCCCCCTTCTGCAAGAAGCTGTAATGCACTACACCACAGATGTTCCACCAAACTGTAACCTTGAGCTTCCTGGAGTGCAACGGGGGTTTAGGGAACTGTCGCGGGGGTTCATCAGCATCCAGCCACTGTGCTGACCGTTTCCTATTGTCGTACAGGAGCCACTTCTCGTCTCAGGTGATAAAGCGATCAAGAATCCCCGCTTCTTCATGGCGCAAAAGCAATTCCGTACACACCTACAACTGACGCTTTTTTTGGTTTTCCGTAAGTTCATGTGGGACCCATTTGTCCTGCTTTTTCACCTTGCCGATGGTCCTAAGGTGTCTACTGGCAGTCGACGCTGATACAGCATGATCCCCTGCAAGGTCCCGAATAGTTTTGGACAGGTCATCTTCCACAGATTGCTTCAGATCAGCGTCATTCAACACGTGGGCGGTCTGCCGCGTGGCTCATTAGCCAGGTCCGTCACTCCCACCCGGAATTTTCGGAACCAACGTTAGACAATACGTTCGTTTATGGTCTGACGTTTCGAGAGGCGTTGAATGCAGTATGATTCAACCTGAACTCGTAATTCGTATGAAGTAATTATCACATGTAATTCGTATGAAGTCATAAATATCTTCGCTTGGGTTCAAACGCTATTAAATTTTATCGCAGACATGCAAATTTCAGGCAGCTGGTCGCTGATAGGTTTATCTCTGGGAATGTACCACTTTGTTATGGGTACTTGCTATTAAACGTGAAAACCGTGCTGAAGCGCGGAACCCACCTCAAATCCGACATTTGATATGCAACGACCTGAAAGAAAGAAGCTGATATAAGCCTCTAGGAGCCCCCCCCCCCCTCTTCCAGGGGCCTCGAGGCACCAAATTCAATCGAAGCTATAACATTTGAACGGAAAGCCCTAGGAACCTGAAATTTAGTACATTCATAGTGTGGTATTCAAAAAATATTGCAAATATAAAAAAAGTAATATAGGTTCCAGCAGGGCCCCAGAGGCTCCAAATCACAAGCAAAGCTACAACTTTGAAAAAAAAGGTCTAGAAATCTGAAATTTTGTTTACTTATAGAAAATTACTTAAATATTTAGCTAATACACATTAAAAACTGGTATAAGCCTCTTGGGTCTCGACAGGGGCCCTGAGGCCCCAATCTCATATCAAGCTATACTTTTGAACCAGAAGTCCAGAAATCTGAATTCTTGCATATTTATAGTATGTTACTAAAAATTTTAGCTATTATACACTAAAACTTATATAGTCATCTGAGGCCCTGGGAGGGGCCTTAAACACAAACAGAGCTATTTAATAATTGGAAAATGGTCTTTGGAGGATTTTTTCTCGCCATTACCTCCGAGATTGATGAATAAATAGTGAAAAATAGTAAAAAAAATTCCACGGCCTGGACTCGAACCCGAAGGTCCCTGGTTAGGTTTATTCATCAATATCAGAGCTATATTGTTTGAGCGAAAAGGCTTAGAAATTTGAAATTTTGCATAAAAAATTTAGCTAATATACACTAAAAACTGATATAAGCCTTTTAGGTCTCGACAGGGGCCCTGAAGCCCAAATAAAAAATCAAGCTCTTAACATTTGAATAATAAAAAGGCCTAAGAACTTGAAGTTTTGTATTTTTACAGTGCGTTACTTAAAAATTAAAGACAATATACAAGGAGACTGGTATAGGATTCGGGGCACCTGGCGGCCTCAAATACAATTGAAGCTATAACATTTGAAAGGAAAGGCCTAGGGACCTGAAATTTTGTTTAATCATAGTGTGGTATTTAAAAATTTAGCTAATGTATATTAAAAATTATATAAGTCTTTTGGCAGGGGCCATGCGGCCTCAATCTCAAATCAAGCTATAAATTTTAAACCAGAAGTCCAGAAACCTGAAATGTTTTATATTTATAATGTGTTGCTTAAAGTTTTAGCTATTACAGGCAAAAATTTATATAGTCCTCTGAGGACTCGGCAGGGGCCGCTTGGCTGCAAAAACAAATCAAGCTATAGCTTTTGTACGAAAAAGCCTAAGAACCAGAAATTTTTTATTTGTGCCCCTCCACTTATTATAGTCACTAGCCGCTACTGCTTGTAACATTTTGATGCTAAAACCCTTATACCGTTGGATAACGATGCCTTGACTAATATTTTATAGAATAAATCATTAGATGGTCTGTGAGGGTTTTAATGGTGCGCCTACCTCAGCTGTTCGAATTAATGATGAAAAATAGGAAAGAAAAATTCCGCAGCCCGGAGTCGAACCAGGAACCTTTGGCTCGGACCGCCAACGCGCTAACCAATTGCGCCACTGCGGCCATGAAAGCGTTTCGCTATTTGCATGACCTTAGGGCTTGGTTAGAGCAGTTACCTAGTTCGCCGGCTGGGACTATCTTTCCTAAGGCGTAAATTCTTAAAGAATAAATCATTAGGTAACTGCTCTAACCAAGCCCTAAGGTCATGCAAATAGCGAAACGCTTTCATGGCCGCAGTGGCGCAATTGGTTAGCGCGTTGGCGGTCCGAGCCAAAGGTTCCTGGTTCGACTCCGGGCTGCGGAATTTTTCTTTCCTATTTTTCATCATTAATATTTTACAGTCATACGAATAAAATTAGTAATTTCTTTTATCAACTCCGATTTTATACAGAGTATTTAATGGTACTCACGGAATATGGAATAATTTCCTGCATGATGATCAAATATTAATAGCTTTAATACGTAAATCTTCTCAAGGTATTTCCTTATAGTTTAAAATCAAATACAGTATCCAGTTTCAAGTGTATGTTTAAACCTGAAGACATAAAGTTGATATAATCTAAATACTTTTTTTTTTACAAAGATAAAAATATTTTAGTTTAAATTTGTGTTAAGGAGAAGACATACATCATAAGCAACTTTTTGAATATTGATCTAACGATTCAAATAAAGAGCAACTTTAAGAATTTAAATAAATAACGAGTATACAAATATTCCGCCATCGGTATTTTAGAACCACATTTAAGATTACACATACAGACGTTAAAATCAGCCTGAATATCAAAATAAACTGCTTAAAATGAAATGTTATACATTCGAGACTTCCAAAAAAATATGAGCCATCTGCTTCAAAAAACCGTATTTCATACATAGTATTTCCTTTCCTTTACCATGAATCAAATTCCTTAATGGTTTCCCCCTTTCTATTTCTCTCTTTACATTCCAAAACGACGCTTATCAAATAAGGAGCCACTAGACATTCGGAATTCAAGTTGACAGCGGCAAACCAGAAGAGGCGTGCTTCTGTTCGTTTGCTCCGTCTCTTCCGCCGGACTCTCTGTCTCGTACTTGGGAGCCCCTCTTCACCCTCCGTCGCGTTCTCTATTCCAATACCCTTCCCCGACCGTCCCCTTCTCCGTTTCTCCTGAAAACTGACATCGATTGCAATTCAAGTACAATTCTCATTTCCATCCTTGGAATCTCTCCTTCCACTTTCCCTTTTGAAAGATCAATGGCTAAACTGTAGCGTCCAGATGACACCAATCCGATTGTTTTGAACTCTCCGCACACTGTCGCCTACTTCAAAGAGAAAATATTAAATATTATTACGTACTCTTTAAAATATCCAACGGAAACAAAATGGAAAATTAAAAGCGATAAAAAAATTAAATATCGAAACATTTTTTTTACAAAAGCAAATCAAATTCATATATTAAAAAGTTCTGTAGCATGAGCTGGACGATACCAGTGATAAAGAAATTCATATATCTTTTTATAATTATCTAAAATAGATTGCTTGAAATTGCTCAGGAATAGTGACATTTTCGTCATTAACTACTATTGAAATATTGTTCCAAGGAAGAAAACAGACCGTTCTGCTGTAACAGACACGCTGTAAAGATGTGAAAAGGTGTTCTAGTTTTATGCATGTTACCAGCCTACATTACGACTCCTCGGCCAAAACGTACCATTTTACGAACGTGTTTCTGGTGATAACGAATTCCCCTTTCGCACCAGATCAGCTTATGTCCAGAATCACTCTGAATACTGAACCGAGACTCGTCGGAGAACATCACCCTGGACTACTTCTGATTGCCCCAAGTATGATGAACCTTACATCACTCTAACTCTTCCGTCGATGAAGCGCTGATAATGGAATGCATCTAGCAAGCTTTCGTGTATACTTATATTCAGTTGACGGCACAACATTATTCAGTCGACGAGAAACGGTTCTGGCAGAGACTTTGGTGCCTGTATCAACGGCAAGTCTGTGGCTATCTGTGTCAGGTGTCTCTCCCGAGATCTCTGCTCCTTTGACGACCACCACCATCCTCCGTCCAACAGCTCGTCCACGATCATAATCACTCACATAAGCATATCATAATCATATCTGTGAGGCATTCAGCAGTCGATATTTGCTATAGGCTTTTCCCAACTGAGGTCTGAAATGTTGCTACCAGGGGCTAAAACCTGAAGGCAGCCTTGCTCCAGTTGCTTCTTAGGATTGGGTTTCAAGCTATAGCTCGCATAACATAGCAATGCCAGTGCATTATCAGTTGCATTATCCATTTTTGGCTTCGTTTTAAATATGTTTGGTTATTCTCATATATTGCACATCACAGCGATACATTTGATAGCTTCTTCCACAAGTGCATCATATTTTATGAAAACCCAAACATAACACAAGGTCCTGGATACGCAATAAGGTATTTTGACGTTAATGAAACAGAAAGAGTAAACCCTCAGCCTATGGAAACTGTCCCTTCCGGCTCGGGGACTAATGATAACAATGGCAAAGACCGGAAGAGTACAAATCGCAAACTGTTATACAACTTCTGGGGTTACGTGTCAATTCGTCGAGGGTCAATTCGTCGAGCGTCAGTTCGTCGGCGTCAATTCGTCGAGCGTCATTTCGTTGGGAGTGTCAGTTGGTCGCGCGGTTAGTTCGTCGGAGGTCAATTCGTCGAGCGTCATTTCGTTGAGAGTGTCAGTTGGTCGGGCGGTCAATTTGTCGGAGGTCAATTAGTCGAATATTAATTCGTCGACCGTGTCAGTTGGTCGGGCGGTCAATTTGTCGGAGACAAATTCGTCGGGTGTTTCAGTTGGTCGAGATAAAAAATAAATGGTCGAAAAAACTTTCATAAAATTCATTAACGAAAAAAATTTTTGTTACTAATTTATTTACTTGAAAGGCAAGCAATAAATACCGTTACTGTTAAAACTCCGTATCTATATACAGCTTTTGTAAGCAATGTGACATAGCAGCCACAATACATCTAATCTTGTTGACGACATATGCCCCAAACTATTTATACTGCTTCAGTATCTTTCATTTTCAGAATGAAATTAATAACTGTATAAAATTAATTATCGGACAAATTGAGCACATACGGGAAATTATCTTTTTATTAAGTAAAAATTAAATAATAACATAAATAATAAGTTTGCAGAAACATTTAATATCCTGTGGTCGATTTCCTCAGTTTAACACAAAATTTCACGTCACCTGTTCGCAGACTGGCATATGCACATATTCATAACAATATAATAAATAAATGGTCGAAAAAAACCTTTTAAGAACCTTTATTAACGAAAATCAACAAATGACGTTACTGTTAAAATGTATATTTAAATATACAGCTTTTGCATGTAATAATCCACAAACGATAATCTGATAATAAAGGAAATAATACGAAAGGCAGAGGGGGGGGGGTCAAACTAAGAGGTTGTCGAGGGTAGGATAAAAGCTCCTATCTGCTTACTGCTTCAGTAGTCTTCATGTTCAGAATATACTTAATAATTATAAAAGTATTACACAAACTGACCACATACAGGAAATTAAATTTTTATTAAGTAAAAGTTAAATAACAATACTTGTGTGTAAAAAATTAAATAATAACATAAATACTATGTGAAATACAACTATAAAAGAAATACAACAAACTGATCACATACAAGAAATTAAATTTTTATTAAGTAAAAGTTAAACAATAACATAAATATGAGGGTGTAGGACTTTCAATTCAATCTGATTGCATGGCCTATACCGTTTAAAAATTCTGGCAATGTCTTCCGACGGTTCACGCACAGGGCTTCCAGCCGCCCCTGATGATCTTACGCGGCACGTTTGTTGTATTTCTTTT